>VZTD01003312.1:4606724-4983579 GCA_013397725.1 Rhagologus leucostigma | reverse complement strand
CCCCGCGCTCGCCGCCATGGCGCCGCAGTGGTGAGAGGCCGTGCCGGCCCTGCCCACACGCGGATCCACGGCGCCCATGCCCCTTTCCCCTCCGGCCCTCACAGAATCAATTAGGCTGGAAAAGATCTCTGAGATCACCGTGTCCAACCTATGGCCGAACACGACTGTCCCAAGTAGACCACGGCACGCCCAGTCTTTCCCTAAACAGCTCCAGGGACTGGAGCAGCTCCACCACTGCCGTGGGCTGCCCGTTCCAGTGTTTAATCACCCTTTCCGTGAAGAAATTGTTCCTGATTTTCAACCTAAGCGTCCCTTGGCGCAGTTCAAGAGTGTGTTCTCCCGTCCTGTCGCTAATCCTGTCCCTCATCCCTGCTCATCTCACAACCTTCTCTGGTTGTCCCACCTTCCCACTTCTTGACCTCAGGCTGGCTTGTCCTGGCACTCCCCACAGGGACTTGTGGAGCTGCTGGGGGGCTGCTGGAGTGTACCAAAAGTGATAAATAGTAGATAAAATATAATTTCCAGCCTCTGCCCCCTGAAGGGCGGACAGTGATGGGTGATGGAGCACTGGTGTCAAAGTGCAAGTGCCCAGCATGGGGCAGGGAACCAGACAGGTCACAGGTGAGGACAGGGCTGCTTTGGGGCATCCAGGAGGAATGTGAAGCTCGGGATGTGTCAGATTCCTCCAGCTTCTTGGGTCTCCTGCAGAAAGGTGCAGAGAGAGCCCTCTCTTCAGCAGTCACAACCAAGTTTTATACAGCTCCAGGCCTGAATAGCTAAAAAGCACTGGATTTCCATGCTTTCTTTTTTTTCTTTTTCTCTTTTGATGCAATTCACCTGCATCCTATTGTAAGCATCTGGGCCCTTTTGACTTGAGTATCCCATTTTAATGTGCTCTGTGGGTGAGACATGGTGCATGGGGTATATTCTGACTGGTGCCGTCTTTGGAAACTCACCTGCACACTCATATCTGAAACAGTCTGTTCATTCCTACCCTCACGCAAACTCAAATTTATGTCCCTGATCTTCATCATCATTTTAATCATATCAAGAATATTCCCCAACATCTCTGCTGCTTAGTTGTTTTCCGAGTATTTACAATCACATAGAGCAGCAAAATAGTGTGATTTTCTGTCTTGGCAACTGGAAGTTGTTTCAGCCTCAGACTGTGAGGGGATTTCAGGCTTTAAATATTCTTTCCAAGTTCACAAGTACAGCTGTAGAGAGGACAGAAAATTTTAATTGCCTCCAAAAGAAAGCAGTGGCTCAAATGTATCCCTTGGCTTTCTTTATTCTAATTTTACAATTTCAAAGAAAAATCATGCTAAGTGATCTGGAAAGAAACAGCATTCTCAAAATGCTTTGATTTCTCTCTCTCTCTTTTTTTTAAAAGGAAACAGCAAAGAACATGATATGCCACTGCAGACAAAAGTGAAATCTATAGATGGATTAAATATCACTACTAATACTTGATACCAATCTTTTAAAACAAATAAAGGATTGGAAAGGCAGGCCTTGTTTTCATTAATGTGACTTCTGTAACAGCTCTAAGGTGTGGGGGAGTTTTTTTGCTGTTTTGTTTAGTTGGTTTTGGGTCTTTTTTTAGGGTGTGGTTTGTTGTTTTGTTCTTTGGGGTTTTTTTGTCTTAGCAAAGGATTCTGTATTTAGGGCCTGGAAAATTCTCTGTAGACTTCTGGTACATACATTAAGAAGGAGCTGACTCTTGGATAAAATAATTTTCTAAGTATTATCAGTCTCAAGGTTATGAATAGCATTGTAGAGTTAATGAGAAGAAAATTCTCACAGATCCATAGCCTCAGATGGTAACAGTATTAAAATGGTTTATTGCTTATTTTCAGCTACCTTTCATATACGTGGGTTTTTGGAGGAATAAATAATGTGTTAAAGATTGTGAAGTATGAGATATTATGGTAAGTGTGGCCATATAAGAACAGAAGATAGATAAATGCTGAAATCAAAAATGGCATCATGTTTGTGATGAGAATTTAATATCCATGTGCAGTGCCCTGGAACAGAAGTACTTTATAGCCTTTGAAAAAGGAGCACAAGGCAGGACAGAAGGCTTCTCCAAAGTGATAAGGCAGTGATGAATTTCAGTGCTTTTCCCTGGCAAACCTTTTGGTCTGCAGAGTTTCTGCCCCTTCGCCCTGCTGGGCCTTGGGAAGAAAGGCTGCTGCTGCTGCAGTGCTTTCCTGTCCAGCCCTTTCTGCAGCAGTGCGAGACCCATCTGCACCCTCTCATTTCTGTTAAATGCATGATTTACACTTGCATTTGCACTGCAGGAACAGTAATGCAGGAATCTGGGGGGCAGTGAGGGAAAACCCCAGCTTTCATGAAAAATCCATTTCTAATAAGCAAAACTGATAACCAAACAACAAAAAAAGTGCTCGCTCCTGTAATAGACCTGAGGTTTTAACTGCTGTAAGGTTTCCCTGCTGTGAAAGCTCATGAATTCCTTTGCTTTTACAGCAGTAAATCTTCTTCTAATGCTACTTGTACTTATTTCCGTGTATTAAAAGACTCTGAATGATTGTTCTGCGTTGTGGGTTTTTTTTTTTTTGCAATCTCCTCCAATTATGAGCTTCGGCTTTTGCTGTCCTCTGGACCCTCCAACATGGCTGCTAAAGAAGAGCTGTGATGTCATCAAAATACTCAATTTTGCTGTTATTTTTACCATTGAAAACTGGAAGTAACTGTCAAAAGAGTGAGCTTGCTCTGGTTTAAGATAATTACCACAAGATTTATACCATATTGTTGCTGTGCTTGTGATGGTCAGGCCTCAGGAGTTTCAGTGCATTGAAATATGCTACAAAATAGGTAAAGTGGGAAAAATAGGAAGAGTCAGATTTGCAAACAGTGGGTATCATACAGTTCAGAATCTAAAAAATACGGGGGATTAGACAGAATTAGATCAGATCAGGCTGGAGATCGGAGAGCAAGCCTAACATCACTGAGTTTGTCAGAGGCTCACTTTTGGCTGAGAAGCCAGGAATGGTTTTCTGCATTTCTTAGGAAGTAGAACACTGGGTGCAAAGTGGTATTTCACAGTCATCCCAGCAATCAGAATGAAGGGAATAAAGGCACTTTGCACATTTTGCCACCCTTTACTACAGTTCTTAGGATTGTTGGCAGAGATCCTTTTCAGCTTACTTTGAGCCCCTGATGATGCTCGAGCAGCCAGAGGAGACGTCTCTGTTACTGCACATCAAGCCCCTTATTTAGATATCATCACCGAGCACGACTGGCTTACCATCAACAACTGGGGAGAATTCCAGGAAGGCATCTGCTCAAATAAGAGCATTAAATTATGGGATATAGTAAGGTTTCCACATTAGAAAGGCAAACAAACAAAACATTAAGACTGTTTTACTTTAGAGAGGAGAAAAATAAGATGTAATACAAAGGACGTACATAAGGGATCGAATATGTAGAAATAAGTTCTTCTATTTGCCCATCCTTCTTTGTCCTTTCAAAGAAGACATACAGTGAAATTAAAAGACAACAAAATCAAAACTGATAGAAGAAAGTACTTTAGATAGTGGAACTTGTTATCACAAGATACATTCTCCAAACAGAGTTAGAGCTCTCTGGGGACCTCACTGGACAATACCCCTATGCATTAATTTTGAACTTCTGACTCACTGTCAGGTTAAATGTGCAATCCACAAAAGTCAATCCCTGTGCAAAGAATTGTAGTGGAGGAAAACAGGCAGCAGAAGTTAAGACTAAACAATCCCAGAACACTATAGAGCAGAGATGGAAGAATTTTGTGATGTGAGTGATTCTAATAGGATCTAAGGGGACTGAAGCGAATTGCATTACTGCAGACAGTAATGTAACAGGGAAGGTAGAGTGCTAGATTATTGATGAGGACAGAGGATGGAGATTACCTGAGGGTGTCAGCACGTTCCTCACAAAATACATTTTCATCTAATCTTTCTACTTTTAAAGCAGGAAAAAAAGTTGCCCAGAAGTTACCATCCATTAATATCTATTGCTTTCGAAAAAGGCCACAATGATTTGTTGATCCTGCCTTATTGAGCATCTTGCTCTTTCCCGATGTGCGAAGACACAGCTGGGCAGAGCTCTTGGCTTTCTTGATGAATCTACAGGTTGCTACAGGCAAAAGGCCACCTGCTCATGTTTTCATGTAGGTGAAGCAGTGACCTTTCTTCCCTGTGCCCTCCCAGTCTCACCAGGGCCTTTTGCAGAGCATTTTCACTGCAAATCTGGAGAAACTCAGTGCCTCTTTAACATTTCACCATGGCTCAGCCATGACAGAGCAATTCCTCCATATTGCTGCTAAGTCAATACTCGCTTTGGTGCGTGCGAGCATTAGCTTCACTCATTCTTGATGTATATCCTGCCTGCAACAAAAAAATAGGAAACCTGTCTAAAGAGACTGAAGTTTTCGTAACATGTAAGCTGTTTTCCAGATCTGCTAAGTTCTTTCTCGACTGGCTGCAGCTAAAGAAATCAAACCTGATTTGATTACAGCCACTAGAGGAATATTCCAGATCTTGAATTCAGTTGTAGTAATTGGAAACTTGTGTTGTAAAGGAATCATCTAAATTCATCTCAGAGGTAACTTCTTTGAATACAGTCTTATGAATTCACAGATGGCACAAATTCAATCAGCCAAGACGGCATTAGCTTTGTACCCCAGAAAGTTCCTAGCCTCTCCCTTACTCGGTTCAAAAGAGGTAACATTTTTCTTTTCTTTGTGCTTTACATTTAAAATAAATTGTCTTAGATGGAGACATTGCCCCAGCAAAGTTTTTGCCAGAAACAAAATTCTTCTAACCAAGTTATAAACCCCTGAAAATAGGGCTTTATAATGGGACTGCTGATAGACCCTTAACAATAACGTTGTGAATGGCACTGCTATAATTAATGATACTTCAGAAAGATTTATGGTCCTTAGAAAGAGATAAAACAGAAATATCATCGCTTCTTTGCCTCCCATCATTTTATCCTCTATGAAATTTTATGTGAAATAAGTCAAATGAAAAATGTAAGCTCTTAATCTTTTCCCGGAGTCCTGTCTCTCACTTGATGAACACTTTCACAGAATAAATTAGAGCTTTTTATTCCTTATGTATGTACAGCTTTGTATTTAAAAAGCAAAGAAAAGAACATTGTTGGCTTGGCAAAGCAACTCAAGACGACGGTCTTGGAGGAAGCAAAAATGACTCACTATTCTTGTCTGTTCTTCTACCATCCCGGAGACAACAACTCTTGTCCTGCAATAGTTCTGAGCCGCTCAGTAGTGTCCAAAAGTGCTCTGTTAGGAAGAATCTCTGCTGATGGAAAGTTGGCCACAATGATTCTGGCTGCAGCAGCAAGAGCCCAGAAAGCCAAAAGCTGTGGCTTGATTACAGCAGATAGTACCCTTGTGTTGGAAATCACAGAATACTATATGGATATTTAATTTAACTGGGAAAGGCATAGCAAGAAGCAGTTGCTGGAGGCTGAAGCTAGAAAAAAATTGAATTAGATATTTGGCATTATATTGCAACAGAGAAAGGGAGTAACCACTGGAACAGGCTCTCAAAGGGAAAGTGAATTCTCCATTTTCTGACAATACCAAAGGAAAATGAGAAGCTGACTGAAGAAATGCTTTTGTTGAAACAAAACATATTTTAGTCAAATAAAAAGAAGATTGACAACAGTATTTAATGGCCTATGATGTATAGGAGGCTGCCCTGATGGTCTAACAGTATGTCTGTGTGTGAACGTTGTGACTCTGTACAGCATTTTAACAAATAATGGTAAAGCACTGCTTACTGAGCAGATATCAGGAGAGAGGGCTCTGAGCAGTGCGCCTTGGAGCTCGTGCACTGCAGCGCCTGGCACTGCCCAGGGAGCTGCTGGGGCATGGCAGGGAATGCCGGCTGCTGAGGCCCGGAGAGCAGGGGCACAGTGCGGCTCCGAGCCCGACAGAGGTGTCTTAACTCAGCTGCTTCTGAGCAGCAGGAGATGCCAGGCAGAGTCTGCAGGGCCAAAAGCTTCACCTCTGGGCAGCCAGGCTGAGGCAGCAGCTGAATAGGGGCTGAGAAGTCACAGATTTGGCAGAGGCCACCTGGAACGGCAGTTAAAGCTCAAAATCCATCACATCCAGATAGAGTCCAAGGCTCCGGCTTGTGCCAGCCTCACCCAGCTCAGATGGCATCAGGTGATTCTTTTCCAAAAGCTTCTGCAGTGTGTCAGGAGTTTTGTCCTTCTGCCCATTAAAGTAGCAGTGTTTGAGCATCTTCCCTGTTATTTTGATTGACAACAGCAAAGTCACTAGAGAACCTCAAGGACTTTCTGGCTGGCTTGTTTTCCTGTTATAAATTGTAGTTTTTTGTATTAGAGAAAAAAACTGAAGTGCTGTTTCAAAATAACTGAAGTTACAGTTTCTAATAGGAAGCTCTGAGATGTATGCTCAAATTCCCTATAAATTATAGTATTGCTCCTTTAAAATGTCTCAAATCCATCAGGAACAGAGAGGGATATTTTGTATTTTATATATATATATGTAATTTTTTTTTTTTACCTTTTTTATGACAAGAACTTTTGGTTTTCTATGGAATTCACTTTGGAGGGCAGAACATTTTCTTTTTCTTTGTAAGAAGATTTGTAAAGGGGCAGGATTGTGGCTATTATTAGAGTCTTTCCTAAAGAAAATCATCAAATCCTTTACAGCACTAGGCAGATCTGGGCTAGAAAGTATAACAGGATGGTATAGAGCAGCCCAGATAGCGACAGGGAGAAAATGGAGCAGGAAGAAAGAAAAAAAAAAAGGAAAACCACAAAGAAGAGCAGATGCCAATTAGAATTCTTGCAGGCTGCAGCAAGGAGTGAGCATAAGAAGCAGTAGGAAAAGAAAGGGTAGAGTGGATTAGTGTTAATCAGACACATAGGAAAGTAGGAAAGGTTTTAAATGAGCTTTTGGGTTAGCAGCTCAAAAGAGAATTCCAGATCCATCAGGTGTAGGGGCAAAAATAAAATGCAGAATAGCAGAAGATACATCTGAATCCTGAGTAATTAACTTTTGAAGGTAATACGACACTGTTTGGAAGTGGAAGCTTCTCTCTCCCTCTCCCTCCCTCTCTCTCTCTCCCCCCAACACTGTTTTCCTTATCCTGGGGAAAGAGTGCACTTAGTATTATAAGAAAGTGACTCCTACCTGTTTTCTTTTTCACTGTCGTAATGGTATATACATACAGCACCTCGTTATAGGAGAGTTAAGCACTAAGGAACTAGAACTTCCCCAGTCTCTGGCAATAAATTTACCCAAACACAGAGTACAGATGAATTGCCTCCAGAGTTGGGTGAGTTACACCGGGTAAGAAGCTGGCACAGTATGGGACAGTCGTGAGTGGTCTGAAGATCTTGGGGTTCAAGATGAGTTCCAAAATCCACTAGAGACATTGTTGACTTCAGTAAACATTAGAGCAGGATGGCTGGAGTGTGAGGGTAGGGGTTCTCCCTACAGCTCTGAGATATGAAACATCCCTTAACATTTTTGTGCTGCCAATTCAACTCCCTATAAAATGAGGACACTAACACCTAGTCACTAAAAAGGAAAAAAAAAAAGGGGAAAATTAAAAAAAAGAGGAAAAAGGAGAACCCCCACCAATTATCTGTTCTTAGAGGCTGTACAATGCTATAATTAACAATCTAATTTTTAGCTTTGGCTTTATCTGCAATCTAAGAAAGAATAGCTCTGTTTGTGTTTCTTTTACATATGAATCATCATTAAAGGTTAATGAGAAAACTAACACTATATGAAAAGGTTGTTTTCTCATTATTTAAACATTTTCATTTTAAAAGCTCTATGTATTCCTAGAATATTATTAATTTATTATTTGCTAAACAATATCTTAACTAGTCCCTTTTTATTTCCTCACATGGCATAATTTTAAGCAACTGCAATCAGTGCCCTTAGTTCCACTCACCAGTTCTGAATCTCTGCACCACTGAATGTCCAGCAGAACAAATCTCATCCAAACAAAGCACAGATGTGTCCATCAAATCAGCCAGAGCTTCTGACATGGACTTTGTGCCAGCTTGGTGCTATGGTGTTGGCTTTACACTGGTTGCCAGAAGAACAGAGGATTCTGGATCCGGTGTAATGTTAGGTTAGCACAGAGTTGATGCCTAACGTAGCATAAACCCCACCAGCACCATGCCAAACCTTCCATTTTTTTTTTTTAAACAAATTTAAACCATCAGAGTGAGCATATATGAGTTCAGTGCTTTCCATCAGTTAAGAGCCTTAGAGTCACAGTTTGGTCACACCCAAGCCTGCACTAAATTTTTGCGCTGTGATAAAACACCATTAAATTCAAATGAAACCTAAAAATCATGTCCATTTTCAATGCATTGGAATATATTATGGTGATGAAAGCAACTCTTCTGGCATGGTGGAAGATGAACGCTACACTGCAACCTCAAACCAAGCCACCGTGCTTGTGGCCATGTGGGGAAAAGATGAGCTCCCAGGGAACAGAAACCCAAAAGTTTGCTCAAGTTCTTGCTGCACGCCAGGGGTGCACGTGACAGGTTTTCCAGTTGGACGTGACTCTCTTTTAATGACCAAAGTTACACAAAAAACCCCCTCTGAAAACAGGACTTCATGACAGAAATGCCTACACAGCTGTAACAGCCGCTTCTCAAATGTGCTGCTGCTTATGAACCACAAGAATAATATGGCGAAATGTGCCGACTTTTGCAGTTTTCCCCTCTTTTGTTGAAACTAATGAGTCACGATTAGAGTAATGCTTTTCTGTGACTCCGAAACCATTTTGCTTAATGAGGTACTAAGTCTTTATAATTAGGCCCAGAAGGGAGCTAGGACGTGGCCCCTTAAGAGCAATAATTATTTAGGTTATTTATGGTAATAAAAAATTGAAAATAGGAATTCTTCCTCAGAATGCAACTATTTATTCTTTTACATATTGCCAAATAGGAAATTACCCTATTAAGGCAACGTTTTGTTGCTAAAGACATTAATTGAAATGTAAATTAAATGTAAATCAGCTAATTAAATTGATATGTAATGAACTTGTCATGCAGGCCTTTGAGATCAGATGCATTCTGCTCATAAACAAGTGTTTTACTGGTGCCATTGCTCACTGGAGTTAAGGTTGTTTAACATGTTGTGTCGATAACACTCTCCCGTCCCAAATTCAAAGGTTTGGATTGTGTCGTTAGAGCCCAGAATGAAGCTGGCACTGGAACCTTCTGGATTTATTCCATCCTGTTATTTCCTGATCAACTTCATTGCAAGGCAAGGTGTTCCCCTAAAGGTAAGCGCTGCACATCCCACTGGGTTGTGATCCAAGCTTGCTCTGTTCCTTCTGCTCCCCAGAAATGACAAAACACTTTGTAAAAGACCTCTCCAAGACTGATGCTTCTGTCTTAGGTGGCTTCTGGAGGGGTTAATGTTATTTCTTTCTCCACGAGCTATGGCCAGTTCAGCAGAGGTAATGAACCCTCACAGCAGTGGGCGGATAACTCTACACATTCCTGAAATAGAAATAAAATGAGAAATGAAGCTATCAGAATTTGCTTGCTGATTATGTTGACAACATACAAGGTAAACATCAAAGTCAATACAGCAAGAGGAGAATGAGCCAGAATAACCTTCTGTGCTGGCCGTAACACACACATAACCTTCACCATCAAAGCATGGGCTTGTGTCAAGCTGTAAATTAAAGGGAAAGAATAGGAAACTATCAGTTCTCCTATGAAATGATCCATTTTCCTGCAGCTGTGATTTGAGCCAGACCTACTAAAATTTCTGGCAAAAATTCAGGCCCTGTATTGAAGGTATCTTGGAGGACAAAAGTCCCTCCCCTGCCAGATACGTGGACAAAACTCACTGCCTCCAATTAAGCAACAGTAAGGCAAATGTCACACATTTTGCTTTTGAAAAAGTCAGGTCAGCACCTTACAGAACCCACCGCCCACTTCTATTCACATCATGCAGACATTTTGTGTGCACAGTCACAAGGCTCAAGTAAATGTAGCAAAAAGGGCTGCGGCAGAGAGAGAATACAAAAACAGTTTGGAGTTGTGGAAAGGCTTTTGCAGAAAGTTTTCCTGGATCCATCGTGCTGTAGCTGCACCTGAGCATTAATGCTTAATTGTTCTGTCTGGAATAAATCAGATGCTGCATTTATAACTTTTTCTACCCAGAGAACCTTCCACCCTGCAATCCTCTGGGGCCTGGGGGTATTTAATAAACATGTCAACTACCACTCTTCTTTAGCTCAAATGCAGCATCTTGTTTTGTCCTACTGAAGAACACTCCAGTTTGAAGTGTACAGAGCAATTAAAGACCCTCATGGGACCCCTGATATTGTCAGCATATGTAGATTAGTAATTGTCAAGTTTCTCCCTAAGGCTGAAGAGCTCTTAGTCAAATTCCAGAGATCATCAAGTATTCAGAGTTCAGTGGGCTTTGTGTCATACACAACATAGTGGCATAATTAAACTACAGTGTTTCTTTTCTAATAAACTTTCAGATCTGTATATGTTTCTATTATTTTTTTTTAATTAGCTATGATCACAAAATAAAAAAGAACATCAATCTAAAGCTGCAACTTCGCTGCTTCCAAAAAGACGCCCTGGGAATAGCTTTCTCTTCCAAAAAGTTGAGGTTTGGGGACCACGTTTATACTGCCATAACTCGCAAAGGCCTGATGGAGCACAAACCCCAGCAGACTGAAGGTACAGTTCCTTCTCCGACTCCAGTCGACACGTAGGCACAGGCCATGATGCTGCCATCTTGAACTGTGTCTTCACTGACCTGGTGGCTTGGACTAGCTCAAATTTTAGCCTATTCTTAACTAGTTTTGATGTCTGTGAACATTGATGTAGATAGAAACGATATAAAAAAATAGAAAAAAAAATACTTTAGAGGTCAGACAAGGGAATTAGTATAAGAATCCTCCCAGCCCAGGCTGATGCTGTAGTGACTGGCTCCAACATTCCCCATTGTTTGAGCCCTCTGCCTGCCACACTGGGCAATCAAATACTCACCTGAATTTAATATTCATTTGCCTGAGTGTTGGACAGGAATTTTGCTGGCTTGCTTTGCATCTTGCATGGTCCAGCTCTTGGAGATAAGATAACTGCTCTGATGTGGTTTAACACGGGGTAACAAACAACTGGATGAAGCTTTCCTGCATCAAGACTGGCCTCTGCATGTTCTGCCAGCTGGATCTCCTGCTGTGGTTCTCACATCCATTGGATTGTGGTCCCAGGGCTTGGGAGGGTCAAAGTGTTGGTCACTGGTCTGCATCCATCGTTTGAATCCCACTCCATTGAGCTGTGTCTGTCTGTGGACAAAGCCTGTGGCAAGGACAAAGTTGTTACAAACCTCTCTGATGTTTTTGACCTACAAACTGAGATTTTAAAGCCACGTTTGGGATCTGAACATTTAATTCCTGGCAAAATGAAAAAGAATTGGACTTGGAAATTGTGAAGGCAGCTTTAATAATCTTTATTACAGCATGTTACATAAAAGAGCTAAGTTACTGCTCATGAGGAGTAGATCTTAATTTCCATGCTGTTCACATTTCCTAGGCGTAGCAGAGGACAAACTGGCCGTGGTTGGAAGTTGACAGAAATCTTTTGTTAACCCCAGACTGCCCATGCACACACAGGTGTGTTCTTACTCAGACTCAGACAAATGTGTCTAAATGAGCAACATTCTTCTCTTCTCAGGCTGGTCAAGTGAGTAGGAAATCCTGTTAGTGTGTCCAGGAGGGAAGTCTTTATTACCTCCATTACTGCACTTGAACGGCACTTCTTCCTCAGTAAATCCCATCTTATTTGTCACAACTTACCTGCAGTGCTGCGTACAGGCAGCTCTGAAGGCTGAGGTCTTTCACTAGCCCCAGAAAAGACAGCTGAAGTATCCCCTTCCCAACACAAGGGTGACCTGAAGCCAGCGGGTAGTTTCAGGGTGGTTTTCTGTAGTCTCAAGCTGACTTTGAAGCAAAGCTCTATTATTTTGCCTCCAAATCTTTCAAGCCTCCATGTCCCCAAGCCCCTTTGTGGACTAAATCGTCATTTCATAAAAATCACTTAAATTCTTCCCACTGTTGACTAACACCCACTGTTTAAGTGGCTCTTCTCTACTTGGTCCACTGCATATGGCAGAATATAGTGCTGCTTTCTTTTCAGAGGCCTGTTTTTGTGCTAGGCTATGGAAACTGGATCCAGGCAGCACAAAGAAAGTTGGGCCTTAAATAGTAGACCAGGAGGAGATCTCAAGAGTCCTAATAAAAAGAAGGTCAAAAACTTTCCTCACATTCTTCCTATGATGATACGTCTCAAAATTATTAATTTTTCTTGTCCTGTATCATATCTTAGGCCAAGCTGTTTTTCCCAAGTGAATTGCAACGTGGCCTTTGGTTCAGTGGGTTTAACTGAAGCGTGGCTATCTGGAAAAAGGAGTGTTATCTGTAATAAAGTAACTCCTTCAAATTTACTTTCTTGATCTTGTACTTTGGTTGGGCTGCCAGAGTCTTAATGCCTGGAAAAGTATCTCTCACCTAGGGCCCTAATTTTAAAGGACTTTAGATTTTTTGGGGCTTGATGGCGTCATCTGCTTGCATGGATTTTGTCAATATATTCCTGCGAGTGAGCCAGCCTGAGCTGTGTGCTAATTTCCCATCTCCTCTTTGGCTGATGACAGTCCCTGGCTCAGCGAGATTTCACTTTTGCTCAATGGACTTTCCTTTCCCTGCCCTCCCTGAGATATATTTTCTAAGCACCAATTTCACTCCAAAATTAAAGATGAAATTTAAAGATTAGGGACTGCAGGGGTTTTTTTTTCTTTTCCAAAGGCATTTCAATGTCTCATACTCATTGATTGAGTTAGGTATCTAAATCATCCAGAGCAATCTGGCCCCCATCCCAAATTAGGTGATGTAAAAGGCCAATTTGCCTTTTAAAAGCTCTCCAATTTAATCTCCTGCTGTGCGATTAGTGCCACGTGTAATAAACACATTGTGAGCGGCACGCCGAGGGCAGGTGTGGGTGAGGTAATGGATCCCACCGACTGCCTGCACTATAAATGCCAGAAATATCAAATACTGTGTGCACCAGCCTTAGTCCCAGTCAATTCTAATTACTCGAGTGGACTGGCTCCAAATTCAGATGTGCCGTGGTGTAACTGAGGTCAGGGTACAGTACATGATTCTTATCTTAATACCACTGTAGTACTGGAAAGGTCAAACTGAGCATTGTCCGAGGAGAAGAGGTACTGGCTGTGTTAATTATTCTTCTCTCCACTCCTTGAACAAAGGGCTGAAGATTGTGTCTCTGCTGAAGAGCATTCTGATGTTCTGTGCATTTAAGATAAAAAACAAGGAAGAACAGAGGAACCATTCCTGCAACAATCCTTAACTGAGCTTTCCTGAGCTTTCCCTGAAACCTTGGAGCACTTGGTCTGCCAATCCTTTTGACTACAACTACACCAGAGTCAGAGGCTGGGGAGGGCAGCATTGCCCCTCCAGGCAGGGGTAGTTTCCAGTTCTGACCATTAAGAAAAGCCAGCTTTTTCTACCAAATAACATGTTAAGAAAACATGAAACCCCCATGTTCATTTGTTGGCATTCCTGCTGTTGGAGGAATTACTGATCAGTGGGGCACAAGGCTGAGCTTCCCTTTTCCACTTGCTTACCACTATCCCACTTGAACAGCTGTAGCACCTCCAAAGAGGAATGTTCCCCTCCAAAGAGGAATGTTCCCCGCATGCCAGTTGTAGCATTTTGTTCCCTGTTTTGCATTAGTTTTAATAACTGTGTTAGGTAGAGTGGAAATCTAGGTTCAGAACTGGTTTTAGTTGGGCTCAGCTCACTGTTCTGAGGTGTTATTACCTGCACCCCTTTCCAACGTAACTTCCCAGGACCCCACACACAAGACAGTGTTTTGTTCCTTCTCTGAAAGCAAGAAGCAAAGTCAATGCAAAGACCAGAGTGTGATCCCAATCCACAGCCATTCTGCTCATTTAATTTCAGCTATCTCTAAAGTGTTAACTGCTGAAAGCAGAAACATGAAACCCCGCCATAGAGAGAGCTGTTTAGAATTCAGCCCACTGTATCACCCGTAAATAGGAAATAAAGAATATATGGCTGTGATTAATGGTCCATAAATGGCCATTGCCTGCTTCCTCTACTCCATACAAACACAGTCCACTCACTTACTCAGCTCACCAAAGGAGTAACAAGATCATTCCTGTTTGTTAGGACCTGGGTTTCAAGCAAGTACTTAAAGGGGAGCTCAGTTCTTGTGTGTCTGTAGACATGCACACACACCTGCTCTTCTGTCTGGTTTTCAGTATCCATGAGATAAATCAGAATATTTTTTTTTAAAGGTGTACTTGCCTATAGATCAAAATACATTGAGATGCAAAATCACAGCAATGTCAGTTTTAGTAAAGGAATTTTTGTGATATTACAGACATCAGTCTCTAAGGATTGGCAATAATTGCACTATTAAGAAAGAATGTTCTGGTTGTTATGTGTTGCAACTTGGCCAAATCTGATACCAGGACACTGGGAAAAAGAATAAATATCATGTGATGCACAGAACACTGACCTGTAGCTTGAAGCGCTGGTGGGTAAAGCCTGTTTTTACCAGTTGTGGATTCAGTTCCATTAGAGCACCAGCTTGCCTGCTTGTGGTTCAGCTGAGCTCAGCGGAGCGGGGCTGCCTGCGCCACTGCTCCCTGGCAGAACACAGAAACATCTTTCCTTTGCTGGGATTTGCCGTCCAAGGGCTGCATCTGTGAACAGAGTGCCGCCTCCAGCGCCTTCAGCCTCTGCTGTCACTGGGTGCTTGGTACACCAGGCATTTCTCTGGAAATACTGCTTGCACAGGCCTTGCAGTGGCAGTGCTGGTCTGGGAAGGGGAGGTGACAATTAGGAGATTTGGTCCTTCTGCCCCCACTTTCCTGAATGTCTTCAAGCAAATCCCTTGGTTTCTGAGTGCCCCAGTTCCCCAGCTGTTCAACAGGGATGGGGAACTACAACCCTCGTTAAAGGCACTGCAGACAAAGGAGGGGAAAATGCTGCACAAGAGCTAAATATTGATATTATTACCCTGCAAAATGGTGTAATTGCTGTGAAATGGCCAGTGAAATTATCAAAATCATGTATAAGAAACCGGAAACAGAATCACAGAATGGATGATGTTGGGAAGGGTCTTGAGATCATCTTGTCCATTCCCTCTGCTCAGGCTGAGTTACCTACAGGAGGTTGCCTGGGGCAATATCTGGCTGGTTTTGAATATCTGCAGGGATAGAGACTCCATAGCCTTTTCCAGTGTTTGACCACTCTCACAATTACAAAGTATTTTCTTGTGTTCAGGTGGATTTTCCTATATTTGTTTAAATTTGTGGCCTTTGCCTCTTGTGGAGCGTGTGGTCCCCACAGCCCCCTGAGGAACCAGCAAGGCCCAGACAGGGGCTGCATGTGACCAGATGTGATTTGAATTTGTCCAGTCACCTTTGAAATCCCGATGTTCATTCTTTTTTTCCCTCTTTATGTTCCTCAGCTGGCTACTTTTGCTTGTAGACCAGTACCAGCTTGTTGAACCAGTGGGTTTAACAGCCTCACATCTCCTGGAGGTGCTCTGGCACCATCCAAGGGCCTCATACTCCTAGGGAGTTAGCAGAGATAGCCCAGCAATAGGGAGCCTTTCCCAGGTGAGCCTGTTGTAAAACAGTGATTACCAACACCACAAGATTTCTCTTCCAGGAGGAAAAAAAACCCTCTTGCCTAAAGATGTTATCATGCATAATTCAGGGAAGAAATCCATACTGCATTTAAAAGATTACATCTTATCATCCAGGGTACTTATTAGCCTGATGATTTAAAAGTAGATGGGGATAGAGCCTTTCCTGCTATTCTGCAGTAGCATCGGTGCAGTGTGCTGATGAGTGATGGCCTCGTGGCTTGGTTTGTGACTGAACTGCTTTTCTGATGCCAGAACTGGTCCATATGGGGTGGAGAAGTTCCCAGTTTGTGGTGAGCAGCCCTGGCCCTGCTCCATGTGGGTGTGGGTTTCACCAGACCACCATCCGTGGTTACTCCAGGGACCCCCTCTTCTCCCTGCTGGGTTTGGTTGTTTGTGGCAGGCAGTAACAAGGCGTTAGTGGTGTTAACTCCTCTGGTTAATGCCCTGTCCAGGAGCACACAGCACTCCCATCTTCCCAACGGCAGGAGAAAAGGCTTTGGGACAGCCAAGGGCAGGGATCTGGATACTAAAACAGTGAGGAGGTTGGAACAAAATTTAGGCAGATTTACTCTGGACAGCACTAGTTGTTCGGATGGCCCTTGGTGATTTCCAAATACACGTTCCCCTTCCCAGAACGTGCCCTCCTTTTGACCTGGCATGTCCCATGCTGCATGGAACCTTGCTCGGAACGGGGCTGGGTTTCTACCTCTGCCCTCACACTGTGCAGACTGTCACCAATTTTCTAAATCAAGAAAAACCCATTTTTTTTTAATCCAGCCCACACATGGGCTATTTTAAATCCAAATACAAATTTGAAATGTGTAGTGGAAGTTGTTTAAAAATGGCATTGCACCAGGGAATAGGTTCATTCAAATACCAGGTGCTCCAGCTTGAAACTTGGAGAGGCAGAACTTGGTTATGACCATTATTTCTGCACCATCATTCTGTCCCTATTACGCCTTGTGCCTCCCCTGCATCACGAGGCAGGACATAGCGAAACTGGCCATTCATGGCAAAACTACTCCAGGTCACCATCTCGGGACCTGTCTGCAACACCTAAATGAAGTAGCTTCTTTTTCAGCTTTTGTGGCTTATTCTGGACTACGTGCATGTAACAGGAGTTAAATTATGATGAAGTTGAGCTAAGATTCTTAGGAAATCTTGATTTTTTTAAATCAAATATATCCTGGGCAAGCAAGATTAACCCCAAAAGTGGCACCTGCACCAATTGTAGCAAGTGGCATGGGGGTTTCTAGGGTATTTCTCTGTGTGGCTTTCCACACAAGCTCTCGTCTCAGAGATCTCCCGGTTGTATCATGAACTTAGAACTAGCTGATAACCTGGGCACTCTGATGTTTACAGCCGTTTCAGGCAGAAATCCTCAGCCAGTCTCAAGATGGCTGAATGACAGCTCGGTTCAGGAACGGGGTGTACCGAACACGGAGTGTGAGAGTGACTAAAAAGGAAGTATTTTGCAAAAATCCTTCTCCCCTGTTTCAAGGTTGAGAGGTGTGAAATCTCTGCATTTAACAGCCATTATTAATTACTGTTTACTCTCTGCCAACGCTGCCTTGGGAGCAGCTGTGATGATTTAGCCAAGCACCCATGGCCATCACTCAACTGGCTGCTGTAACTCAGACGTGGAGTCTCATTCACTTCCCTCACTGGCTCTGTGACCCACTTCTGTCCTGCCTCAGCTCTCTTCATCTGCCTGAGTCTTGGGCCACCATGTGAGAAATGGGTGTTTCCTCACATGGAAAAAATGATATATAAAGCAACATTAATATGAGGTAAAAATCATGGGGGTTTAGATGGTAGACATGAATCACAGAGATAAATATTCCTCACCTTATCCTCAATCGTGCAATATCTGATCCATAGAAGAGCTAAAAGTTGCAGTCAAGATTTCCAGGGTAAAGTCCTGGCTTTATTAAAAATAGCAAAATGCTTCTTCACCTAAAAAGACCAAAGGTTCAGCCCCTCGAGGCTGAATCACAAACTCTGTGAGACCCATGTTCCCATGCTAAAAGAGGGAGAAGAGGGGGGATTTAAGACTCTCATGCTGAAGAGCACCTCTATGCTCTAACCAGTTTCCTCAGCTAAAGTTAAACTGTGCTTCTGCACCTTTTTTCTGCCCTCTTCCTCCTACTTCTTAGTCAAGCCTCCTCAGACATACTTTGTGTTTCCCACTTGGTGACTCAGCATCAGCTGCTCAAACTCTTTGGGAGCATGACAGGGCTGTGACCGACTGAGAGGGAAAAGAAATCTGCCTTAGGGGACACAGAAATGATTAAGTGCTAAGTACAACATGAATTCGCCAGAAAACAACATCCCCACCAAGAGCCTGCTGTCTCCCTGCAGGGCTGTGCTCAGCCTTCAGACTTGCAAACACCAGCGAGCAGATTTAGTGCTCATGGCAGCTGTGGAAGGGGCATCACACAACAAGGAGAATGCTCAGGGCCTAAAATAATCACACCTCTAGAAATGTATTAATCCAGCCTTAAAATGGGCCCTAAATGCTGTAGAACAGTCCTCATCAATCTTAGCAGTACATGCATGGAGCAACCCCGAAAATTCCCCTGCCTTCACCTAGCACCAAAGGGAAAAGAGTACAAATCCTCAGCGTTTGTTCAGGCTGCTTTGGTTGAAAGTATGAGGGGTAACAACCCTAAATGTGCAAAATGAATGGAGGACTCTTTATACCCAGGATAATTTTGTGTATGTAACAGGGAATCACAGTAGAATATTGACTCCCTTATGGCTGTGAGAAAGACCTGCTCTAGTGCTCTTTTCTTCCAAACGCTAGCTGGTAATAAAATACTCCTTCAGATACCCAGGCTGTTGGTAGTGCAGTTTGAATTGGCTGGTTTCTGTTCCCACTGCTTCCAAACAATCAATTTCAAGCCTGACTGGAAAAGTAGCATTTTCATACTTCGTAAATTTGGATTCTTTAAAACATTTTCAATGGTAAAGAACTTTTTTGATGAAAGACTTTAAGAAAAAGAACAATTTCTTCTATATCCATGCCCATCAGTACTGATGTTCTCAGTCTCCCCTGTGTTCCTTCCACAGGAGGATTCAAACCCCTCCAGACTCACTCAAAAGCGTCTCATCCTTCCATGTGTGCTGGTCTGCCATGGAGAGGTGCACGAGATGTGAAATAAATCACACCTCCCCGTACTGACCAGCTGTGACAGCCCCTGACAGCCATGCTGCTGCAGTGCCTCCATGTCAGCTGCTCTTGGATCTCTGCTCGGAGCTACCACGTGGGAAGGAACATGAGTAATGAGAGGAGCTCCTCCATGCCCAGGGAGAACCGCAGCAGAGGCATTGACCTGTCCTGAAATCCCATCTCATCCCACAAACGCCCGGTCCGTAGCACACTCACCTCCAGAGAAGGGATGAGGCAATGGTGGGTCACTCTGCTGGGTCTGGCTGTGGTGTCCATGCCTGGAGGTGACCTGGCTGCACTCGATGGTGGGTCACTCTGCTGGGTCTGGCTGTGGTGTCCATGCCTGGAGGTGGCCTGGCTGCACTTGCAGGGTGATGTGGAGGCAGAAGCCAGGCTGTGCCCATCCTCCCCCTGAGTGGGGTGTGCGCTGCCCCGGCCACAGCGGCTCCATCCGTACACGACTTCTTGGAGCCCTGGGATTGCAGGGTGCCAGGGAACTTGCTCTCTGCTGTTAAACTGTGGTTATAGACCACTGAATACTGATACTAAAGCGCAGGGAAAACCTCCATCAACTCTTGCAAAATGCTTTGAAATCTTTTTCCTGCACAAGGACAGAGAGATTTAAGGGGACAGAAACCAGCTCCTCTGCCAGCCATGCCAAATGTTTTCAGCAACCTCCAGTGGAAAAGAAAACGCAGTGAGCTTTGCTTATGGATCATTCCCATCCAGCCTCTGGCGGGCGAGGAGCCTGGTTTAACTTATTTTTATTTGCAAAAAAAGAGGTAGGTAGACACAAACACACACAAATAAAAATATAGAGCACACACACATACACATAATCTAGGAGGCAAAGAGAGAATCTGTACCTGCATTTGCGATATCTTCCCGCACCAGGTAAGGAAAGCATCATTTTCCTTTTAACCGGGTGCTGTACCTACATTGTTTCCTCGCAGTCTATCTTTAGGTTATAGCAGTTCACAAGGTTTTTTCAGCAGATGTGTTATTCAATTACTTCAGGGCTTTTCCATTTGTAATATTGCGAAGCAATGATAGCCAGCAGACTTCACCTGTCTTTTAGAGATAGCCAGCCTGGTAATTTTAACTCTGCCCATTTTATCCACACCAGTAAATCTC
Organism: Rhagologus leucostigma; assembly: GCA_013397725.1. Classification (NCBI taxonomy): domain Eukaryota; kingdom Metazoa; phylum Chordata; class Aves; order Passeriformes; genus Rhagologus; species Rhagologus leucostigma. The sequence continues at coordinate 4,963,508 of VZTD01003312.1, read as the reverse complement.
ATAACATGGTTATAGAGAGATTCCAATTTTTGTAGAACCTTCTCCTGGGAATTCCTGTATACAATATTGCCATAGTCTGTAATGGACATAACCTGTGATTGGATCAATGTTTCCCTAGTGAAGAAGTCAAAGCATTTCATGTTCCTATAACTGGTTTGCAGCTCTGCATTAAAGGTCTTTGGTGTGGCAGAGAGAATAATTGCAAACTCAGCCCCAATCAGAATATATAATCCCCTCACAGTGAGGGTCTAATTTGGTGCAGTTAGACTGCCCGTGCAGGGGTTTGTAGTGGGATTTTCTTGTCAGGAGAGCAGAATGCATAGAAAACAAGTTAATTTCAGCATTTTAATATTCATCACCCTGTCCTGTAAAAAGGGAAGAAAATGCATTGCTACTGCTCCAAGGGAGGGCCCTGCAGCTCCCCAGGCAGAGAATGGGAAGAGGCAGGGAGGGCATTGCAGTGGGGCACTGGTCCCCTCACAAGGAAAGCCCTCCACTCGTGTTCAGATAAACATGTGCCTTTGTTCTTAAGAGTAAATACCATTCTGTCCAAATAAATGCCTAGTTTTGGACCATACTGCCTTCTGAACCTGTCAGAATCTCTGGTGTCACCTGACCTTGGTCCTGACACAAGTGACTAAGAAGGAATTACTGTTGGGACTACAACATGCTTTACTCACCTCTAAGGTACAGATCATCTCCAGGAAGAAGAGGCTCATGGCAGGCCAGGAGCAGGCTCTGAAGCAGGATCTGCCTGCTCAGGTGGAGGAGGAGAACTTCAGCACTCACAAGAGAGGAAAGGCAACTAGAGGCTGGGAACAAAAGGTCTCCTATTTTCAGCTCCCATGCTAGTCTCACCAAAAAATGGGGTGTGTAAACCCTCAGGCAAACTAGCAGAGACCCCTCAGTGAAAGGCTCAGGCTCCCATCCCCAGCTGGTCAGGGAGAGCTTTCAAGAACCTCAGTTTATTGGAGAACCCTGAAAGCAGCTGTGGGTCTCTGAGGGAAGCACCATAAAGTCGTCTCTGCCTGTGGGGTCCAGGGGAGATGTAACTGGCATCTCAGCATGGAAGAATTGGGTAGTGGCAACTGTGGCTTGGCCAGAAGGTGCCAGAGACAATCTGAAAGACAAATGAAATGGGAGGCAAGAGCAAAGAGTTTGAACATGACATTCTGGAACTAGGATGGGGAGGATGGGTTCCAGGACGGGCGTGCTGCCCGGCTGAAGAGCAAGGCAGATGCTCTTGGCAGATAACCTTATGTTTGGATGTTACGGCATTGCTAGGCAGGTGGAGAGGATGGGAGGAAGGTTAGCACCATGGGAGTTGACAAATGGGATGTCATCATTTCCCATATGGGTAACTGTCTCCAATCTGTGCTTTCTGTGCAACTGAAAGGTTGGGATATCTCAGCAGAGAGGAGCCTCTCTGGCAGAGATGAGCAATCTACATCAGGTCTGTACTAAGACCTGTAAATTTCAGGCTGTGGGGTAGACCCCTGTGCACAAGACAAGTAAGAAGTGGAGATAGTGATTTTCAGGAAAATCCAGTTATTAAATCTAAACTTAAAAGACTTCTACAAGTCTGACAGAGGGAGCCTCTGACAGCCAATAGCAGGGCAGCACAAGGGCTTCCCAGAATCCACCCATCTTGCTTTTGAAGTGATCTGGGAGCCTGTGAGGAGGAAGGAATGGAAATGAAACAGCACACTCATTCCACAGCTGCTTTTATCACTTTATTCGTATTTCCAGAGTAGGCTTTTTAGCGGCTAAGCAAATATTGAAACTCTCTCATTATATATATATATATATATATATATGAATGTATATATAGAAACATCCAAAAATAAAAAACGAGGAATTCTGCGAGTGTTTTTGCTATGAATACGTGAAAGAACATTTCAACTCCAGTAAACCAACTTTGAAAGTCTTCCACTAAAACCCAGTGATACTCATAAATTAGCACTAGATTAATTCAAAGGAGAACTTATCCCCCCTCTGCGTACCTTCTAATCCATATCTCCAAGAGGTCATTTTAATTATCACACTGTCACTGCTATTCATTACTCTGCTTTTGGAGACAGAGAGCCAGCACTGTGCCTTTTGGATGCCTTGGAATTTATCATATGAAGGCATTTTTTTCTCCCTAAAAATCTACACAGTTTAACCCTCTCACCTTGAAATACCGATGGTAACAGGTTTGCTTGGTGTTTTAAATTATTTTCCTTCCAGTGGGATAACTTCTTCTTGCTTTCAAGCAAGCTCCCTTTGTCAGAGAGCAACTAACTAAGGAAAGCCCAGCTAAAGGGTGGCTAATGCCCAGAGAAATTCAGCTCAAAGTTTTGGCAGATCCTGAGTAGCTTGTCCTTCTTCAGAGGCGTGCAAAGCCAAGCTTTTGTCCTTACTCGTACCTGCTCATTTTTTCTGGCTGCAATAATACAAACTGGATGGAAACCATGTGCCAGTGGCTCCCAGGAGGTCCATTGGGATGTGGCTCCAGAAGTGCAGGTGAGGTCCTGAGACACAGAATGCAGAGCTCAGCCTTGACCCTGCTTGCTTTGTGTTTACTTGTATGGAAAGGAGCTCAGAGACCTCACAGGGAACTCCCTTGTACCCACTGAGATTGTTAAAGGAGAAGGAAGTGTGAATGCAAACCAAGCTGCTTTCAGTTCTTGCTAGAATCACACCTTGGTTCAGCAATGGTCAGGCCTCGCAGCCAGGTCTCTCTTAGTGAAGAATCAGGGAGTACTTTCGCCAGGGACAGTAAATTTAAGTCACCCCAAAGGTCTGTTTTAGCCTATAGTTCTCAGTGTTTCTCATACCTTTTCATTTATCCCCAGGATGCAATCTCTTCACACACAGGCTGGTGTGAGGACTCAGCTGAGCCTGCCTCTGTTCCTAGATCACGGCATTCCTGTCCTGGGAAAGAGGAGAGGAACAAACAACCCAGATCTTTTACTAGAAAACAGTGTCTGGGGTTAGTGCTTGTTCAGGGCCACCCCACACCAAGAGGAGCTCATGCAGTCGTGTTTCACACATCTTTTATCACCCTCAGTCTGATTCATCCTTTCCCTCTTTCCTACTGGGTCTTGGCACCTTGTCAAGCCATCATTCCAGCCCAACTCCTGGCAGAAGACTGAAGAGAAGCTGCTTCCCAAGGCTTCTGATGGGTTGAGAAAAGGCAATTCTAAGTGTACTGTCCCTTCTCATCCCCTGGGAGACACTCAAACATCACTCAGGGGCACCCCTCTTTTTGTCTCCAGTTTGAGAATCATGGTCAGATGTTTCAGAGAGTCACACGTTGCAGGAGACAAGACTGCCTAGTGACAGTGGCTTTGAGCAGAGATTTCACATGCTGTCCATGTTTTGGGAAGCAGCTGAGGTTTTACTTGGGGTTTCTTGCAGTGGTGTCACAACACTGTCTGTTCACTCCTTTCAGCACTACTCCTCACTCATGCTGCCTCAGTCAGACATCTGTTGGGAAGTCCAGTCTTTCTAGATGCCAGATATTTTTTGATGGAGGACCACTGTCCCTGCCTGTTGGGCAGGTCTTGCAGCAAGTTTCATGCCTGCAGCCCGACAGTTCCATTTCTCATATGACCCCTCTCCTCAGGTGATCTGATAGCAGAGCAAAAAACCCAGCCATGCAACAGAGGATAAACTGCACACTGAGGAGCACCTGCCTGGCTCCCAGAAGCTATTTATCAGGCTCTCTTAATGCAAGCTAACAGGACTAGCACATGCAGTAGGCATAAGAGCTTCTGAGCCTGACACGAAAAGGGGAGACATCACATGGTGCAGCAGAGCCAGGACTCTTTTATTAGCTCATTGTATGGATTACCCCTTTAAAGAGAGAGAAGGGGACTGGTGGAGGAAGGAGAGGCTTTCTCATTTTAAAAATAGCTTTTCAGCCACCGCAAATGATTTCTGCAAATCTATCAGTTCACTCTTTTTTTTTTTCCCCACAGATAGAAAAAAAAAAAAAAAGCCCTGAAATTGATTCACCATCTATAAATAAAAAAAGAATCAATAGTAAAATTTCTAGCTAATTTCCCTCTCCCTCTTTGCTCCTTGGACTATTTGTTATCTTAGAAATACTTGTCTGGAAAAAAAAAAAAGAGAAACATGATCGATTCCTGACTGCGACGTGCTCCTCCGCCTTGCCCTACAGGTCTCCTCTCCTCTCCTCTCCTCTCCTCTCCTCTTCTCTCCTCAGCGTGTTGAGAGAGACGGCTCCTTCAGATGCGCCTGGCTCCTCTTCTCGGGTTTGCCTCCAGCGTGGCTGTTCCCTGGGCCCCGCTGGGCAGTGCATTTATAGTGTGGCACTCTGTCCTTCCTGCCAAAGGAAGAGAGAGAGGACAGGTGTTGTCAGAGACTGCGGTGTTCCAGCAGCAGGTAAGCGTGTGTGGGGTGTGCTCTGAGGAGAAGCCGTGTGTGAAGTCTCGCAGCGAAGTGCATCTGTAAGGAAGGCTTTGGCAGCTTGAGACAAATTAGAGGTGGCTAAAGACCAGCTGGTCCCATCCTTCTCTGGCCAGACAGAGTTAGTCCTTCCAGGAGGCTTCAAGGGCTTTGTGCTAGCTCTGAGCTCTCCAAGAGAAGGATCCCATTACATCCCTTTGGGTGAGGCACTTCCCACTGTTTTCTCCTACCAAGGTTCCTGTACACCTGAAATGGTTCCCTTCATTTCTGCTCATGAACAGCCCTCCTCTCACTGTGAATATGTCCTTCTGGGGCACGTGTCATTCACAGGATGGCTGGGTTCCCACATCTGCTCACAGCTGGACTGCCCCCTCTGCCAGGGGTGTTCACAGCTGGGTCTGAGTCTTTAGGGACAGACCCTGACTGTGTGGCCAGGGAGCACCCAGCACCTGACACATGGTGCCAGCGCTTCCAGCATCCAGACCAGTGCCTTCAAAGACCCCACAAAGATGTGGTACTGCTGTTTCCCTATGCCCATAACTCCAATTATCTAACTCCAATTATCTAACTCCAGCTATCTAACGCCAATTATCTAGCAGTCATGCCAAACTTCAGTTGTCAGTATAGTTTGGGGTGTGGCATTTGCAGTGCCCCTTCCAGGCTGCAGCCCCAGCAGAGCTGTGGGAGTTTTATAACTGGCCTCCAAAGGAGCAGGGTTATGCTGAATACAAAGTACTTTTTGCAGTGATGCCCCAGGAGTTCACAGGGTAAGAATTGAGCTCTTCACAACCCAGCACCACAGAACCAGCTCCCCAGCTTCCCACAGCTTATCTGCTGGAAAGACTTCCTTTGTAACACTTCAGCTCCTGATAAGGAACTGAGTTAAGTCTCGCTACTTGTTTCCCAGACAAAGCACTCCTCTGTGTGTGTGTTTACAGTGTGCATGATTAATTTTTGTTACTTTAAGGAAAAGTAAATCTCTATTATCAGTTAGTTCTGTAACAATTCTGTTCTATTCACTAATAAACCCTTTTTGCTTAGAGGCTGTAATTAAAATCCTCCATCTCACAGCCCAGCAGTCTCACTGCCTCTCTTCCCTCCAGGTCCTGACACACTGGTCACAGCAAGATGGGCACAAGTGACCAGACAGTCTCAGCCCTGGTCTGTCTGGGCAGAAACATAGAGCCAGGCCTGGGGAAAAGGGTCACAACTCACACCATTGTGTCCAGAGGCCTCGCTTGATGAGAGGCTGAACTGCAAAGGGTCCTGCAGCACCATCCCTCGTTCAGGGAGGCTCAGCCAGCACCGGGCTATCCCAGAGCAGGGACCTTCACTTCACAGCCCCTGCCAGCACTGGTGGCTCTCACGGGAACTGAAACGCTGTCTCTGAGACAAACACTGGGACTAGGAGCCAGAGGAAGCAGCTTTGGCTGCCCTATAACCCTTCCTATGGAATTCCAGTGGAGAGTGGGGTCCCTCTACATTCACCCCAGAGCAGCACCATCTCTGAGCAGCCATCACCATCCCCTGCAGATATGCCTTTTGTCAGCTTCTCCTTTGAAAAAGCAGCAAAACCCAACTATCCATTCCCATCCCAAGGAAGGTAATCAAATTGTGTTGTCAGTGTTGCTCACACCAGCCAAAGGGGCTCCAGTGACCCTTCAGGGTGCTCTGTTGTTGGGCAGCTCTTGGCCCCCCAGCCATGCCTTGCCAACTTTGTTCATTTTCTCCGTCCTGCTATGGCAGGACACAAATGAGAAGGTCCTCTCCTTGTGCCTGATCTCCTCTTTGAGCTGTCTGCTCCCTCTAAGATCAGTTATTTGTGTTCCCCACGGCAGCTGCAGACCCCGGGCAGGCTGGTGTTGGTGCTGTACCAAACGCTACTGAGACTCAAACACTGGGAGGGAGAGGAGCTGTCTGTCACACATCCATGTAACACATCAAAACTGAAGTGACCTACCAAAGGCCATGCAGCAGACCTGGGGAGAACTGAAAAGACCTGATGAAACCCCAGTTTTTTGATCCCTGCACCCTGACTCACCCCAAGGAACTGGGCGCCTCTAAACCTGCCTGCTGTTTAGACACAGAGAAACCTGTCTTCCTCACCACACGAGTGTGTGTTTTTCAGTGCCTCTGCTTTTATTTGCAGAAGAATGTTTTAACATACATTTCAAAAACTTGTAATAATGTAGTTGCTTATGGAGCCCAGGGCTTAGAGGGCTTTACCTCCACCAGCCCTCCCCTCCTCCCTGCTGCCACAGCTGCCACCAGTTCAGTATTTACTGCACCTCTCCAGTTCAATCACCAACCTAAGGCACAGTGGTATTTTGAAGAGGTAAACACTGAGACAAAAATAAATAAACTAGGACCCTGGGAGGGAGACCTGAAAGGCAGAGTGAAGTGAGAACAAGCAGTTTCTCTGGTTCTGTGTATAATTACATTGACATGTTCCTAGACAACACTGGAGACCCAAACACAGCAGCAGCTGTGAATCAAACACAGACTCACACCAAACACCAGAAAGCAGCCAGACAGCCCAGCCCTTGCCCTGGGGCTGCATCAGCACTGCCCATCTCACTGCTGACAGCCTTCCTGCCCACTCCCAGGGCACAGCCAGCACTGGATGGGCAGGCAGGGCTCAGCTCCTGGCTGGGCTGTGGCCAGTACTTCCATGCAGACCCCCATTTCTCTGCACCCAGTCCAGTCACTGGAGCAGCACTGCTGAGTGTCATTCCCAGGCTCCTCTATGCAAGTGAAGGAAACAATAGAATGCAAAATATGCAAAGAGGATAAAAATGGGTCCCAAACTTCCTTTTTCCTGATTTGGTTAATACAGAAATAGGAAATCCTGTCACGCCAACAGCACTTACAGGTGGGATTTTTAGACACTGGCCTTTTTCAGCCATCCACTGAACAGAAGCATCATGAGTATCAACCACTCAGTTCACATCAGGTACCTGTGACAAAGTGGTTTTTTGGGACATACAGCCAATTGACAGTCACAATCCAACCACAGCTCTGCTATGTGTTCATCGCACAGACAACAGTTAATCTTGCAGCCATGCAAACTGTTTTGCAAATTGCAATCTCAGAGGCATAGCAATTACAATACCAAATTTATACCACATCTCTCACTCAACTAATTGTACATCCAAAAAATCACCACTTGAATAATCTGAATACATTCACCTTTACAGCTAAAAAAGCCTCTGCTACATGCTTGATCTCAACACAATTTTGAGTTACAGAAACCCATGGGAAAAAAATGCCAACCTCTGATTTCAACAGGAAAATTGCTTCTATCTAAATACAGCAGATGCATAATTCACACTGAGGTCTAGCAGCTTAGTGTTCCCAGCAAAGCTCGTTTTTACTCTGCAAAATGGGGACGTTGCTGTTGCTGCCTGTAGCTCTCCCAGCCCATCTACAGGAGGACAAGCCCTATATATACCTGCTCTGAATGTAGTGTACAAGTCCACATCCAAGACAACTGTACCTGGATTTTTAATGGTTAAGAAATCTTAAAGGCCTCAAAATGAATTAGCAGACTTACAAACTGGGCTGATGGTTTGGATGAGTTGAGGTTTACAGAGCCACCAGTGAACCACCAGCCACCACATTTGGGCCACTGTGGCACTCTGAGCTCTTTCACACACACACAGTTCTTGACTTTTGTTTCCATCTCGTGAAGCAAGGCGAGGTGGGGAGGTTTGAACTAGTGACTTTGCAGCTGGTGTATTAAAGAAAGTCAAAATAGAAGAGAATTGGTGTTTAAATTATAAAGGGAGGTAAAAATGAAGTTATCCAAGCCCTGTGAGTGGGATCAAAAATGAGTCATCAAGGCTGGAAAATGGGTAACCTCTGATCCCTGAAACTAAGAAATCTGGCTGCTGTTGTGTTGCTGCTGTCGTGTTGCTGCTGATCTAATTTTTACACTTTCCCCTCCATACAGAGGAGACACGTTTCCATTGTGTCCATCACAGCTAAACAATCAATGCCTGATCAGTCCCAATGCTTCGCTCTCAGGGATGCACAATTAACCAGCACCACGTCTGACACTGCAAGGGGAGCGCAGTATTTTCTGGGAATGCCTGACAAGTTTCAATCGTAAAGAACACAAACCAAATGACCCAGCAGATAATGACAGCCAGTGCCCTGACAGTTAGATAATGTGCATGCTCCAAAGCAAGGCCAATTAGAAGCAATAAAAACAAATTTGAAGTGTTAGAGCAAAGGTCAGAAATCCTCAGCCATTACCACAGGCTTGGTTTTTCTTTTCTTCAAGCGGTCACCAGCGCCTATTTCCAGTGAGTGAGCATGTGGTCGTGCTTGCCAGGTGCCCACCCATCCATTACAGCACGTTGCGACTTCTGGGCCATACAAACCCCACTAAAGTGGTGTGTGGAGAATCCCAGCACTACCTGGAAATCTCATCAGGTCCATATCCTATGGCTCTGCCCTTCTGAGTGCAGGGGCTGGTCCATGCTGCTTATAGGGAAGGCAGATGTTCGAGGGTGTGCAGATGTCTCTCCCTCTGCCACAGAAGGAATCCTGCTGCTTGCCATCCATCCCTCAGTTCCTGGCCGCCCTACCCAGATCAGTGCAGCAAGACACACCTGCTTCACCCAGGAGACAGTGCCCAGAGGCAGGAACAATTAGTTTATAGCTGGAGCCACAACATCACACAAGAGAAGGAGAAGGAGCCACAATTACAAGCAACTCACATGGCTCACATGCAGCCACCCTTGTGTACCTCTGCTGACCCTGGAGCTGGAAGCTGCAGAGAGCTTGGGAATGGGTTTTGTCTTGGCTCCTCCCATTTCCTAAGGAGCAGCAGGAGAATAACGGATTGCACTTACCTGATGAGATGTAGCAGAAAATGGCAGTCTCTTGAGCTTGTTCAAGTTACCTGTATGGTACTGGGATTAACATGCTGTGTACATCAGACATTACCCATGTCAACCCACCCTTCACACAGGTCCCTGTCTCTGCTTCCAGAGCAGGAAAATCCCAGACCAGGGTGATGCATGAAGTAACACAGATGCTGTAAATCTGCTTATTGAGCCCTGGCTTCCTCAGAGCAACAAGACCAGGGAAGGAAAAGGAAAGCAGGTGGGTATCTGCAGGCATACCTATGTGAGGATGCCTGTGAGAGCTAATCTAAATACATTTAGGGTTTAAATGCAAAGCTGATTAGTGAAACCACAGCAAGCTCTTATGTGATATGCTCCCTCAGAGTTAAAGTAGCCATAATTCAATTTATTCATTTAGCTCATTTCCAAAAAGTAAATTAAGGTGGAGTAAATTAAATTAAAGCAGCTGACAGCACCTTCATTTTGAAAGGGATTGTTAACATGGACCCAGTCTACTTCATCCTGTAATGCAGATTATTTTCTTTATATTTCTGCCCCCTGTCAGGCACATCAGCTCTCCATCCTGAAGCATTTTTACACTCCCTGTGTTCAGGGAGTCTCTAAGAGCAGGACCAAGCTGGACATGTATTTGGGTGTTTGCATGTTCTTTAGTGTGCACGTGCTTAAACCCAGGGTAAAAATCCCTGCAGCTGGCAGCCTCGTCCCCAAGTGTTTGAGAAGCTAATTGTTGTAATGAGGAATTTTGGTGAAGCCTCTGCTGGGAGCTGGCCAAGCACTGCATATCTCTAAACTCTGTAAATGAATCCTTTTCACCGAACCCACGCAAATGTCAGTTCAAAACCTGGAAGGTGTTCTTTAATGACAGGTACAAGTATCAAGAGTTGCATAAAACATGCAGACGTGTGTGGGAGCGAGGTGACAGATTATAATTACCAATAGGGAAGGGGGAAAACCCCCCAAAAAATTTTTTTTAGGCAAAACATATAATTTGCCTTTAAACTTTAGTAGTGCTCCCATTACTAATACAATTTACAGACCTGGAAATCAGATTGAAGTTGTTTGACTCTTCTATTTTTCTGCCCTCATTCCATTTCCTCCCTCCTCTACAAACTGTAAGAGGTTTTGCTGACCTTTCACATTTGGTCTAGAACATTTTTTCTCTTTATTACACTCTGCTCTCCTCTTAGCCACTGAAAATGGTGAGGGAAAAGACAACAAGACAATAATTTTAGTTTGGGAGACGTGAGCTGGGGATGGCAACAAACAGAGCCCCCCGGGAATAAAGCAGGGAGGTGGCTTCACTCCCAGCTCTCACGTCAGTCGTGGCCAGGTCAAAGAAAGCACAACCAGAGGTCAGTGAAACCTCAAAAACCCTGAGCTTGAAAGTGTGGAGAGGAGTTTTTCTGAAACACAGGAAGAGGTGAACTGGGGAGAACATCCCAGACCCAGAGGGGCAGAAGGACCCCCACACAGCACGTGCCAGAGAGCAGCGCAGCCCTGGGATGGTAGCAGAGCCCGTCAGCCCACACAACTTCTGGGCACAGCTGTTTAGTGTCGAGATGGGGCTCAGACTGGATTGTCCAGGCAGAAGGACCTGCCTTTGGTCAGACTGTGCCCACACACAAAGACTTTCCCCATCCCCACGCAGTGTGAAGCAGAAGACAGTGCCCATGGCCCCTGAGGACGGCAGGACAGCCCCGTGGGCCAATCCAGCCTGTTGGATACGCAGCTGTGCTCTCATACATCATCATTAGGGCTGCAAAGTCAAGCAGCAAAAGGAGGAATTGCCAGAATAAAGGCTGTCAGAGCAATTTTAATTCAACCTCCTGGCAGATATGCCTTCTGATGGGGTCTTTAATTACCTCATCACAGCCTACTTTTTCTTCAGCAAGGCTGCTGCTTTATTCAGGGCACGATGGACAGACGGCAATTAATGAAGGGCCAGTCAATATTTTGTTCTGTCCTTTTTTCAGTCAGTGTGTGGCCCCAGGCATTATTTGCCACATGCCATCAAATCCCTGCTCTTAGAATTATTCATCTTCTCCTGAGCTTTTCTCTCATGTGTATCAGTGTAGCAACTCTGAGATTCCCACACAGGAAGGAATTTCTTTCCCAGCACTTCTGTGAGTAGAGCACCTGGGTTTTACCTGCAGGTAAAAATATGGGGCAGATATGAGCTGCAGAATGCTCCACCAGCAAGGCCCAGGTGGGATTTTTCGGGTTCCCCACACTGTCTCTGTTCAAAGCCCATCTTCCCTAACCTCTGCCAGAGCTGTTTACACACTCAGGACTTCTAGAATTTGAACTTCAGTGTGTCTAGAATATAAGTAACATGGAACTGGTGGCTCTCAGAGAAAAAATGTCAGTGGTCTAAAGAGGCAAGAGCTCCCCTGTTGATGTTGTGCTGGAGCAGGGCTCTGTTGCAGCCAGGGAGCCAGAGTGAAAGAACAGAGGAATGCTGATATGGGCAAAGGGATGAGCTTCAGGCAGTGCAAGCTGACTGGCATTTGTGAATTTTTCAGCAAAAGTTCTGTTTTCCCACCTTAGCCATTCTCTGTAACAGCTGTACTCTGCTGTCTCTTAATCTCTTACAAATTTTTCACCTTTTACCAACCTCCTTTCAGAGGAGGACATTTCACACTTTCAGCCCAAGAAATCTTAACCTTTCCTCCGGCACAAGTAGAAAGAGGTGAGAGCAGGACAGAGACTCAGTGAGAGGAAGAGCTCCCTGTGCCACTGGCAGCATCAAAGGGAGCCCCACTCAAATGGTTTCCAGTGAGTGCACTGGGAGTGGAACTCTCTGGTCACTGAGCAGCTTAGAAAAGGAACAAGAGAAGAGGAAGGGCATGAACCTTCATTGCTGTCCAACAGCCCCTTTCTGCACTGCTCTCTCCTGCTCTGTGCCCACTTAAGCCACCCTTAGAGAGCTGTCTTTGTGTCCAGGACGGGCTCTCTGAGCTTCTCTCAAGCACGGCTAAGTGGCAGCGCTCTCTTCTCCAGCAGCTTCTGCAGGCAGCACAGAGCTCTCTCCTACCCTGCTAGAAACTCATGGACCTGCTGGCTTGTCACTCCAGAGAGCATCCAGCTATTTCAGCAAGGCTTTTAATTCATTAGCTCACAGAGGAAAATATTCTCACCTTCCTGCCCTCTCCAGCTGAGTCACTGACGCTTTCCTACCTTGCTGCGTCACCTTCAAGAAAATAATTACTGAGCATGCTGAAAACAGCAGAGATTACCTTTGTGAACTGGGTGTGTGTTTGGGATCACAGGGTCTCCCTGCCACGAGGACTGCAGGACACGCTGGGGTTACTGCTTGAAACCTGACCTTCCCTTACAGGCTGTGGGAAACTCCGTGGTCGCTGGGCTCACTCCCAGGGGAACTGGGGGGATGCTGGAGGAAGCTCAGTCAGAGGAAAGGGGCTGAAGGGTTCTGGCAGGGGCTGGATGAGCTGTGCTGGGCTCCATCACTGGAACAGGTTTCCCAGAAAAGCTGTGGATTCCCCATCCCTGGAAGTGTTCAAGGCCAAGTTGGATGGGGCTTGGAGCAACCTGGTCTAGCGGAAGGTCTACCATCTAGGGGATGGAACTGGATGATCTTAAAAGCCCTTTCCAACCCAAACCAGTCTGTGACTGTGTGATATGTTGATCTAGAGGTGGCCCTTGACCCAGGGGCTTCTATAGACAAGACCAGGTGGAATTTAACCACAGGTCCAGCCAGCCAGTTGGATTCACTTGCAGGCACGTAATCACATTGTACACAGAATACAGATACAGTTATTTCTCTTGACCCTTGAAATAAGCTGCATAAGCATTTGGGGTAGCAGAGGGTGCCCCACCTCCAGCCTCAATCTTGTTCTGCAACCAGAGCTGTTGCATCAGTTGTTGCCTCTTACTCCAGATGATCCTGATTCCATTCCCACCAAACTGCCTGCATTGCCTATGCTGTAGGATGGCTGCTCTCTGACATCCTGGCTGCATGGACAAAGCTCTTGTAAGGTGCCTGAATTTGGGTACCAGCCCTATTTCTGACCCTCAGGTCCACCTCTTCCTTTTTGTGCCTCAATTTCCTTCTCCAAAACATGGTGGTTCCAACATAAGCATTTCCCTCCTTACGGTCAGACGTGCTCTGGAAGAGTTGCAGGTTGTTGCTATTTCCAGGCCTGTCATTCTAACACATTTTGGCTGCACTAATTCCCTCGAAGAGAAATTGTTCTGCCTGTCCTAGTCTGGGACAAAGCAGGCAATTAGTTGTCCCTCACACGTTTATTAACTCTGCAGCTTTCTTTCAATGACTATGTGGAATCCAGTAATGTTTTAATACATTTTCATAAACTGTGGGCACAACATGTCCTGTTTCCACTAATAGCCATGCCATATAATTAGTCCTGATTACACAGATATTTAGTATCACTTTACATATTCCAGTCCTTTCCTAGTGCCACTGCCTAGCCAAGGCATATTTAAAGCCACAGCCATCTCTCTTCTGTTTCCCAGCAGTTTGCAAGTTATATTTTTGGAAAGGAGTGCAGTTAACACGGCAGCTTCAAAGAATAATTTCATTTCACTGCTGTACATTTTAGGTATATATATATATGTATATATATATATAGGCTGTGATCAAATGTCAGGTGACAAAGCCCAGGATACAAATAGAAGGCATTTATCTACTTACAGGGAAAAACTGATATTTGAAATCCATCAGGAAATTAACAACATGAATCTTTAAAAATCTATTCCTTAAACATCTGTTGGCTTAGTGCTGAACATTGACTGTATTTAGGATTTTACTGTGAGGTAGCACTCCCCAAACAAAAGATCCCTCACGACATTAGGCTCTGGTGGGAGAATGAGAAAAATTTGCTCTGTGCAACCCGATTCGAGATGTGTATCTTTCCCTGCTGGCGTGGCTGTCTCTATAGAGATGGACATGGATATTTGATGAGATTAAAATGCTTCAGTTACCACTGTCAGTGGTTCTTTAATTTAAAATGAAGAAAGAAAACAAACATTCCTTTTGATGAGGTAACTGGACGATGCTATGGAAAAGCACTTTGCTGTCAGGTGGTAATTAGGTTCAGTAATAGTTGTGGGTTTTTAGCCTTGGAGGCTGTGGCCCCTGGGAGTCTGAGAGAAATGATACATTCAATTTCCGGAGGAGAGAAAGATGCTGGATGCTTTTCTCTGCTAACCCTGCAGGTCTCTGCAGATAAGAGCATTCGGAACTGCAGCGCTGACAATCCTTCTTGAGCCAGCCTAAACTGTGGTGTCAAGATCACAAACAGAAAAGGGAGATGGGCTCAAAGCAGGCCTAACACAGGCAGCCTGGCTCTGACCACATATATAAGGAACTGCCAGAATGGCTGCAATGAGAGGATTTTTAAAGGCTGCAGAAGGAACTCCAGCAATTGCTCTCTGGTCTTGGCTGATATTTGTAACATCCATCTTACACATCACTAGAAAATCTTCAGTAGGAAAGTGTTCCTTTTTAAAACAAGGAACCATTCCCACAGCCACTCTTTTAAGGGAGGAAAAAAGCGGGTAGAAGGAGGGAGTGAATCTCAAGGCTCAGCTGCCTCCCTTGCCAATTTGGAATTGCCTGTTCCATTGCAAAATATAAATTATATTCAGTTGCGCTGTTAAGAGTTGAAACCCAAATGAAACATTCCAATTGGTCCAAATGCATTTAATTGAAAATTTTCAGTTTGGAGGCATTATTGCTGTTTTCTCAGAACAGAGGCAAATTCTGAATATGACGTTTCCCATGAAACAGGTGCTCTGGTTCCTGCTCTGCTCCCATCTCCATGTTGTTACACAGCTTTTCCAGCTCAAGGAATGCTGGTTCTCTGTAAATAGTTCAGTGGTATCTCCCCTGCTCCTTGCACAAGCTAAGGGACACTGAAAGGACGCAGTTGGCCAACACCAGGGAAGGGCCAGCAGCGCTGCAGGGAGTCAGACTTGGGGATTTCATGCCTTCGTGCATCGCTCACCATGCCTGACTTCACATCCCACTCCCTTTTGGACTAACTCCCACTGAGCTGGTTGTGAAACTGGAGTAAGGACTCGGAGCGAGAGGGGATCCCCAGGTAAAGTGTCCCAGCCGGGCTGGCAGAAGGAACCTGCCACTGGCTGCCAGCACTGCTGCAGCTCCGCGGGGAGGTGCAGAACTCTGCCTGCAGCACGGGCTTGCCAGTAATTTCCCGAAGCGCTGAAAAAGTTTTCACTTGCAGAATTAAAACTTTGCGAAATAAAAGTGGTTCTGATTCGCTCTCAGGAGATAAATGAAGGGTAAGTCCATTAAAGATACTGGTGTGAGATTGGTGTACAGCAGACAGAATTCAGGAAAGATACCGATATCTCCAAAATCCTCTGAATATTTTTTCAGACATAAACCAGGTATCTTTCCTGATCATAAATGCTTTATTTCCAAATGGAATTTCAATAAAATAAGCACAGTTAGACTTATTATAAAGCCGTAATGCAGTAACACTGAAGTTTAGTCATGAAAGGTATTAAAAAAGCAGCCCAGCTAAAGCAAGAGAAATTGCTTTCTGACCTACCGAGTTTTAGGAGTAGGTGCTAGTGGTCCCTCCACCAAGGAGTTCAGCCTGTAGTAATCCAAGAATGTCCTGGCCACATTTCTTCCAAGCTTCATATCTGTGAGTTTTTAATTAAGGAGCATTTTTTTTAATAATTAAAAATAATGATAATAACTTTAAAAAGCAGAGTCTAAAGGTAAATTACTGCTATTTAATGCAAGGGCAAGTTTTACATCAACCATCCCACAGATCTCAGGCTTCAGGCAAAATGACTTACACAGGCAGATAAGGTGGGGGTCATCCTGTTTGCCTCTTGTTTTCACAGGCAGATGCTGCATAAAAACACAGACAGGAGGAAACAATCTCCCTTTCCCCCCATGCCTGGCTGCAGATCCCTGTGGTTCTCATGAAATAATACACTAGACAAAATTTCCAATTTCCACATTCAGGGAAAATAATTACCTCAAAATGCTTGGCTACAGGCAGTATTTCTGTATCCAGGAAACAAGGTCAGCTATAGCATGGTGTGAACCTGCCACGGACCAGGGTACTGAAGGTTGGGATTAAAGCTGTAGCCCTGCACACCTTTAGCTCTGACCCCACAGTGTCGTGGGGAATACACTGTTCCTTCCCTGTGTTGTATTCAGGACCTGAAATGGTGATTTTAGCCCGGAACTGGAAGGACAGGAGGTTACCTTAACGAGTTCAGCAGTAACTCTGGTGTGTCTTCTCTCCTCACTAGAGACGATTTCTCCTTCAGCTGACCCCTAAGCCCAGCATTAGGCAGGTGCTGCACATCAAAGCTGCCACGGAGACCTCACAGGCACAGGAACCAGACCTTGCTGAAGACTCAGCTGCTACAGAGAAGTTGAATAACCTGCGGATTGTACTGAAAAACAATATCCCAGACAACATGTCCATGGGGTGAGTCTGCTGCTCGTGTGAAAAGTCAGCATTAAGTCTGCCTGTTACAGAGCAGCATCTCCTTATCACCTACGGACTTCCGTCCAGCTGGAAGATAGCCAGTATCGATACCGTTATCCACAGCTGTGTTGTGGGGGCTGAAGACTCCTTTATTTGCCTGTTTTAAACTGATGCTTACCCAGGCTGCAATAACCACCTGGTTCTCCAGGGCACTGCCCCAGGTGGTCGTGGTGAGGAGCATTTCAGCAGGGCTGCTGCAGCAGCTGAGGGTGGGTACAGAACCTGGGGAGTCTAAAGAGAGCTTTGCATCCAGCACTCAGCAGTCCAGGAAGATAAACTGTTGCTGGGTTGTTTTGTGGGCATGTGTGCATGTTCTGCTTTATCAATTGTTATCTGCTGATGTTTCCATTCGAGGAAAATTCCAGAAGTGAAGCGTCCCAGGGGCTTCCAGCAGTGCTGGTGAAGACACTGGCTTCTAAATGAAGCTTTTATTACCCGCCCACTTACATTAGACACATCAAAACAAGTGAGCATGAGACATCAGGGTCAGGCCCCACTGTGAGATCTCTTTATCATTTATTTATTTATTTATTTATTTATTTATAAGGAAGGTCTACCCAACGTGACAGTCTTTACTCCTGCAAAAATCCAGCCACCAGCTCTGCCAGTGCTGCAGTCGCGTCTAGCGGCTGAGGATGACTCCTGACACTGCTTTTCTCTCCAATGATCTTGTCCCGCTTTTCCAGTTCCCACCGCTGTGCCTGGGGATGGTTACGTGGATCTGTCCCTTCTATCCTGACACGCTCACTGTGATCCTAGCACCGTGCGTGCTGCGGGCATCTCTGTCCTGCTGGCCAGCAGCACGGCGGAGCCGGAGCAGCTGGTGCTCCCGGCTGCTGTCTGCCTGGACGGGGAGAGGCGGCTGTGTGGATCAGCACCGGCTGTTCCCCGGCTGTGGCACTGCCCGGCGAGCTCCCCTCGCAGCCTGCCAGCACTGTCGGGCCAGACCAGCCCTGCGTGCAGGAAGCTCAGAAAGTTGGAGACAGCCTAAAGTTTAGCAATTCGAGGGAGGGCAGTGTTGCTCTGAAAGTGCTTTGTGGCTGTTCCTGGAATTTGGGGATGGCTGGGGGTAGTTTGGTTGCTGCGGATGTGGGCTCAAAGCAGTGGCGAAGGTTAAGAGTTCAGAGTAGTCTGAGGAAGTGAGGAAGAAGGGGAGAGGGCTGTCAGACACTTAAGGGATTGAGAAGACTAACATGGCTTGATCTTGTAGTTTCTTTCATTTACTCGTCACTTTAAAGACATAAAGTGGTAATTGGACTCAGTAAAGTCTCTAGGACATTTTGTCAGTGGCAATCTCAGAAAGCTGCTCTGCCAGAAGTGGCCCTGCTGCCCTTTTCTTTGTCTCTCTGCATTGCCTTTGTTTGCACGGTGGGAAGCACCTGACCTGCTGTCCTGGGGGAGGAAGCCCTTGGATGAGAGCGGGTGCAGCCGAGGAACTGGCGCCATGAGCTCCTGCCTTACAACTCTGCCTTAACCCCGACCTGCAGGAATCCAGTTCCACTGCTGAGCTCAGGTCTCAGGAACAGCCTTCTGAAGCTAAGGACACCTAAACACTGGAATAACCTGCCTTAGCATGTCTGGAAATCTCCAGACCAGAGGTCTTCAAGAACAGGTTAAGCCCACAGCAGACATGAGTGGTTTAGGTGTATCTGGTCCTGCATGAAGTTTGGGTAAGGAAACATAAAAGGGCCTCTCAGGCCACTTCACCCCATTTTTTTACAGTTCTGAACATACTTTGCAGCCCACACAGAGACCTGTTTGCTAAGAATGCCAAGAAAGGTAAGGGCATTTTGCAGAGCATGGACACACAGATAGACGGAGAGTGTGAAGAAACTGGAAATGCAGTGCCCCATGCATCCACTGAAAAGTCACAAAATGGGAATAACTTGCAGTCAGCATTGATGAAAGGAGACTCAACCCAGCATGGGATAAAAAATGTGCATGTTCTAATACTAGCCTCTGCAGCCATCCTGCCCCCTCTGCTCTGCCTGTCACTTCTGCAAAGGATGAGCGGTTTCTGTCATGGAAATCAGGCACCTGATACATAAAACCAGGAGCAGCAGCATCGGTCTCTCCCTGTGACTGTCCAGCCTAGGCAAGAGCTGGCGTGACTCCCTCAGCAAGCGCCAGCAGCACGCGTGTGCAGAACTGGTAGAGGAAAACAAATTAAAGCAATAACATTTGCATTTATCTCTGGTGCACGAAAGGCTCAAACTCCACTTTGGCTTACAGTGTATCCTGAGCACGTAAATAACAGCTACTGCAACCAGAACCCACTTCTGCTGGGTGATTTGGTCAGTTGGTTGGTTTTTAACCAGCCTCCTTTCTGCAATCACACATGCAGTGTGCCCACAGGAGCTCTCTTCCTAGCTTGAACTGCACTTGACAGAAGGCCATTTCCCAGCTATTCCCATCATGGGAGCTCAGCTCATATGAGACAGTCAAAATCTATTTGGGAGAGTCATGATGGAAACAGCTGGGTGTATCTTCACCTTCACTAGCGTCTGCAGCTCCCTCTCATCTCCCTTCCTCCTCGATAGACTCATTCCTCCATGCTCCGTATTTCTACCTGGAAGTGGAAACCAGTGTTCCTCCTGCAAACGCCCTTCTCACAGCATTCACTCTGTGAATGGCATCAGCCGATTTGGGGAGATTTCAGGACAGTCTGTTTATGCACAACTCTGCCAAATTTCACAGATGTTAGGAGGTTCAAGAATCGAGCTGGGCTCTCTGCAAAATCCCGCACGTTTATGATCCCTACCATGCCCCACAGCCCAAAAGCTTCCAGCCCTGGTAAGAAAGGAGGACAGAGGAGTGGGGACTCTCATAAGCCATTACTAGTTTTCAGCTGACACGATTCATTGAGCCTATTGTGAACAGTCTGCTTAAGCTCGAGCCTCTGGAAGCGCAGACAGAGCCTCGTTCTGTCTGTGCATGGAGGCAATAAAAATCTCAATTTGGAAACCAGTTAGCAGTACAAGTCATTAGGGGAGGTACTAAATGTTGCTGCTTTAATAGCTCACTGATCCTTTAATAATGTCACTGCTGCAGAGCATGGTGGCACCATTCGCTCGCTTTTGTTTTGCTTTTTGAAATTCAGGGTCATTCCACTTTCAAGTGAGTGGATTATCTCTCTTTCCTCCTTCTGCCAGACACTGCAAACTGCTTTAAATAATTAGAAAAAAGGATGGCTCCTTCAAATTCACCATCTCATTTTCATAAGGTCCAGTGTCATTGCTTTGGAACAGGAAGAGAAGCCGTGATGGTGGTAAGGATTTGACAAGGGCAAAACAGTTAGCAGCCCCCACTCATCTTTGATAAGTCCTGTGGGGTCTCTGCCAAGCAGATTGGATCTCTGGTTTTATGTCTCATCTAGAGGACGGCACCTCCATCAATTTGAAACACTGCACTGGGTTATTAGCTTATGGAATTCATCCAAGTTCAGTCCTAAGTAGGATTTGAAATGTGACCATTCAATCCAGAGGCACCACTGGCCAGACCCACGCAAGTCTTTTGTTTCAGACACACAGCTTTAAGTTATCCTAAAGACAGACAGAGAGGCAGAAAAAAAAATGGGAAGGGAGAAAGAGGGTAAGGAAAATGAGAACAAAGAGAAAGATGAATCTTTTTAATAGCTCAAATTAAAAACCAGAAGAAGCTCTTTGTTTGACACAACTGAATTTTACAGCAAATCTCAGTCCACCACAACAACGATCCTGTTATTTATGAAAAGAGGGTTATTTTGTTTGGGAGAGTCCCAGATGACTGTGGTCAGCGAGCATGCTGTCAGCTTCTTACAATCTCAAGAGAAATATGGAGGAGGTTTTCTCGTCTGTTTATAACAGCTTCCATCAATGGCTCAAACCCCTTCCTGACTCGAACAAGAGCTCTAATGGAAAATGGCATTACAGGGCTTTAAACCACCATGTTATATCATGCCAAGCCTGATCAGAGCTAGTCCTCTATTTTAGCAGAGCTGTTTTCACCAGTTATTTACTTATTTTGTTTCACAGTGCTGACCCTGCTCTCTAATAAACAGATGCTGCCCCAATCTCATCTCATGGGGGGCCCACTCCAAGCGAAGTGTGACTGGGGCAAAACAGAGACTCGGTGGTGAAGGAGGGTGGGGAGAGGGGCTATTCCAAGGCTTTTCACTGGCATTTAACATGGTGCAAGTCTGGGTGCTGATGATGCACCCTTCCCTGGGACTCACTCCAGGGAAAAAAGGTTCCCAATGTCTAGCATAGCTGGTTACATATTTCAAAATCATTATCCAAGGAGGAAGCTTCTAAAATGGGAGTGTGGGGAGGAGATCGGGCTTTCCATAGCTCCAGTGTATGAACCAGGCTCAATGTGGGAATTACTGGGGACACCCTCTCGTGGTACTCAGCAGGTCAAACTCGAGAAATGCAGCCAGACCATCCAGCCTTAAAATCTATAAATGCCCTGAACTGCCAGCCTGGAAATAGCAAAGGGACTTTCCCCAAGGAGAGCATTTTCATTCCCAACAGCCTGAGCTCCTAGTCCCAGATAGGACAGACGCTTCTGGAAGCAAAAGGTAACGGCAATGACGAGCCTTCATTTTTATTCCTCTTGTGCATTATCAGGGAAGGAACCAGGCAGAAAGATCCCTGACCGACTATTTCAGGCTTTCAGGCCCTTTTCCTGAAATGCTTGATTGTGGTGGAAGAAATTACGAAGATGAGAGTTGTGCACTCTTCTCTGAGTAATCAGAGGCCTGTAATTTTCTCTCCTGCTCTGAAAGAGGAGATTGGAGAACAGGTATCTTGGAGAGCACTGTTTTATCTCTGCCAGAGGGACTGTGCTCAAGGACCACGCTGTGTTTCCCATGAACTCATTTCAATATCAGCTTTTGCTTTTGTCCTCATGAACTGAACTGAAACAGGCAGATCCCACCTAACACCTGGACACGGGCAACAGACAAGATGGAGATGCTGCACAGGAGCCAGTGGCTGGACAGAGCCAAGGCCTCCTGGCCCTGCCGGGGTGCTGCATCAAGGGGCAGCAGAGGCTGGAGGGGAGCGGAGTGTGGGGGACCACCAGTGTGCCCCAACTCTCTACCACCTTTAAGACTGGGCACCTGTGAAGGAGGTGTCCAAGTGAACACATTCTGCTGCTGATGGAAACCTGCCTGTGACACTGAGCTGCAGAGTGGCTGCCACATGTGTGGCCGTGAAAAGGGGGCATCTGACTCAACACAAGACTCGAGACACACAGACAGGTACAGGAAATTCAGGGTGCCCCAAGCAAGCATAGGTAAGGACTGAGATGTCTCAGACACCGCCCAAGTAACACTGGGAACGCCACAGGGCCACAGCCCGTTTTACCTCTGAATCCACGTGCCTTTCCCAGAGCTATGAGCATGATTTTACAGGGACACCTCTGACTGCTGCTCCATCAGCCTAATGCCATCCTCACATTGCTCCATGCAGGTGATGTTTTGTCTGTCTTACAGTCCCAGCGGGAGATGGAAATGGGCCTTCCTGTAAATGGAAATCTGGCCTAAGATATAAGATAACCAAATAAAATGGTTTATTAAATACCTTGGTGTTGCTGACTTCTGATGAGGTTTTCTGAGGGACAGAGGTCAGAGCCAAGCTCACAGCTGAAAAAGAAAAAAACCCTGGAAGAATGAATTTCAGCACCAGTATATTTGAATTCATAAAAATATCACATCGGCATCTCTCCGTAAATTGGTATACTGTTAAAAGTATGCATTTAAAACCTGGTTGTAACAGCTTCTATCAAACTGTCCTACAATTAATTTGGGCCTAAATTTACTGGTCTCACATAAATGTCTGATGGATCTTTAATAAGAGTAGCAGGAAAACATAGGATGAGTCTCTTTTGTGATTTTAACGTTTCTGATCTTTGCTATTGTTTAATTCTGGTTACTTGCCAGCTCTGGGAAGAAGCCCTTGTGGATTAGCTGACCTCAGCTCTTTACACAGTCAATGAAAATTACAGAGCTGATTCTCTCTGATGTACTGAAAAGGGATGAGGACAGGGGAAGAAATTTCCAAGTGAAAATCCAGCATTCACAACCTTCTTCTATCACTGATGAACGTTCTCAAATGCACGTGGGAAAAACAGCATGAAAAATAAAGCCTTAACAGTTGTTTTCAGCTTGGCTGGAAATGCAAGAACAGTACAATACTTTCCAATTGTAATTAAACCCCCCGAAATACACTGGAAAATCATAAGATGAACTCTTTGGGGATCCTCTTAGTCCTTCAGATCTCAGCTCAGAAACATGATGATCACCGTTGTTCCAGGTCTGGAAGTTCCCATTAGACATTCCACCCACGGCTTTGGGCATAACATTTACTACAACCCAAACAAAATCAGTTTTGAGATAAATGGTAGAAAGAGTGTTTCGACACACCAAAGTGTGGATAAGCCATTTCTCATCTGTAAATTGCTGGAAGCTCATGAGTTGTATAAATCACATCCAGGCATCAGTAATCTGTTGTGTGCTGCATTTTCCCTCTTCGGCTGCAGCTTCCATTGTCAGACAGGGCATAGTCAATAGCTTTGACAAGAGCAATCCTAAAAAGAAGAAATTAAGAAATGAGATTGACTAAGAAATATGAGGAACTGAGAAACACGAGGATTGTGTTCCCTTGTGGCAGAAGCCTGAGTGTAGCTGGGTTTAAAGTTTTTGAGTAAAGATAAAGAGAACTGAAGAATGCTGACAGTGATTGCAGGATTCACTGGGATTTTAGGGGACCTTCCTTCCCTGGCTGGGGTACCACAGGTTCTTCTGTGTCCGAGTGGAACTATTTGCACTTGGGAGCACGGGCATCTGCTCTCCAGTGTCTGAGCAGATGCAGATGACCTCCTGAAACCTACCTGAGGTCATCCAGCTGGAAAAGGACTCAGTCCAGTGGCTGTTAGATGGTCTCAGTCAAGATGCCTCTTAAGAACTTGCTCAAAGACCCACTGGATTTATCCTGCATTCAGTCAGTCTTTGTTAAGTCAAGACAAGGCACCATCTGCATTTGTAGTGGGCCACATGCAGGGAAGGGACCGCTTATCCCCAGGAACTGGCTTAGCTCCTCTCTCAATCTGTCCTGGGAGGAAAAAGGACCACAGCCTCAGAGACTGTGCCTTTAAAAACAGTTGCAGTCTCCAAGTAATAGTCGTGCTTCAGTGTGTTCAGCATTTCAGCTGAGCTCAGTACAAAGTGCAGTGATTTAAAGCTGGGAGATCAGGCGGGATTCAGCAAATTCAGAATTATTTATTTCTTTAGAGCAGAAAGTCTGGCCACAGATTATTTACTGCAAATGGGTCTGTTTGGGGGAGGGGAGGAAGGCAAGAGGGTTGAGAAGGGGTGAATTGATTGATTGAAATTTTTTCAATTAAAATAAGCAGTTTTTAAAAAAGATTTAATGCTTCATTGAAAACTGTGAAATAATTAAAGAGTCTGGAGCTCTGCTAAGTGCGGATCATAGAGATGAGGATGAGGGGAGAAGACAAGAAAATTTTATTCTATGGGAGAAGGGAAGGAAGAAGGAAAAAAGAGGGGGGAAGAAAAAAATATCATTATCTTTGTTTCTTTGTCTATGTTAATGTATTTCTCTCCCCGAGTTATCTCCAGTATCTGCAAGTATTGATTCAGAATAAGGCACTGCTGGGCGGGCTGCAGGCAGCCCGCAGCTCTGCTGGGAGTGGAGTGTTTCCAGGGCTGCCAGAACACAAAGAAGATCCAGGGGTTGGCTTTGCAACGGGAACTTTGCCTGGCCAAACCAGAGACAGGGCACCTGCCCCCTCTGCAAGGACCAGGCTGGGCTGGGGTGGCACAGAGGGTCCAGAGCAAGGGTTGGGTCAGTGCTGAAGGGCTCTTTGGGTGTTTTGCTTGGGAGTGAGTGGCACTAAAGGATGAGAGGACAACCAGAGCTAAACGAAGCAGTATTGGAAGGAAGGGGCATCAGCCCGTGAATGGCAAGACCTCATTTCTGCCTTCACTGCTCGCTCAGACCGAAGGCCCATCCTGCACTTAGGCTATCTGCACTAAGGGGGCTTCCTCCTCAAAGCAGGGACACGCATGAGCCGGGCCAGAGCTCTCCCCACATCAGCTGGACACACCTCACCACAGGTGGTCACTCCAGAGAGGTGGTGCTGGAAGGTAAGGAGAGGATTAGAGCTATTACTGGTAGGTAGAGAAACTAATGCTATTTTTGTCTTTGCAGGGAAGAAGTAAGACATTACTATAATCTCCACCACCCCCAAATTAATTGCCTCTTTGCTAATAAAATTCCCATTCTCAGATAAATTTAGCTTTTTCTAAACCCTTTGATTTTTCCTTTGTGTTTTACACTCAAGCTGGAATGCAGTGATAAGGCACTATGCATACATATATATATATTTAATCTACACACACAAATATAGTTATATATAGTCCCTGCCACAAATAACACTCCTCTGACTGCTGTCACAAAGCCCTTGCTAAAACAGCTTCTCACTCAAGCTGGGTTGTTTTCCTGCATCGTGTCCCCTGGGGAAGGGCTGCTGGCAGCAGCAGGGCTGTGTCCAGAGCAAGGTGCTGGAAAGGTCTGCAGCTCTCCCCTTCTCCACTGCCTGTCTCTTCCCCGTGTTTCTCTGATGGGAATAAGCCACTGCCAGACTTCAGATCCACCAACTCATGTCATTGTCACAACAAGCAGCTTTCCTGGAACAGCTGGCAGTGTCTTGCTGTACAGTCAGCATAGGTGTGGCTTTGAGTTTTAAAAGGGGGATCTCAGAGCAAGTTCTTGTGAGGGAATTGAGCATTGACTGGCGGGCCAGCTTTACAGCCACTGCCATCCTGGGTGAAAAGGGCCTTTGTAACAACATGCTTGTGACTGTAATTCAATCAGCAGCCTCTGGTTAAATTATTTTATATGTCTCTTCTCCTATTAAACCTTCACAGTTTTTACACCACGTCCTATTTTGCTATTGGCACAGTCTCGCTCTCTGCTTGTGTTGCCTAGCTCTATTTCCGTATTACTAACAAGAAGTAATTCCTGGAGCACTGTTTTCCTCTATTCACAAGTTCCAGTATCATCCTGGAGGAGTCTCACTGATCCCCAGCTCAGGTGACGCAGCAGCACCAACCTCTGCGAGACCTGGAGAGAGCTCCTCCCTCTCAGAGCCATTCCTGACTCTGGTGTTCACGTGGAACCACTGTGGAATATTCCTGTGGATGCCAAAGGATGTTTGCTGCAGCTGTGGCCCTGATGCAGAGGGCCGGGACTGAGTCTTCAGTGAGCAGCACCTCTGGTCACTGCAAAGCTGCAAGGACCAGCTCCCAGCTGCATCCCAGGCTCTTGTGGGAAGCAGCGTTTGCCTGCTGTAGGGCCACAGAGCTCCTGAAGTTGGTTTAATTTCAGCTTAATTGTCTGGATTCTTCAAGGGCTTAACAAAAGGCTGATCAAGAGCACAGAAAGTGCGAGGAAGAAAAGTTGAAAAGATTTCTGGACTTTGGGCCACAGAATAGTGAGAGTGTGCAAGTAAGCAAAAGCTGCTGTAGAACAGGATAAACTTTTCACCATCTGCTGGTGATGGGACAAGAAGCAATGGCCTTAATTTACAATAAAACAGATTAAGATTAGATTTAGGGGGAAGCTTTCCAGTGGTAAGACTAGTGAAGCACTAGAAAAATATCTCCTGGAGAGTCTGTGGCATCTCCATCTTAAGACAGAACTAGGAAAACAGCTATGAGGCCAGGGGAAAGGAGAGCTGAGCCTTTTTGACGATGGAGGGGTCAGCGAAGGGTTGCCCTGTAACTCAGTTCCTTAGGCTCAGATCTCGCTGTACAGGAGCACTCTCCACCAGGTTTTATCTCAGTCCTTAGTAAGGCAATTAGGACAAACCTCTGCTCCTTTTGCATTTTCAGGAGAAGAGTAAGGGGCACAAAATAACCCCTTTGTGGCCCACAAGCCCCAAAAGACCGCTCTATCCAGCTCACCGTTCACCACTCTGGCCTGAGACTGAAAATTCAGCCCCTCTTTAAGGGCCCTACTGTCTTCAGCTGGACTGAATCCCAAGTTCTCTGTCCCAAATTCATCTGCTCTGAACTTCTGAATTCAAATGCTGTTCTTCTGTAAAAGCCTCTCTGCCTTTTGCTGCTAATTAAAACACTGGTTGCACTCTGGGCTTGCTTTTCCAAGAGGTCTGGACAGCATTGCAGGCAGTTCAGACAAACAAACAACCAGACAAACAGAATCCATTAGGAACTGCCACTGCTGACTGTCGCCCTTTCGCATACATCACAGTGAAAAGGTTAATGCTTCCCAAAAGGGGTGGAAGAGACGGGCGGAGGGGAAGGGCAGGAGGGATCCAATCCTGCGAAGAGCAGATGTCAAAGAGGCTCAATACTGCACAGAATGGGCTCCCCCGCGAGCAAGGCAATTGCCCCCGTCCCTTGGCAAAGCTTCCCTTTGAGGGATCTATAATTTATTAGGGAAGGTGGAGTGCTGAATAAATTGTGCATAGAGATGAAGCGGCGATGATCGCCTAACTCAAATCCCTGGGAGCCTGGCATTTCCAATCTTTAGCTCCCATTTGTGTCCCCCCGGTCCCTCCGAAGTGAGCAAGCCAAAGAGCTGAATATCGACAAAACATAATGAGCTCATTGAGATCTAAGCGCTGCAATTAGCAGGGTGGAATGGAGCAGAGGGGCTGGGAGGCAGACTGTAATTATTTATAATGTTGATAATCACTTACATGTAGTTAAAAATATAAATACATCCCAGTGCTTGATGGCATTAACTACCCTTCAATTATCTCCATGCCCACTAAGTAAGCGATACCCAGGTACTCACAGGAGAAAGGCTAAAGGTGTCTGTCTTGTGCCTGTGCTCACCAGGAACTACTGGTGGATGGGTGGAAGAAGAGCATTTAAAGGAGGTACCTTTGTGATAGCTCACACCACCACCTATTGCTAATGGAGTCGTGAAGGAGACAGCTCAGACAGCTGGCTCCTGTTCTCATGGCGGTAGATCTCCCTCTGCCATCTTCTTTCCTGAATTTCAAGGTATCCCCACAGGTTCTCATCCAGATGACCAGGATTTGATTAAATCAAGAGATGCCAGTACAGAGAGCGCCACTGGAGGTGAGGAGCCCTTTGCTGGTGTCTGTGCTGCCGTCACAGAAGTACCCGTGGTGTGTTACAGGGCCACTTGAACTACCACGAGAAGCACTCAAACTCCAGCCCCACGTGTCTCTGCACAGCTCACCTCACGCTGTTTCTCCTGTGCCTAAACCAGCTTCCTTAAAAATAGCTTGAAAACCTCTGTGCTACAGATACTTCTCTGCTTCTGCAGATTTTGACCAAGAGTCATTTTTTCCACAGAGTCATCCAGTCTGGCTGATTCCAGAGCTGAACAATGAAAACCTTTCCTTTCCAGCAATATCGCACCTCTTTGTGGATAGCGAATCCAAATGTCTCCGTTACAAAAGTATAAGAGACTTTATGAAAGAGGCGGTCCAAATACAGTCATGTTTTACCAGCAGGAGAGAAGGGAGAACAACCAGTGGAAAGCAGCAAGTCTGAGTTGTAGGCGTGCTCTTGGGGAAGATTACATACCTGAGGACACCTTCACCTGAACAGTAAGCAGAAATGGCCCTTATCATCCCCACGGTGCATTCCATTGGCATAAAAGTAAAGCATAAGTCAAGTTTTAATGGAAAACCAGGTAAGAGTAAAACCACAAGAGTGTGGGAGATTGTACATCAAAAAGAAATACATTTTGGTGTGAGAGAGTAGATAAAACCCCAACCTGCCTGTACCATTGATTTCCTTCCAGGTGAAGGGAGCATTTAACACACTGAGGTTAAACTTGGACCCTTTTCAGTGCAAATGTACAGAAAGGACAGCAGTGGAGGAATGGTCACCAGAGTTTAGTGAGGGAGCTTAATGAAAACATGGAAAATGTGGAAAGGAAAAAAAAAAAGAAAGAAAGAAAAAAAGCAGGGAGAACAGAGACTGTATTGCAGTTGAAAAAGCTCTGAGAAAATACAGGCAGTGTTCAGTGAAACTGAAAGGAAAAAGAGCAAAACCAGAGTAAATGGAAATTGTTCAAAGATAATTGAATGTATGTCCAAGTGCTGGCGTGTGCCAGCCAGCAATAAATACACTGCCTGTGAAAACAAGCTGGTAGGGCACAGGGAGGAACTTCTCAAAGCAAACAAGAGGAGCAAGGAGTACCTGCAAGTGGGGCTTCAGGGGTGTAGGGACCAGGAATAGGGGACAAGGGATGACAGGCTGGGAATGAAATGGTGAGGCTGGAAATGAGGCAGAACAACGTTATCTTGAACTACATTCGAATAGGACCCTCACGTTTACCTTGAGTGTGCTGGAAACCTGAAGGAAAGGCAGCTGGGTCACGCTGCAAGGGCCTGGCAGTGGCTGGGGGAGTTGGTATTTTTGGGACTGTGTTCTGGTAGAATAACCAACCATTCATTTAGTAAGATGGTGCAGGAAATCAGTCCTTGCTCTGTGCATGGCTTTGCAGGGACTGAAGCAGCTAACAGGGAAATATACCTTAGCTATTCCAGCAGACAAAGAGCAGAGAAAGCACAAAAAGTACAGGGAGTTTCTGGCCTGTCTAGAAAAAAATCCACAGAGAGCAGGAATAAAAGATTCTTTCCCAAGAAATATCAAGCCAGTTCAGACCAAGCCTGACCTACTCCAACAGCTGTCTTTGTCACCAGCCAGTGTCCAGAGGAAGAATTGTAAGATTTGCACCAAGGGATGAGCCCCTTCTCCTGGTATGACGAGCAGTGTTGCTCCTGCAGCAAGGAGCTGTCCCTGAGCTGAACAGGTAAATTAAACTGCCCCGAGTTCCTTGGGCACAGAACGGGACAAACACGGCTCAGCTGTTTTCAGAAGCAATCTCCCTTCTCTGTTGCCTGGAAAGCCTACTGAGAACCAAGGGGAACACCAAGGCACAACTTCGAGTCTCAAGCCAGGAATCAGCATTTGCTGCAGCCCATCCTTTAAAGCGGTGTTCCCAAAGCAAAAATGAATGTAGAACTTACAAGGTGTGAAAAGCTGGTCACCACAACAAATAAAACAATACCTGCCAATCTCAGAAACCCTTCAAAGGCTGCTGGGCTCCTACATCTGACACAGATTAAAACCAAAGTGCGAAAGGGGATGTGATGTTTGCAACCCCACGAAGGAAATGCAGCAGCAAAAGAGGAAAAGGAGCCATGTCCTCACTTGGTCCATGAGAACATGTCTGTCCTTGATCAGCTGATGCTTGCGTGAGAAGAGACAGCGTAGACACATTGTCTGGTGAGAAGACCAGGGACTAGCATCAAAAATATTTCCAAAAAGATTTTCTAGGAGAAAATCCCTTTGCTCCAGCTACACTTGTGCTTGCTGTACACTGCCTTCCTCACAGTTCTCAGGAAATAAGTGCAGTGCTGGCTCAGCTCTCACAACCAGGGAGTGATGCCTCACTCAGGCTCAGCCAACGCAGGCACAAGGAAACAAACCAGGGAGAGGAGAGCCCACTGGGAGCAGATGCCCTGTCAAAGCATGGCTCCCATGAAGAACAGCCAGCAGCTGAGCAACCACCTAACAACTGCTTGGCAAAGTAATTTTGAGCTGATGTAGCTGAGAAAATGTGGATCTGTTTGCAGATGATTTGTCAGAGTATGCCAGACTGCTCAGAATAAACACTTGAGCTGACTGCAATTTTAGTTTTTTTAATTTATTTTATTTTTAATATTAAAATGACTATAAGTGGTTTTTTGTTTTCCAAACCATGTGTTTTCAAAAAAGAGCATATGTTAGTATCAACTACTATTTAAAATATGGAGAGAAAATAAAAAGTAGGACCTTTCCAGTGTTAACAATCTAAGCATTTCAATGCTTTAAATGCTACAATTTTTTCTCTTTTATGCAACCAGATAAACTCTAATTAGTTCTGACTAAAGCATCTGCTTTAGCAACACCTGATCTACAAGCCAGGGAATCCAACAGAGAGACTTCTACTTATTTCAGTGTGCTTTGTAGAAGTTTCATGTTGGATTAACCAGTAAATCCAGTCAAAAACCCAGAGAACAAGAGTGGAAGTAAATCAGGCTTCCCCAAAAAGGAGTGAAGAGATTCTGGCAAGCAAATTCTGGAAGCACAAAAGTGTCTAGATCCAACACCCTTTCATTTCCCTGTGTCTCTTGCAGAAACATGATGTACATTAGACAAATTTATGATGGAAGAAGCCAACTCAGCCGAGCCTACAGTGGCTCCAGAGCCCTGCTATTCCTGTCCCAAAAGCCCAATTCATTTATTGCAGTGTTTTTCATGGATGCTAAAATCCCCTTTATTCTCCTTTGAGCTGCTGTTGCCTTTGATTGTACAGAAGGGATTTCTAAATACTTATTTACTGCCATCCTCTTATAATTCCTGCATCTTGGAAGAAAGGGAGACCAGTTCATTTTGAAACAGGATGTTCATCTTTTCGACGGCTAGCATAGACTGGGGCATCAATAAATTAAGGGTTCTAGGGATTAATTGATTGGAACAAGGTTGGTTAACCTTATGACTAAATGGGAACTAATCTGCTAGCAGGCAAACTGGAGCTGGGCTACATTTGTCCTGCATGAGTTTGGGCTGTGAAAATGAAAATTTGATGATGATAGCAGTAACACAAACAGGGACGCTGAGCGGAAAAGGAAAAAGGAGGTTTTCCTCCCCAAAGGAAATGTACACGGGGCTCTGCTAGATCTGAAATGATATCTCGCTCAACCTCTTTTCTTTGTGAAAATCACTACTTCTGAAACAGAAATTCTAGTGAAGGAAAGATCCTATTATCAGCAGCAGTCACATTTCACAGCAATGTGATTAACTGCCGGTCACATGCTCCCCTCGCTCGCCACTTGTAGACAGCTCAATAATTTTAACGAGGAAAGAAGACTGTCTTTCCCTTTCTTCCTTCCTTCCTTTCTTCCTTCCTCCCTTCCCCTCCCCCTTCCCTTTTTTCTTTCTTCCTTCCCCTCCCCTCTCCCCCTTCAGACTTCTCTTACAAGGCAGGCAGTTGAAGCTGACCCTTAAGGAAAACCCCACCGGGACCTGGATATCACTTATCAAGTCTAAATATGCTGTCCTGGTCCAGGTTGATGTGAAGTGTGGCAGCCACGTCTCAGAAATCTCCCCCTTTCAGAACAAAACCAGTCACCTTGGCCAGGAAATGTACTACTTCCATCACAGTCACACTTCAATCACCAGCCTTTCCCTTGTCTCAGCTCCTGTCCTTGGTTCGGAGTATTTACAGCCCATCTGTCTGTCTCAAACACACTTCTCACTCAAGAGGGAAATTAATCTCTCCTTCGCTCCCCTCTCTGCTTTCTCTCTCCTTCTCCCTCCCCCTTTCCCCTACACTTGCAATTTGCCATGAACAGCTTCCCTTTTCTCATCTAAAATTCTCGATGACTTTGAAAATTGACTGCACCCACACACCTGGGCACGGTGAGAGATAATTGATTGCATTTTTATTTCGTCTCTTCCCTAAACTGTTTTCCTTGCTAATGGCCAGTTCTCTGCAATTTTTTTTTTAAACTGACACTCTGTGTGAGGGACTGAGGGAAAGGAAGAAATAACCAGCTGCTGAATATTGTCTCTCCTGCCTCTCCAAGGAATTAAAAGCTCAATGAGTGATGAGGATCCTGCATGGAGACAGATCAGATCTCACAGGGTCCAGGTGATAGAAAGCTTTGCAGGAGACTCTCTGGGGCTTTGCAAAGGAACATGTCCTGTAGCACTGCTAAAAGCAAAGGTCACACAGGCTGCACAACCAGTGACTGGGGGCACCTCCACATTTTTCTGTTTCACCTTTAGGGCTTAAGTTACTCACAGCTTCTACACCTTCTTTCCAAACAAGCTACTTATTTTACAAACAGGGAAACTGAGGCGTGGTGGAGAAGGGTGGTTTCCGTGAAATCTCATGAGATGGGAGGCGTTACAACTGCCAAAGCACAGAACTGGGAGAGGGAACACCCTGCTTTTACATCCAGATTGTCCAGCTTGGTATCGAGTGAGGACAGAGGAAATTATTCGGATATGGACATTGACCTTGGCTCCTGAAGCCAAAAGAAGGCTCTTAAAAAGTCAGACATGTTTTTGAGGTAAAATATTGGCTGTGATGTCTGTGACTCAGTTTCCCCATGGTAACAGCGATAGGCCAGTTTGACTGTGAATCTGCCTCTCGTCATCAGCAATTGGTGGCTGCTCTCTTGTCTCTCAGGGTGAACAGATATTTGCTCCCACCAAAACCCTGCTTCTCCTCCCATCCTCCAACTCATCTGGAAATCTTACTCCAGAGGGTGCAGTGGAGATTATGGAAATTGAAATTAGGATGGAGGGATAAAGGATGGATTTCATAGGTGGAGTGAAATGGAATTGGTAAAACCAGGTCAATCAGCTGAACCTAGAAGGCTGGTTAGGTGAATTCTTCCTGCTTGTGACGACCTCCTTAAGGTCTTGCTTCTTGAAAAGTAAAAATTGTTCTTTGTGCTGAGTGGTGGCTCTCACCACAGGAATGTGCTGAGGGAAAAGCACAAGTTTCTGAGGTGTGTTGGGTCAATCCATCTGCAGCTGGAGGCCCAGCAAGATCAATCCTGAGACAGATGGCAGCTCAGGAGAAGCCACCTCTGAAATGACACACAGCATTTGACCCTCAAATTCTGACAGACAGATTCTGCGTATCCAAGTTGCCTGGAGAAACTGAACACACCCCTGGGCAAAATCATATTTATATCTTACAAAACAAGTAATAAATGGGAAAAGAAAAGGCCACAGTCCACAGGCTGAGGAAGATTATGAGCATTTCTCTTTGACAGTCTGGTCTAGCTGTGCAAGGAAAAGAAATGGGGCTCCTAAGGAGAAGGAAGGAAAAGGTCTGGATTCAATCTGCAGTAGGCATATGCCTCTGATTTCCATTGTATCCATGGCCAACAAGATCCTAGCACTGAAATCTGCCTTCAGCTTAGTTCTATACCTGGGAGCTCAGGATTGAGAAAAAAACTGAGAGAATTTGCAGTCATAAGAGATTTCTGCAGTGCAAGATGACAGAAATCCTGTAAAGTATCTTGATTTTGCCAGATTAATTGCTAAAACATAAAGATATTTTGGCACTATGCAGTTGAAAATATACCCTGTGCTTTAGCTCAAGTCTATACAGCAAAACTTGATCCAAAAGAAACTTCTCCTTCTCCGTCCATGGCTGTAACCTCTCCAGCAAACTGTGAGTTTGCATTTAGCTGGGCTAAGCCAATTTACCTCAAGTCTCATAAAGCCAAAGCTACTCTAACATTTTGCTAATCTGTAAGAGACAGGAACATCCTTCACTTCTAACCTTCCCAGCACAGATCAGCTGATTAGACACATCAAATACTGGTGTCAGAGATGAGCCAGAGCAGCAGCAGTGGGAAATAAGATTTAGCCCCCACCTTCATTTAATTTTTATGATCAAAATGTTCCAAAATCCAGTTATGTCCAAGGGTATCCTCAGGTTGGATGAAGGTGTCAGGCAGGTACTGGACCCTTCTTTTCTCTTAGTCTATTGCAAAAGACAGGAAGAACATTCTGGTGCTTCCAAGAATGCAGGGCAGGTTTCTAGGGAGAGATTCCTGGGGGTGCATTTCTGACGGATTTCGAGGCAAAGCTTACCCAACAACAGCATTTAGAAGAGAGTGGATGATGTTGTTAGGGAGAATATAGGTTTGTTTGAAATATTCATCCTCTCTACACGAAACTGTTTCCCCTTTTGTCTATTTCAGTGAGTACATAATTCCTCTCCACTTTTATACTCTGCGATGTTTACATAGCCTTCACTCAAGGACCACGGATTTAAGCATCAACATGTTTTATCCTTTCCTTTCACCTCATCCGTGGATTTCTGTAAGTGCGAGACCTGAGAAGTGCTCCCCAAGGCAGGCTCCTCTCTCATCAGGGTGCAGTGACCTCAGGGCTCAACCTTTGGCTTTGCCAAATGTGTGCAAACACAGATTTTGTACAGGGCTGCAGAACAATTCTGTTTTAACATTCCCTTTAAAAGTCAAACCTTCTTGTTATTTATTGTTATTTATTTATTAAAGCAACAATACCCGTTCCTGGTGTGCTGACCTGCCACGACCTGCCCAGCCTTTTTGGCTATCCCCAACATTACCAAAAACCGTTTCCAGGGCTGCTGACTGTCAACAAGAGTTAACTTCTGCTGCCCCTACACAGCTCTATCCTCACAGGTGCCTGAAGGCCAACAACCGGCAGTTTCTCTATTTGCCAACTGGAAATCAACCTCTTTTTTTTCTGGGTGTTCCATTAGTAGACACTCACAAGCAAAAGGATGAGGAAATCCACGTCCCAGCCCAGCGGGAAGCCTTCCTCTGTGTCCAGCCGGCCCTGGATCAGGCTTCTACCCAGGCAGTAAGTACTTGAAAAGAAAGAGCTGTTGTAATCTTTGGAGCAAGCACAGGGCAAAGGATCATCCACAAGTGTTAACCTTGCTCTGGTCTGCCAGCACCTCAGCTCCTTCCTTTCCTTACAGCATCGTTTTTGGGGTCAGCCATCTCTAACTCAAGTACTGGGTATGACCTTCTGCACTCCTCTGGGAAAGGAAAATCTTAAATTTGAAACCCAGAAGATGCAGTCTCCAAATGGCCACATGGCTCTGGCTCTCTCAGCAAGGGTTTGTGTCTTTGCGGCCAGGCTGGGCTTTTTTTAATTTTATTTTTTTTCCCCACAAATATATTTCAAACAAAAGGGGAAATGTAACAAACCAACCATTTAATTAGCAGTTACTGCAGAAAGCAGGAAAAGAGCAATGCTGTACAGAGTGACTGTGTTTCCTCTCAATTTATTTCACACAGACAGAAGTGTTAGTGACAGCAAAAGAAGTAATACTAACTCCTGAAAGAATAATTTAAAAAAAAAAAACCCAAAACGAAAAACCCCAAAGCCAACAACAAGTTAGCAGTACTGTTTATGGGCAGTCTGTAAAATGAGCAAGGCCCTGCTTGGTCCAGACAGAATTTGATCTGTACTAGAACCATCCTCTTTGGGATGTCCAGTAAATGCAATTGATATTCCACTGAAGCATGGGAGGTTCTCTGGTCCTGCCCATTTTCACTAATAAATGCCCCCATTCAGCAGCAGGGAAACCAGAATTTTGAAGAACTGGTTTATACCTCATGTACATTGGTAATTCTTTTATATTTCTCTAACTAGCGTCCAAATGAGCAAACATTTTAATCTCTGCACATATTCCAAAGCTTCAGTTCCCTCAAGTGATCTGACCTTGGTTAGAGCCGTGATGGAGTCACTGCCGTAGCTCCACTGCCACACACACCTGACAGATGGTACCTGAGAACCACCAGACTTAAACCTGCAGCCCACCCCGTGCTGCTCCTGTGCTGACAGAAACCACAGCTTGCCTGAGTTGTGTGTGACCCAAATATGGTCTGATGCTATGAGACCACTATGGAATCCAGAATGATTTCACTGGGTCCCTGTTCAAAAAGATTTACCACTCTCACAGTAGTCATGGATACTTTTAAAAAAATGTGATTTTCAACCCAGAGAAGGATTCAAGTAGGTCCTGATACCTGACAAAGCCATAGAAGACAGAAAACTCAGAGTGAACAAGAGAGTACCTGGTGTAGCTTAAAATTTGTGCTGCTTCTGTGGGCTTTGTCTTGTGGAGCAGGTGAGACAGGAGTGAGCTGCTCTGCGTGGAGCAGCACAGTCCCCGTGCCAGCAGTCAGGCTCTGAACCCAACAGAGCTAACAGGAAAACAATATGTAATTACTGTGTTTGCAAATGCAGGGATTTGAGGACTCTTGGGTAAATAAGAGGTGTCCTCAGCCACAGAGAAGTGAATTTAATGATATTTAGTAGGAAGAGCTACAAGTACAGCGCGACGGAAAGGTCAAGTAACCTCTAAATGAGAAGAATCAGACCCTAAATTTTCAAAGAGGAGGAGCCCATGGAGAACGCATGTGAGAGGGAAAAGACAGCACAGTTATTTAAAGTACAGATACTACCAGGATCACTTGGGTACAGGAGGCTTTGTATGCAAAGTAATCAGAGAGATGCCAAAGGCCTTCTTACAGATCTGGACACTATTCCCTGCCAGATGACCAACATCAAGAAATGGAGAGGAGGTTCTAGAGCTCCAGCAGGCTCACCTGCATCCAGAAAGACAAACTCAAACCTTCTATAGAACACCTAAAGCTGCAGGTGAAGATGGTCTGTCTCCGAATGGAGATGAACAAGAAGCTGATAAACACGTCTGGACTGGGCCTGGGCTTTAGGGGGGACAAGCAGGTCAGGTGTGCACTACAGAATGCTGGAGAAGGTCAGCTTGGGACAGATATCACTGGAAAAAGCAAATCTACCATGTTCATCATGCAGCTGAAGGGAGTGTGGTGGTCTTAGGTCCATTTGCCAGTGGGAATGTGTCCACAAGATGAAACCTGCTGAAGGGGTTGGCAGCCTTATTGCATATTTTCACAGAATAAAAAGGCACTCAGTGGGCTACTGAGAAGTCTTTGCTTTTCACCTCTAAATCTGGTTACACCAGATGAGGACTGAGGCACAGTGGCATGGGTAAGCTCTCCTGCTGATACATTTTTTTGGGGCTGTTAATTCAGCACTAAATTCACACATATGGGAAGCATTCTCCTGAGAAGATATAAAAGCTATTCCTTGTATATGTCACACCATTCACAGTATCTCACAGCCACTCTCCGGAGCATTCAAATACAGCACAGTCAGACCTGCTGAGACTTAGAGACACTGGGTCACCTCTGAATGCACAGTTACAGCCTTTCCCTACACCCTGGTGACCTGGCTGGTAATGGATGTTTCAGTGAAGAGCCCAGAAACACAGAAACCGTCTCACACCGATTGCATTTGAGAGTATTGTCCTCTCAAAAACACAGCCTGCACTCAGCAGCTCTCCAGAGCCAAACAAGCTGGAGGCAGCTGAAAGCACTTGCTCCTTCAGGGAAACTTAAACCTGCCTCCTGGTACCCAGGAGAAATCCTCCTGAAACACCCAGCTGCAGCAGGGTAAATAGCAGTCCCTCTTTCTCTCGCTGTGCTGCATTCTCATTCAGCTTGGGCAAGCACTTCTGCCACGGCTGGAGGACGCTGCTGATGATGCAAGTTTCTGAAGCTCTGAATTTAGTCACTTGTAGCTGTGTTGATCTACTCCTGCCTCTTGAGCTCAGCCAAAATCCACTCATGTACCTCACTGAAACAAGGTGTTCTCTGTAAGGAATATAAGCAGCTCTAAGTGACAACAGGGGGATTCTCTCTGCCCGTGTTTCCGACTATTTCATGGCCCAGCCAGTGGACACTGGGGCAGACAAAACCATGAGTGAGGTCTGAACTCAAGGCATCGGTGCTGGCGTGAAGACAACAACAGGAGGGCATCTGAGGAGTGCACGTTCACGGAAGTGCATTTCAGTGAGCAGCAGGGCTGTGCTGCACATCCACCAGGCCTTTCATCCATGTGCTCCACGTGCACCTGGCTGTGCCCTCCACTGGCTCGGCTGAGCTGCTCACCAAGCTGAGCAAAATGGAATTTACCCACCTGGCCTCGAGCTTCCTTATTCATGCCCACTTGTGGAACAAAGCACCCGTCAGTTTAGAATCAGTCAGTGCTTACTCTTTTCAAAGCCCCAAGAGAGATGGAAAAGGTGAGAAAGAAAAATGAAATTAAAAAGAAATTAATTATATGGTTTTGTTAACAGTTAATTGTGAAAGCTAGCACCCACTTTTTAATTCAGCACAGTATGCCAGGGTCGGGCTGGATGGGGCTCTGAGCAACCTGGTCTAGCTAAAGGTGTCCCTGCCCATGGCAGGGGGTTGGCACCAGGCGGTCTTTAGGGTCCCTTCCAACCCAAATAATTCTGATTCTATGCAAAAAGTGTGGTTGTCTGTCTCATTTGCTAAAGCACCTCTTCCCCAGCACAGTGATGACTATACTCTTCGGTAATTCAGTTTAATTGAAATTCCATGCCTGTTAAATTCTGAGCCCTATATCGATCAACATATGTCAACTGTGGAAAATTGTACTAAATTGTGTTGTTTTACTGTGCAGCAGTCAACTATCTGTTGGTGTCTGAAGTTAGTTTATTTCACCTACTCCAAATTGGGCCTGGACTGATATTACATCTAGAATTGGATTTTCTGTTCTTGATTTTTAATAACTAGGATTTGCACCACACTCAAGAGAGATAAACAGAGCCAGCAATCGGGGCTGTGGGTCCGTCAGCTCTTAGGCATGAAGCAGAGCCTCGCCTCGCTTGGAGCAGCATGGGAAACCTCAGGACCAGTGAGCTCTTGTACAAGGTGGTGCTGGCATTTCAAGAAGCAGCTTTCTCCCCTCTCTGCTGGTCCTGAGCTGATCCCATGACACAGGATACTTGGCACTTAATCATGCTCTCCCTCTATCTGGTTTGTTCTCGTGCTAAATGACCCTGAGTTCTACTGACCTTTCCTCTCAAATCCTGTTTTCCAGATCTCCAACTGTTTCTGCAGTTATTCGCCTCCTGACTCACCTTTTTGGGGGAAGGGATAAAAAAAAAATCCACGCTCAGAACTAACTTCTGCCCTGGCTGTGACCTCACAAATGCTGAGGAAAGCAGAGGGCTCATTCCAGCACCTACTTCCATGGGAGAATGCTGGTTTCCCCCTACAACACAACTTATTTCATGCTGGTGATAGCTCCCAAACCCTTTTCATCACTAGTTTGCCTCCTGCCTCAATCCATACAGCCAATCCCTCCTGCTTGTGTATAAATTCCTGCTTTGCTTTCACTGAATTGCATCCTCCCTCTCTCTCATTTTTTTTTCAGAACATTTCTCCAATTTGTTTGATCTTCTCAAGTGGAAGCTCTTGCACTGAGCAGCCTCTACAAATACACGGTGCAGTTTAAATTCCCCAGTGTTAAAAATATATGCTTGACTGTAAAACACTCTACTTTTTATATGGAAATAGCAGCTCACTGGGACACAAGTGGCACTGTGCTGTATGGCATGCTGAAGCAATCTGGGAAAAAGAAAAACTAATACATACCAAAAGTAAAAATATAAAGTAAATACATAAATAAATAAATAAATAAAGGAAGGAAGCAAATGGGATTGAATTTACAAATACATCAAAAAAATCCTATGCGGAGACATTTACTTTCCATGCAAAAGTAGTTTCTTATCTGCTTTTATCTCCATGCTGTGTGCACAGTGTGCAGCTCAGGGGACGGACTGCTTGATGTGTTATTGATTTCAGGGGGAGGGGGACACACAGAACTGACAGAAACTTCTTTAGCAAGTAGCACAACTATTCACTCAACAACCACTTGCCTCTGAAACCAATTCTGTCCTCTTTTCCATGTTTTCTCGTTTTGTTTTCAATCACCGCTGACAGATCCCTTCAGCTTTCCTCTCTTTCACACTGCACAGGGGAAGCAGCAATAATTAATTCTAATCACAGAGAAGAAAAGCACGGCTGCAGAGAATGTCCACTGGAAAAATATGGTCAGAAACCCCCCACTCGTGCTCCTGCCTGTCTGCAACTACAATGCACAAAGAACTGTGAATCCAAAAGGGAGAGAAAATGCACCTCTTGCTCAGTATTTTGTGCTTGTAGTTGATCAGGAGTGAAAGAGAGATGAAGTAAAGCTCTGTTTAAATTTCTATGCAATGCATGAAGAAATGCCTCAGAGAGAATGCACAAGTTAGATGGTCAGCAGAACCCTGGGACACATGGGACAGACTGGAGGACCCCCTAAAGACAATTCCCACTTTCTGACACTGCTCAGACCTCTGTGATACTGCATGCAGAATTTTACTGGCTAAAGAAAAACGATTCTAAGAAGCGGGAGGCCACCAGTGGACAGACCTGGGCTGCTCCTCTGGGTGTCCAGGTCCTGATGTTCGACCCCTTAGGCAGAAGGTCAAAACATTATCTCTTTTGTAGAAGAGAGACAGATGTGCCACTAAACAAGAATAACTTGGAGGGAAAGAGATGCTAAATTCTTTTAAGAAATGCCAAAGGTGGAACATTACCTAAATAGTGATTTTAAAAAAACAGCTGTATAAAACCAAAAATAAGCAAGAAAAAAACTGCAAAATTTTGTCTGATATAATTAAACTGATAGGTTTCTCTAATTTGTAAGTTTCTTAATTTAGATGCCTCTATCTTGGGGCCTAAACAAGCCTCTCAATAGCCTCACAACAGTGTTATGGGATTTGGTACAGGGATTTAGACATGTTTTCCTTTGAGTCAGGTGATGCCTCTAAATTTCACAGCATGCTCTGAAATTCCACCTTACATTTTACACCCCTTTGTCCTCCAAGAAAAACACGTGAACTGAAAGAATCTTACAAAAAGCACTAATATTTCTTTTCTCAAGTGATCCAAAATGTTGGATCTTTTACCCATGACTAATAAGGGGCTACCTCTGCATTAAAATATGAGTAATTACTCAGCAGAACACATTAACACAAAATAAAACCCCTTTAAGACAAGAATGACTAGCAATAAGTCTGCGTGAGAAGTTCTGAGAGATAAAAGACTGTTACATCTGCATCAAAATTTGGCTAAGAGAGGTAACTGCCGGAACACCAAACACTAATGTCAGCTTTTGGTATCACACGTCGTGTAATCCAAGGCCATATGGATTAAAAAAAAAACAACAAAAAAAACCAAAAAAAAAAGAAGCAGTGAATTATTTCAATATCCCCTGAGTCCATGAAAGACAGACAGTTACTCCAGCAAGCATAAACTTAATTCTGTGTGGTCTGAACAGCTTAGTGGAGGGGTCTGGAGAAGTGAAAGGATGGGCTTCTCTCAACATTTTGGATTCATGGAAACTCCTAAAAAAGCAACTGTTGCAATGTGCCACTTCTGTGGGGGCACAGGTGGGCTTTTCTTAGATATTTATGGTCATTCTTACTTCTGGTTTCTACCAGAACATGGAATAAAGAGAGCAAAAAGAAGAGGTTTTGGAGATATTTTGAACACAAGAAAACATTTGGTTTACCCTGGGGGTATACAAAGTCAATGGCCCTTGGAGCAAGTTTGACTGGTATTTATTTCACCTGCTTGGTGTAGGCACTCAGGGAAACATTTCTTGTGCTATTTCAGTGGCTTTATACTGCAGAGAAGCTGTAAAATCTCTGTGTCCTCATCTCTCTAACATATCACTGTAGTGACGGAGACAGGAAAAGCACCCAGCAAATACAGTGTGTTGACTCGCTCCTGACATGCATAAAAGGAAGCAAGGAAGATGTAATTTCAGTATTTTATTATACTCCAATTTTCACTCAATCTGATTGTAACCAGCCATTTTCAGAGCCAATACTTTCTTTCAGAGAAGCCTCAGAAGCGGGGACATTTTTTTATCAGTGTGAGAGTAGCTTATTGCAGTGTTGATTTATACCGAGGAGCAGGTGGGATAACTTGAGGCCAGCTTGAAGCTTTACCATTTAATAAGCAACGGGCAAATGCAACTCATCACTGTGTGGACTGCTGTGAAAATACTACTTGCTGTTTTGACTTCCACAAAAGAGCTGATGCTTTTGTAAAGAATGTGTTGTGTTCCTGAAGGTGAGAGAAACCCAGGTGATATGAAAAACATTGATTAATCAGGTAGGCATCCCCCCCCCCCAAAATATGTATTTCATCTAAACATGCATAATTATACACGGATACTGTTGGATGGGCCTAGAGATGTGTTTGTTCTCATGTCAGGCCTTTACCTCCTTCTCAAAACCTCAAAAAAGAAAAGGCAACAACGGGGCCAGAGGTCAAGAAATCTCTTAAAATCACAGAAGGGTTCAGGATCTCCATAAGTTATGGGCAGTAGTTGGTACTAGAACTACCAAAGGAGTTTTTTTTTTTTCCAGTTCTTCCATCAGTAATTGAGTTACCAGGTAGAGTTAGCTGAAATGCACACTAACAAATCCGAGTGGTCATTATGTTCTTAAATGAAAGTTTCAGGTCATTTTTGCTAGCTTACTAGGATTTTGTCTTTATTTATTTATTTGTTATTATTATAACTTACAGGGTCAGTGCATTCTTCAGTGATGCAGCTGAGATTTCAAGTTCCAGACAGTGGCTGGGAGGAAATGGCACTGACTTGGCAGGCATGAAACATAGTTCTGTTTTAGCTGTGCAATTTATTTCCTATCTCACTTTGCACCTGCCTTTTTCTTCTCCCACAATACATTTGTCCGTCTAAATTGAACAGCCTTCCCAGCAAGGATGGTCTTTCTCTCAGTGTTTGTATCTGGCATCGCTCAATAGGGCTCCTGTTTCCTCTTGAGTCCTGAGCAGTATTGTAACTCAGGCAATTAAGATGAGCAAAAAAGCCTGATTATTCTGCCTAAAATAAGTCTGTAATGGAACTAACACTGTGCAGATGGGAGAACAGATACCTCATATGACTATTTTGCTCCATTACACAACAAAGAGTCAACTGTGAGCAGCTCTCTAACAAGCTGGATGTTGGTAATTTTTTGTCCAGAGCACTCAGCAAATACTGATAAATAACAAGTGAGTGTGCATTTACGAGTGATTTACTAACAAAACCTGGGAGCCAACGCTGTAGCAGAAACTCTCCTAAAAAGAAATGGGCATACTTAGTTTGCTGTCACCAGCAGAGGCATCTTCACTGGTGCTAATGGAGGCTTGGGCTGCGGGCTCTGCAGGGCACAGATTTTGCTCGGCGTTCATACAACGCTTAGCACAGCGGGATCTTGGTCTGTTATGAGATGTCATGAATGCTAAATTAACACAAATACATGTTTAGTAAGGAGCAAATGATGGATGCTTTGTGGACAGGCAGGCTGCCGTATTATTTGGATTGCAGAGTTCTACTACAGCCCAGGCAGTTCTAAGAAAATATTATAAAGATGCCCAGGAGCTGCCTCATGCAATATTCAATCAGCTGAAGTGATCCAAAGCACTATTAGAGAGTACACTTCGCTGTATTCATTTTTGAGCTGTTGCATACAGAAATCTGAGCACACAAGAGGTCCGGAATCACAGGTAACATCTGACAGAGGTCTCTTTCTGTCTTAGAAATTCAGCCATCAACATCTGCTGAGGTGGGTTCTGTTTCGGATGAGATTTATGGAAAAGCTATTGATTAAAGCACAGCTTTAGTTCCGTTTACCACTTACACACACACACACACAAACAATTAAATACATTACCGAGCTGAATAGCATTTCAAATTATAGGAGTTTCTGCCTTCAAAAGCACTTAAAAACATTATCCACAG
Source organism: Rhagologus leucostigma (assembly GCA_013397725.1). Classification (NCBI taxonomy): domain Eukaryota; kingdom Metazoa; phylum Chordata; class Aves; order Passeriformes; genus Rhagologus; species Rhagologus leucostigma. The sequence continues at coordinate 4,919,394 of VZTD01003312.1, read as the reverse complement.
ACATACATATATGTGTTTGCACTGTTTAATTGACATTGTTTTCCCAACTCCTTCAAGTCACCTGTAATATCAAGTCAATTAAGTATTATTTTCCCAACCTATTTACTGAGCTACCTAGCAATCAATCCACCTACACACAGAGAGAACAAATGCTCATGGGGGATGGGAGATCTTAAAAAAAACCCTGAAAAACTGTCAGCCTTCTCCAATGGCAGCCAGGCTCATAGCTTTGCAGGATTACACAGCCTGACAGCTTGCAGAAAATAAGTCCATGGGATAAAAGCTCCATATTCTGACAGTACCATTCCTTCCCTGCAAATCAATACGCTCCTGCGTGGAACAGCATTACTATTTCAAGTTATACACATGCTAAATATGTTTTGGATTACATTGGTATAAATAAATAGATGAGAACACATTTCTTTTCCATCTCTGGTCAGGAGGTCACTCTTAGAAGAGAAGCTAGTGCTGGGGCAGGCCAGTAACCTGGGACACTTGGGTAAATCAGGTTTGGTTCCTGATTTATTATTGCCACCCACTTCCCAGGTGACCTTGGGCATGTCACACAGGGCCTGACTTCCAAAGGGGGCTGTGCACGGGGTGGAGATACAGCAAATCCCAGGTGCTTGGTGTCACCCCACCTCAGCTCGCAGCACACTCAGCTAACCAAAGTCATCCCTACAATATATTAAATTTTGCTGCATCCGTGTGTGTGGCAGCGCAGAAAGAAACAGATAAGGTATAATCAACCACTTTTCTGTAAAACGAGTCTAAATGAGGGTCAGTTTGGCTCACAGGTGGTTTATTTGCCAAGTCTCGCTGTGGTCTCTCTTGCTAGGAAGTGTGTGGGGTCATGGAACAGGAGAGCTTGTCCTGTCCTCTGCACAGGCGGTGCCGTGTCTCTGAAAAGAGCTCCCACTGCAGCTTGACGTTTGGGACTCCTCTTGTGAAAGGGCACACGATCCCACAGACAAATACATTTTTTTGTCTGTGTTCTATTCCCCATCCTTGTAAATCAAAGCATTAAACCCGTTTTTTGTCCCCCCTTTGTTTGTGCTGCATCTCAGACTCCATCCCTGAGCACCAGCACCATCCTCAGCACCAGTGGGGCTCCAATTCACACAGGAAAATCTGGGCCTTTCAACATGAACCAAAGAGGAATAAATCCTGGCCTCACACTGTACAGAGCCAGCGTGAGGCTGGAGATGGTTATAGAGCTCTTTCAGAGTGAAAACTATTATTGTTATTATTTGTAGTGCTTCATTTAGTAGAATGGCAATTCATACCCCAGTACAAATACGTACATTTTTGGGCACCAAGCCAGGTACTAAAACAATAACAACTGTGACTTGTCAGGTGAGACAAGATCAATGGGGCTAGGATTTGGAGTTCAAATCACTATTGGAAATAGAGCTTCCTGGGAGCTAAAGCAAACTAAATTAAAGCACAGGTATTCACACTGCCAGAGGATTTCAAAATGAAATTTAAAGGGCTTCTTCACAGAGATCGGAGGGTAATGCAAACAAATGCCCATGAATATTTGTTCACATTTTACAAGCTTTTGTTTTGGCCATTTTCAGCCACCTTCAGTACTTCAGTGTGTGTTCAAGTGATCCACATTTCATGGTTCAAAAGTCACAGCACTTCAGTGTTCACTGCAAATAGGTTGTCTAACATTTTCAGTTCGGGAACAGCACCAGATGATTCCCCTTGTTCAGCTGTATCTGTTAGGACAGCCAGCTTTGGAATTCAATACCACATGAAAACTGGAAATTTCCTTTCTCCTCAAACCACACCAGTTTTAGCAGAGGGACCTGCTCAGTGTTTTCAGAGCAGAGTTGCTTCTTTTTGGCCTTCTGTGCTCCTCTTGGTCTGAAGAAAGGTCTAAAACTCCAGTCTCCCATCATGAGGGCTCTCTGCTTCTTTATCCCCAATATCCATTCCTCCCTTTACACCCTCTGAGCTAATTTCCCCTCAGTAACCACTTGATGTGCCTGCACGTCCTGTACAATGGGATCCCCTGGCAGCTGTCACAGCATCACCAGACCTGTTGCGTGAGAGGGTGCACACAAACTCTTCCCACAGCTCTTTCAGCCTGCCTTTCATCATACTCAGTGTGAATAGAGCACAAGGAAAGGACAGAATTTCAGCGTAAATCAGCCACTCTTATATACTGAGGGCAGTTCTGGAACAGCCATTTTATCCCTCATTGTTCTTTTTCATAAGAAAAACACACTGCCTTCCATAAATCTTCGCTGTGAGTCCACAGGGTCATCTATTTGCCAAAAGAGCAATTATTGATTATTCCCAGCCTACAGCTTCTGTGGCTGTTCCTGAAGTGTGTGTTCTTTTCTAATCAGAGCCAGGGTTACGGCACAGCTTTTGTCATCTGCTTTCCCAGAAAACAGCGACATCCCAACAATATCCACAACCAATGCAGTCGTATAAAACACCAGAAAGAATGGCTTCTTAGTGAAGGATCTTCTCTTATTAGAATCCCGTATTTTAGCAATCTTGATGCCCCTCTTATCAGTCAAATCAACTGCAGTTGCAGTCCAGCCTCTGGGTCTGTCAGAGCAGGAATTTCTGCCAACTCCTTCTAGCACATTAAGGCTTAGAGAAAAAATTAAGCAGAGTTTCAAAACACCAGTCAGGTGTAAGGCTTAGCCAAGCACTTAGGGTAACGATCAGTCACTTGAAATTTTAAAGTTGGGTGTTCTGATCCTTCTTTCTCACCAAATGATCCCAGTCTCACCAAGGAACAGTAACAGACATGGATGTGCTAACTGATGTTCAGAGGTTTTATATGAAAACCTCAGCCACTGCTGGGACTGGCTGGCCCCAGGAAATGCCAGTGACAGTCCTTCTTAGATCATTAGTTTGAATCAATGGTGATGGCTCGAAGGGGCTTCTGTGAAATGAGTTGCTAATAATCATCATGTGTACAGACAGCATTTCAGGGTGGGCTGGGATGCCCCATGTCAGCCTTTACTTTATGTTCATGTGTATAATCCCCATATCAGATAATTCACACCCATTTAAGAGTACCAGCCTGGGAAAATAAATCCTCAGATAACCCGCACAGTCAAATAATCCACCAAATCAGATGTGGCAGGATGACCGGGAATAGGGAAACTATTAGGGAAAAAGGTGCAGACTGTGGGAGTCAGAAGCAGTAGAGCTTGACGAGGAGAAGGGATGCTGAGGTAAATGTCCCCTCATCTCATCCGTAAGTGTGGGCAGAGACCACGCTGTTCCCAGAGCATTTTGGCTTGTTTTTTTTTCACAGAGAATGAGCAGCCTGTTCGTGAGAGAATCTAATACTATATAGAATAAATGAGATTTGAAAACTGCGTATTTTCCACCCACACTACAATGGGCATTATTGCTGGCAGCCAGCAGTGGGAATAGCTGGGTAGACAACCAGCCTTAATTAGGAGGAAGGCATATTCTTCTCAGGAGAAAGCTAGGCTTGCAAATGTTTGCATCGAGGACATTCCATGGATTTCAGACACAGCACCATTTGCAAAGCAAGGTCTGATTGAAAATGCGTGCGCTGTAGGGCACCATTTTCAAAGTCCTGCACAGGATATTTCTCCACACAAGCAAAGGAGGACAGGGTTTCAGATGCTGTCACTTCTTCCTCTGTGAATTGCTGGTGGTGCATTCACCCAAAATACCAAGTGTCAGAAGCAAGGGCCACAATGTGTGCAGGGGCTGAGCCCTCTGAAACACCACAGACCCCTGACCCTGACTTGGGGAACCCAAGTTGAGCTGGAAAATCATTCAGAGCTGGATTTCTAAACGGCCTTAGCATGTGTGGCTAAACCTGGTCTGCACTGATGCTGGGGAAGAGCAAGCTGGACTGTCTGTGTAAGGTGTTGACAATTACACCCCCCTAAATCACAGTGATGTTATTATGGGGACTTCCTTTGGGATCACAAGGGGTTAGGAAGGCCAGACAGATCAAGAGTTCCTCAAGCAAATATGACCCTTCACTCTTGACATATCCCCAGGTGACCCTCAGAAGCGTTAGTCTGTCACCGACCTGCCTTGGCTGCCAGAGCTGCCATGAGAGGGATGGAAGAAGTTATCCTTAAAAAGCATTTTGTAAAAGGATTGTGCAAAAGGATCTCACATGTAAGCTCAACATTTGTAGAACAGTTTTGATGCCCTTCCTGCATTCGTGTTGTTTTTAGAAAACTGTTTGGAAACAAAATGCTGATTATTCTTCACAGTGAAAAGCTGAAATGTTGTATTGTTTATCCTGCTTTGGAAGTGTTTCGGCTGCAGACATCTGAACCTGGCTCCGTTTCACTTCTGCATGGCTTCCAGCCTCCCCTGGAGACATTTCACACGCCTGCAGCCCTGTCCTCTGCCCTCCCACCAGCAGGCTGCCACCAAGCCAAGAGGTGCTGGTTCCTCTGAAGCAGTTGTCAGTGTCAGCACATGAATCCACTGACAGATGGAGACTGAAAGCCATGGAAAAAACAGTCCTGCCCTAGAGATCAAATCCGTCAGCTTCCTACCATGTCTCGCTCCTCTTGCTCACCCAGGAACTGACTCCCTGAATTCCCCTGGAAGATGAATCTCCTTAGGGCCAAAGCACAGAGCTGCCAAGAAGCTGGCAGAGCCCGGGTTTTGTTGTTTCACACTGTAATTACACATTAAGGTTTGGAATGTTTTTCAGGGTTTTTTCAGAGGCAGCTGAGTCTCTCCGTCCTGTCCCATCCAGATGGTGCTCCAACTGGATGCAAAGCTGCAGACAACACTTTTGAAACTAGAACTAAAAACCCAAAAACAACAACAAAAAATGTAACTGAGTGAATTCTGTGCCCCTGAAAGAAATATGGCTGTGAGAGGGCAGGAGAAAAGAGCCAAATGCCTTAAATGCCTCCAGTATCCATAGGAGACGTTCAGACCTGACCCTAGGTGGCTGGAGCCCAGGTGGCACCAAGGGTTGGGATCTGACCCTGCCACTCCACACCTGAACTGTAAGGCCCAGCCCACAAAATGTCTGTGCTTCCAAAATACCAAGCCAGGTTCAAAGTAAAGCGTGACACAGTCCTTCTAGTTGATATCCATTGGTTTTGGTTGGGTCTGGCTTTTTTATTTCTTTTAAACTTAGAAACAAGAAAAGGCCATTGCCAAATTCTGTCTGTCAGAACCGAATCCAGACCATAAAGTCATGTAGATAGGAACAGTGGTTGGAAACAAATACTGAGTTTTGATCCTATGAGGTGAAGGATTTCTAACCCTTCCTGAACACCCATGTGAATATTTACACAAATTCCTTTCTGGGTCCAGAGCCTGGGGAGCCAGAATGGTTCCTGACGCAAGAACAGCAAGTGAGTACACAACAATCCAGGAGAAAGTAAATTTGAGCTCCTTTTAGGTCACCCACCGTGGCATTATAAAGGAAGCTCCTCTATCTAAATGGCTTCGTATTAATTTTCTTCATCTATTTCACACTTCTCCCCCTTTATTACCCCACTTCTCCAACAATACAAATGATGTTGGCTTGGACATATTTTCTCTCCAGCAGTTCAATAATTTGGAGACAGCGATGCATCAGAGCTCTCGGTTGGAAAGCACATTCAGACATTTACTATTCACTCCTACGCTGATTACTCACTCAGAGTGCTTAAAAAAATAATAATAGCAACATTAAAAACCAACAAAAATACCAACCTAAAACAAAAAGGGGAATATGGAAGTGTACGGCATTAAAATAAACTCTGGCTCCCTTGCCAAAGTCATTAATAATTTTGGCTTTCCAAAAAAAAAAAAAAAAGAGAAAAAAATTTGGATTGCTGTGCTCTTCAAGTATCAAAACATCCAATTAACACAGCTAATTAGCGTCACAAACAGCAGTCAAAAGAATGGTAATTTAGATTCAGGATTTCAAAGGTTTCTTAATCCCAGGCCAATGCAACTAATCTCTCAGAGGCTGAAAGTGTTTTGTTATTGCAATGCAATTGTATAGCATCCCATCAATTAGTGGCATTGCAGGGAACACTCACTTGCACGATTCATTTGTATAATCAGAACCTGAAAAAAACTTGGGTGGGGAAGAGGGACAAGAAGGAACAGACCAAGCTAGCCCCTTAAACTGTGCAGTATCAAATTTTTCCAAATAATGTATACCATCGCTGGAAATGATCGTGAGCAGCACCACGTCCTTCCCAAACTGAGCCAGCAGGCTGAAGGGCTTTTCCTAGCTTTTAGGAGATTAATAGTAAAAGTAAAACCAGCCCCACAAGTGACATCCAGCTGGCCCGCAATTAGACGTGTTGGCTGATATGAACATTTTCTTAGCAAGGGAAATGAAAAGATCCCTTTCTTACCGCCCTGCCCTTTATGCAGGAAAGACAAAAATGGCAAGACTCTCAGCAGACAGACACTCGTACATCACAGTTAATTGCACATTATCCAGGGATTTGACCCCCAAAACCTCCTGGCAGTCCCAAAGTTTACTACGTATCTTACATCATCATTCACATTTCTGAAAGCCGCCTTCTTCCAGTGGGTGGGAATGGAGGAGCACTCAGCACCACTTTTGGTGTCATGGTTCTCGTCTTGACTACAGAATTCAAGTTACCAAAATGAGATTTGTCTGCAACACCAAAATGTCTCTACTTGTTCAGATCATGCATCAGCTCTATTTTGCAGGTTAAGTCCACTGGGAAATGAGCAAGGTCCAAGTTCAGAAACAAACTTTCTCTTCATTTGCCATGTTTCTCCGTAAGTTCTAGACCAGCTCAACCTTAGTTTCTGATCAAAACAACACAAAGTAGTGCCTGAGCTCTGGAATCAAACCATCATCTTCTGTGAGCATGACAAGTTGAGAGGATTATGACAAAGATGACATTTCAAAATAATGGTGGTAAATCACTGATTTACTTTAAGCCACCTCTACGCAGAACTGAGCTGTTCAGTACAGCCCACGTGTGGAAGAACAGTGTTCCAACTCTAAAAACAAAGCTTTTTCCTCCCAGTATGTACACACACTGCCCCACACCTCCCCACCACAGGGCCTTTCCTCTCCATTTCCTCTTGTGTTCATAGATGACTTCCAAACCATCAGCATTTCTCTGGCAGAGAGGTACCTCAGGGCTTCACCATTCTGGAAGTCACAAAATAAAGTCTGTGCTTAGAAGAGGCTGAGGGTAAAACACTCAATGCAAAGCAGTTGGTTCTACCCACAGTATCCTTTCTTCAGGTCTCAGAAAAGAGAGAGATCCCGAAAGCAAACGAACTTGAATCAAAACACCATCAAGCTGATGGAAAATGGATTATTTATGACAGGAGGGAACCTTTGCCCTCCACAGTCCTAATTTCTAGCTCCTGTATCAGACTTGCCATCCAACTGCAGTTAATGAGATTGCATTGAATGAGACACCCCATGAGCAGAACAGGCTCTGTAACGAGGTAAGTGCACGGCCAAATCTAACTGAAGTCAAGAACAGGGAACATGCGAAAGCTGGGACCACTGTCTACACGAGCCCAGGAAATGATCCCAGTATCGGTTCTGGGCAAGGCAAAGTAGGTATAAAAAAGGTGTTCAGAGGTGAAAAAAGTTAATGCACAAATACAGTGCTCACTCTTGAAACCATTACCATGTTTTAAGGCATAAAGCACTAATGAAGATGTATAGACTCAATCTCATAGACTTACAGACTGAATCTTCGCCTCACTTATATTAAGCTCTGGCTGGTCTCACCCACTCAATCATCCTTAACACACTCATTGGCATCAACAGCTCCCTTTTTTCTGTACAGACAGAGCTCCTCATATGCTGCAGGTTTTGATATGAAGTCTAAAGAATGGACAATTATTAAAGGGTGCTTTGTTGTGACTGGACACTGTACTGGTTGGGTTGAGCTATTACCATTCACTCAAGAAAAATTAGGAGGAAGACAACCTTTAGGAAGCCTAGACAAAGCAAAAAATTTCTCTGAACAGTATAGCTGATTAATGCATGTTATTAGAAATGGCCCAAATGGGAACCTTATCTATGAATTCCTTCACTGTTTTGGGACTAAGGAATTCTCAAATCAAAGTCTGCCTGCATTATTTTCACAACAGAACAGGTGTTAAAAAAGAGAAGGAAAGAATCTATATTCATTTCTGGTTGGCAACAGTCAGGAAGCTTACCAGCCTTGCAGGATTCAAACCTCAGGGGCAGGTATCCTTAGGAAAGAGGGTGATATCATAGAAACATTTATAATATTTCTTTAAAATACTGAATCTCAGAGCCACCAAATCACTCAATAACACAAGGAATACCAATCCTTAACTCTCCCCCGCAAACGTATCCTAAATCTTTGAACCATTTAGCTTAGCTGACACTAAGGCAGGACATTCTCTGCAGCACATACACATACAGGTGACAGAATTTAATTATTCAAATGATGTGGCACTTTAACTGTTGTTCTGCTGTTGTGTAAAGAACAATTGCTATCAAATGATTCAAGGCACATTCTGGTTCTGCCTCAAAGGAGAAAGTGGTATTTGGATCAAGATGGTTCAAGATTTTTCGTGTCCTGCCCCAGCTTGGTAACAGAGCTCACAGACAAAAGAGAAGGCAACAGTAGGAGCAGGTGTCTTAAAATAACACTGCAAAAGTTACCAGGTAGCTGGTGAAGACAGGCTTTAGCTGAAATCCTGCTTCTCAGCCTGAAGCTCAAACAGTAAGGTTTGGCTAATTAAACCACAATAAAGCCTGTACTCATAAATAAACACACATAATCTATGTATCTTATAGTCCAGTAGATCGTTTGCCAAAACTCATGTTCCTGACGTATAAAATGGAAAGAATATTTGCCTTCCTCTCTAGAGCAGTCTGAAATTCATGAGCATGAAGGTTGTTATTTAGGAGCACTGAAATAATACTCTTTATGTAGGGCACATTTACACAATTTTTTTTCACCTTGTTGTTTCTAGAAGCGTTTGGAAACGTGCAGTAGATTCACAGCCAGAAAGAGTCTTTGTTTGACCAGAGAAAATATTTCGAGGTCTGGACTTCTTAGCACTAGTGAATCGAAGTCAGGTGCTGAAATATGATCTTAGCATCATTTCTATGTATATTAGCTCAGAGTTAATAGATAGGTACACAGATCTACATTACAATTAATAAGTGTAGCCAGGGAAAAGTAGGTCCCACAGCACACCTTTCAGAAGCAAGCCGTTATTAATCAGCATTTTAACAAAGCATAATTACAACAGTTTATGGCTCCCACCAGGTAAAGCAATAATTATAGGTGCAACCAAATAAACAAGGAAAATAATTACCTATTTCTCAGAGCTAATATTAATTTAACCAGGCTCGGAGTGATGGCTAGACAGACAGCTCGGTGCTTTAGCACTACCAGCCAGAAAAACTGCTCTGATCAGAGCAAAGTCACAGCTGCCATTGTCAAAGAGCGGGGAAGGGCACACAGTGTTTTTCATCTCCAGGATACCTCCCAGATTTCAAATTTCCACATGCCCTGTGTGTGAGAAGCACATGTTCTCCTGGGAAGGTGAGGTGAGACACCCAGGACTGAGACACAGAGCCCTGCTGGATGGGCAGTGTGAAAACGTGCAGTTCTGAGCGGGGAGGAGTGCCCACCATGGAAGGGTGGGCAGAAAACCATGCTTCCAGGGGATCTCCTATCTGCTTGACAGGAAAGTTAACTGGCAGAGGAAGTGCCTGGGTTAGTCCCACCACTGTGACTGCCTTAGAGTAAACGGTGCTGTTCAGATGGATCAGCAGAAACCGTTTAATAATTACTTTCCAGGGCAATTTCTGCTCTGCCATTCCTTCTATCCACGGAGAGCAGCAGACGCAGACACACCGAGTGCTGCTGTAATATCTGGAACACCGCAAGCTTCCTCTGGATTATGGTGCCTTGTAAGCACACCCCCTCCTGGACTCAGTGAGGCTTTCTGATTGCATTGGGGATCTCCCACTGCATCAGTGCAGGCAAGTCCCTAGCATATGAAATAAGAACTAATGAAAGTTTTGGAATTTGTTATTGTGATGCTCCTATCTCTCTATGGAACCACAAACAAAATAAAGAGGTTGATGATGATTTATCGCCCACTGCAGCCCAGTGGTGTTTTTGATTCCAGCTCTAATACTGGTAAATATTAATACCTTAATGATTCTAGTGCATGCTGGTATTACCTGGTGATCCCAAGGAAGGAGGTGGGAGTCAGGGAATATGGTGGAATGTTGCCAAGCACAGGCTGTTCCTCCAAAGTGCTGGAGACCGCAGTGTGGCAGCAGAAAGAGGGGAGGAAAGTAGGTAGGTAACAGGACCAGCACTGCACAAAATCACAAGCTGCTGGGTCAAGGCTGAGACCACATGATATCGCCAGTGATGTCATTATGACACAATCACAGTGTGGCTCTGCTAAGCCACGTTTGTCCTCAGGCCCCTTCCCAGTCCTGTGAGTGTTTCAGTAGCGCAGTTTCCTTGGGGTTCTCCAGGGTTTCAGAACAAATTTCACTGGTAAGCAGATTGGTGGCAACGCTTCAGGCTGAAAGACCAACTCTGTCTTTGAGCAGCATCGACTCCTCAGGCTGACCCAAGCCAGCACAGACATGTCTGGCTCCAGCCAAACAGCTGGGAGGGCAGAACCAACCATTCTGAGAGTTCACTAAACTGGTTCACTAAACCAGTTCAAATCCACAAACCATGTTCCCTCCTCTCTGAGTGTTGTAGTGCAGGGTTGCCCACGTGAGAGGACCAGGCTCTGCCAAAAACATGTCATTCATGTTCAGGAGTGGAGCATCCTTTGCTAGTGTTGCTTTTCACAAGAATTACGAAGCCTGAAAACATCTGGTTGTGTTTCATATTTAGCAAAGTGACTTTGCACATCCATGCTGATGTCAGAAAACAAAGAAAAAAGGAAACCACAAAAAGACATGGGGTGGGACTTGAGGCATTTCTGATATTAATAAAAACACAGTGACATAAACACGCCTTAAGAAACCACGTTCTCCTGAGTAGCTCCAGAACTAATCATTTGGGAGAAGGTTTGATATGTTTCAGCTAAGCTAAACCAAATCCCAAAGCCTTTTTAGCTTCACCATCACTAAATGGAGGCTTATGCCACTGTAATTTGGGCTTGAATTGAAGACATGAATGTCAATAGAGTCAAGAGGTTTGGATACAAGTGGGGTGGAAAATTTACCCTGCAGGACAGATTTTACCCCTTGCAAAAGCTGTAAAGCAAGGATTATACAGAAAATGAAGCTATATTGCCAAGAGCAGCATATTTAAACCCTTCAGGAAACTTTTTTGTAATTTTATTATTCCTTTAATTTAATTTCTTAAAATCTCTTTCTCTTCCCATTCCAAACAGTAACCATGAAATGATGCACTGGAAGGAGACGTGGTGGTGCCAAATTCTCCTCAGCTGAGGTGCTCTAAGCTCAATTTGAACCGACAAGGGGCCTGCACGAGGTGCTGAATCAAGTGCTTGCCTTGTGAAAAGCAACTTTTCCCTGCAGCAGAGGGCATTTCTGGTCTCAGGACCATCGTCCTGCTGCCCTCCCTTTGCATGGCACAAAATAAGGGAAAGTTTCCTAGCATCCAACAGTACATGAAGGTATTGGATACGTGACCCAGATGTTTGGGTTGCCCACATGGGTTTTTTGAACCTAAAACGTTGTCCCATGGATTCCTTTGGGCCAAGTGCAAAAACAGAGCTAAAACCTCCACAAGCAGTTAAAAAGCAATCAGAATTCCTAGGACACTGCTGGAATTCAAATAGGTTCAAACCCTAGGTGTTTTATAAAGTCTTGGGAGAGACTCATCTGTATTTTAAATGCCTCTAAAAACCTTCACCCGTCTTTTGCCTCAGTTCATCTATTTTAAGTACAGTAATAAGCATCATCCCTTGCCTCAGAAGTGCGCTATGACATTTCCTGAAATACATTAGTCAACTCTCAGGAGAAGTCCAAGGGGCAGAAAATTCTTCACATAACTATTGGTGAGGAGGAGAACTCATCCCGTGCTAACCATGGTTGCATTTCACAGGAAAAAGGCTCAGCGTGAGTAAGGAAATGTTTTAAGGAAACAGTTTCTATTCAGCTGCTGTCTAAAGGAAAATATGAAGCCTCCACTGAATTCCTCCTTGGAAGCTTGTGTGATACTCCAGGTATCTGCAGGAATCTTTCCAGGCAAATCAAACTCAAAGCTGTTGCTGCTGGCTGCCTGAGTCACTTGTACAAAGGTTCTCCATGCCACTTTACTTAGAAGGATGTTACCTTAACTCCAAATTCCAAGAATAATACAGGGAGGGTTTTGCTTAGCCTGGCTGTAAATTTAATGCCTGGCTGATCAAAGCAGGCTCTGCCTGTCCTGTGCAACATCTGACTTCACAGAGCTACACTGGCAAACCAGCGCAGTGCTTTCCACAGAGAGGGAAAATGCAGGGGAATGATGCGAGTACACGAGCAAGGACGCAAAAACATCCATCACTGAAGCAAGCACTGCAAAGGTGCGACAAGTCCAGGTAAGGCCTGGATAAAGTTCTCTGTAGAAAGAGAGCCTGAAGTCCAAGGCAGCTTCTCGCAGCTGGCTGCCATACTCTCACACTCCACAAGGAACTGCACCATTCAGTGAATCAGAAAAATGTCTCTTCTGCAGCCACCAACAGGCACACATTTAGGGGAGTTACCTTGAGGACCGAAGTAGCTCTTTTTTCTTTGCTTAAATGGTAAATGAAAAGTATGTGTAAGGTACCTAAAGTCATCAGTGGCCCTTCCCATCCCTCTGCCTCATCTCCTGAGTCTGAAATACTCAGACCTGGCAAGAGGTCCTGTCCACAGCCACCCCCATGCATGTGGCCTGACAACCAGAGATGTGGGAGCTGCACGGTGACAGTGTCCATGAGGGGACTTGCCCAGCTGGGACCTCACTTGCTTGGCTCAGAAGTCTGGCCACTCAAGCAGAGCACACAATCTGAAAGAGAGCTGCCACCTCATCCAACTCCTCTTCCTCCCAGGCTGTGAAGCCAGGCTTACAAAGAATTGCAGGTTTTTTCAGGTTTATGGAATCTCCTGTGAAAGTCTAGGCTCTGGGAGCTGTATGATTACTTGAGATTTCCCCAGCATTCATTTAAAAATGCAGTTGTAGGCTTCACAGTTGGAGAGAAAAGCTTAATAATGCAACTGTATGCAGACCTAAAAATAGACTCAAAAAAAATTTAAAACACTCCCAAATACACCTGGCAATGCTGGATTCCAGCTTCACTGGTGCACTCCCCTTCCTTTAAGCTTTTCTTGCAAGCACAGAGAAACCAGGGAGAGAATTAAAAAAACCAAAATAATGAAGAGGAAATCATAACTGTAAAAGTTCAAAAACATTGAAGCAAGATTTAGGAGAAGATGCAGTGCCAGGAATTAACTCATTTACAAAGCCTGCCTGGGCTGCTGGGGGTCCCTTTAACTGAACACATTCAGCACAGAAATGAGTCCACATTTATGCAATGAAAATGCCAATGAACGTCATCACCGTGCAATGGCTTCAAAATTGATTTGTAGGGGGTAGGAAGATTTTGTTTCACCTTCCTTAGTGGGGAAGCCAGACAGAGCTTTAAGCTTTATTGACTCTGGTATTATGATCACAGTTGCTGGTCTTTCAACCTGTTCCAGAATTGGAGAGAGGTTTTCTTCTCTGTATGACTGGATACTGTAGCATGGTCGATTCTGTGCTGAATTGAAATTCATCAGAGCCTGCTTTGTCTCAACAGAGTAATAGAAGCCTAAAACGTTATTATGCATGAAATGGTTATGGAGCTGGTGAAAGGGTTGTTTCTCCCCCTTGTTGCAAAAAGGGGAGGAGATGGGAAATATCTGACCTGACAGTAAAAAGTGACTGGAAGAAAGGTAAGTATTTCATATAAAATTGGCTCTACCTGCAAAATTGTGTAAGGGAAGCAAAAAGCATCAAATGGATCTCAGAGAAGGAGCCCAAGAGATGAGATAAGAACCTCACCCAGGCCTGGTGCTGCTCAGTCCAGGGGTCTCAGCTGAAATCTGTCTCTGCTCACAGTTAACCAAGTGTTTACACACAGACGCAGTCTGCACATTCACCTCTTTTCTTGATCTTCTAACATGAAACGTTAGCAGATACTCCAGGGCACAACGCAGTTGTGCCAACACAACGCAGGGCTCCCCTGGCTCCAATCCTGCAGAGAATTATGCACTTACTATACCCCTGTGGCCCAAGTGAGCATTTGTAAAAATTCCTCACAGAATCAAAAGGTTTCAGCAAGATTCAGCTTTCCTAATATGAACTAAATAATGAAAATATATGCACACAGTCAAGATATGACTGAGGGTAGAAGAGAGCCTTTGTAACAGGTCAAGACACCTTGATCTTTAAAGGTTCACCCCTCCCAGCCTAAACACTGCCCATGGAATGCCTGTGGTTTAGGCTTCATTTTGTGCTGTCTGAGGCAGGCTGGGGGCGATGCTGCAATGTTAAACTCTGGCTGCATGTGCACTGGAGAGGGGGCAGCTCACACAGACACTTCTGGATGAAGGGCACACTCTGTACAGCTTTTCTCTCCAAGTGCCTATTAGAGTTAATTAGCAATTAAGTAATTGAATTATATACAATTGCACAAAACACATATGCAAATACACAGGTAAGTGCTATGCACTAGCGTGCATATGTAAACACATATCGATACACCTATATATATCTATATTTTTATATATAATCTGTTCAGTAGCACGTACCCATAAAAATAAAGACACAGGAGGAACTTCGCCCTTGCTGAACTGGGTGAGGGTTTGCTAATTTGCTTGGTTGGCACCCAGGCTCTGCCTGTGGCTGTTTCCCACCCATTCCAGAGTCAGCTTCATGACAGGGCAGCCTACACCTACGTGCCATCACCTGCAGGGTCAGACTGAGACTCCCTTGCTGAGCAGGGTAACACAAGATTTAAAGCCATGCTAAACATCCTTGAGCTGCTAGGCACTTCCAAGGTTTCGAGGGAGGCAAGAACAATTCCCAAACACGTGTAAACAAACCCACAATGTCTGTGTGCTTCTGTAAATCGCTCGATATAAACCACACATTGTCTACCCCTGTGAAAAAAAGGCTCATGAAAGTGTCTGGTCTCCAACCCCCTTGGATCTTCTCAGAGGGGGGCTCTCAAAGCAATAACTATTAAAATGTTCCTGCCATTTGTCTAATGCAATTCCATGCTCCACATCCATCTTTGGCGAGCTGACTTTCATTAACACTTCAAAAATAATTTAAGGTTTTCGCGGTGAAGGTTAGAAACTTTTCACAGCCCAGAGCTAATAGCTCTGCTGTTTACATGCTATAATGTCTTGATAACCTTTTCAAACATGCTGTGGCCAGCAGCTGGGACCTGTCCCTGCTATTTTTGTTCCCAGAATGTAACAGCAGAAATGCAATGACTTTGTGCCCCTGAAATGGTCACATTTCTTCTCTTTAGATTTTGCTTTCATTACAGGACTAACAGAAGGGGCCTCACCTTTTCAAGAGGCTCCCGGTGTACTGAAATACAGCCCGGGCTGTCTTTTCCCTGGAGGAATGAAACATGCTGATTTTGTCTCACTGGAAACCCAGTTTTGGGGGATAGGAAGAGGGCAGGCAGCCTGCCTTGCCAGTCCAGGGGTGCCTTGGAGAAGGCAATGAACCTACATGAGCCTACATTTGCTTGGAAGAATAAGGGCAGGATTCTTGTTTTCAGATGCTGGATGGGCAAAGGTACAATTCTACAGTGTTTATTCCAACACTGCAGCAAAACAAGTTCTGCAGCTCTCTTGCTTTGCTTGAGTTGTGCACAGATTACAAATCCGTACTGGAGACACGGCAGGCTGGTGAACAGCAGCTGGATGCTGTGGCATCCATAGGCTAGAAAATGTTGTCTCTGTCAAAAAGCAGGGATCTCACTTGCTTCAGTCTCCTGCCTGCTCAACAACTGGAACAGGGAGGCAGGATGGAAGGATGCTGTAGTTTCTAAAAGCCTTTCTAAAAACATCACGCCAGTCTAATTTCAGCATACTGTCCTTAAAA
Source organism: Rhagologus leucostigma (assembly GCA_013397725.1). Classification (NCBI taxonomy): domain Eukaryota; kingdom Metazoa; phylum Chordata; class Aves; order Passeriformes; genus Rhagologus; species Rhagologus leucostigma. The sequence goes on along the minus strand of VZTD01003312.1, from coordinate 4,903,339 downwards.
TTACTGGGCCAAAAAATGCCCTCAGATACAATTTACATGGAAATATTCAATCCCATGGAGAGCTCCAAGAGGGGTTTTCTCTCCCCTAAACCCCGAAGCAAATAAATGCAGCTGCTCCAAACTGATAGCAAGTAAAGGCCCTGAAGCTGAGAGAATAGGACCAGTCCATTCCTATTAAGTTAAAACATTAAAAGTTCTGGACAAACTGTAAAAAACACAGACATGATCAACTCAGTCAAATTTACAGCGGACCTGGGGGCACATCCATGATTTCCTCTCTCCTGGGAGCTCTGCTGGATACAGCTTGGAGCAGCCAGAAGCACCACGGCACGTGTTACAAACAATGGGCTAAATGAGCCCTAAAAGAAATCGTTTTAATGATCATCTTCCTCCTTTTGGCCAGGGATGTGAGAGGCAGAGGTCAATTTGTGTCAGGTTCCCTGTAGCCTTCTTGAACCCATTCAGAAACCAGATGAGGTGAAATGAGGGGCTGTGAATTCTTCCCAGTCTAGAGAGGGTTCCAGAGGGCCCAGTGGTGCCCACGGGTGAGACGGGCTGCTGCCGCCACCAAGGGCTTGTCCTGGAGAGATGGATCTGCACATGGAATCCTAGAGAGCATGGGGTAAAGTATTTCTGGCTACTACAGAGTCACTACCAAGTATCTTGAAGACAAGTACAGGCTTTTGATCTCCATCCAAGTGCTTTAATTTTTTAAGGTTGAGAAGTGATGACAAAAAACTTTTACAAGATTCCTTGGCTGGGAAGGAGAGGGGAGTAAATCAAAGAGCAAGGTATACATCCTACAATTTATTGTGGCTTATTTAGGCAGCCTGGCTAAATACTCCACAGAATGCTGCAAATTCAGCAGAAATTTTGCAAGGAGTTAGCGTAGCAAATGAGAACAGATAGTGATCAGGCTAGAGAACAGCAAAGCAGAGTCATTGTTAATTAAGAGACCTAAATGATGAGACCTGCTGAATTAGGTCAGTGAATACTGCCCCTTCCTGCTCCAGTTTTAGGCTGTGTAAATGACTTCAAGCCAGGTCGTTTTCGGAGTTCCTGCAGTTGCCAGTGGGGCCATGTAATGGACGTGAGAAACACCGCCAAGAAATATCCAACAATTTAGATCTGCTCTAGAACTGGGTCAACATACGGCAAAAGAAAATTAAAGTCAACAAATGCAAAGTAATGTTCATCGCCACACGATCCTCGGAACCCCTGCTAAGCCTAATTTATATAAATGGCCCCGAGAAGCTGACTACAAACTGGTTAAGCCTGCTGACAGCACAGAATTGGGGAAGTGGACATGGAGAGGGAAGGAAAAAAAGCAAGCAAAGAAATTCTACAGAGTCCTTAGCTTTGCTGGGTAATTTGGACAAGGTGCAGCAAATAGCTCCTAATGTTGACAAATGCAAAAGCAATACAATTTATTTGCAAGATCTCAGGACAAAATGGGAATTGCCTTGAACTTTAGCAAGGGGAGGCTAAAATGGCTACAGCAGGAAGTCAGCAGCCTTTTTCACACAAAAGCCAGGTGGCACAGCCATGTAATGCATTTTTAAGCTAGGAAAGAAATCAAGGTGAACAGAAAGAAAAAAAGAACAGCATGCAGGTTGCTTAAAGATAACCCCCCAAAAGCAGCCAAATGGACCTGCATCTATCATTACATCTCTACAGCAAAGTCTTTAGCTGGCAAAAACACCTGCATAGCTGATACTCTGCAAAGCCTAAGCACAGGCAAGACCTTGCTATGAGTGAGCCTTTGTGTAAGCCGGACGGAAAGGGGCTACAGCTAATTCTGGGTGACTTCTGAGTTACTTCTGGAGAGGCCTGCTTAGATATTTCACTCCTGTGTTACATGAGCAGCCCTAGAGTACAGAAATTACAATCTCCAAAACAAAAGCCACATCTCAGAGAGAAGGTGTTCTTGTCATTGCCTCAAGATTGATTCCAGTCATACCCAAATGTGTTGCAAGGAAGGCTTTTCCAAATGATCAGGACTTGAAAGGAGATAAGGCAGTGAGAGGCCAGTTTTGAGGGAGAACTATCACAAGTTCTAACCCTGCCCACGCCAGCCTAGCCAAGTGATCACGCTGCAGCACAGGGCAGGCTACAGAGATCCAGCCTAAACTTGAAAAACAGCCAGAACCAACTTATTTTAAAACCAAAACTTTCCAGACTGTCCTCGGTCTTCATAAAAAGCAATAGAAAGTAACGTTTTGGAATACCATAGTTCAGATCAGACATTAAGAGCAGACTGCACATTGCTTTGGCAAATATACTACACAGCCATGGCTGACCTAGATACAGAGGAGTGATCCATGCTGTAATAGTGAAATGAGCAGCAGGAAAACCTATAGGACTACTGTAGGCTATAAAGAAGGTGAGTTCAGAAAGGAACCTAAAAGAGAGGGAATAAAAAATACAACACAGATGACATCACAAGTGCCGTAGTCAAGGAAACATGTTTCATTTTTTCCCTCAGTTCAGAGCAAGCAATCATAAAATGGACAAAAATAGGAATTCAGAGCCATTTCTATCTTCTTCTCTGAGATTATACAACTTTCAGAGACAATAAAAAGCAAGGTTTAGTCAGTGTAGACTTAAGATCTAATCTTCACAAAGGTTTGATCTTTCAATGTTCAGTTCATAGTAATTTTGTTCCTCACTTCAATGCACATTGCATCAGCCCAGGAACAACAGAACACCATGTACACAGTGAGAACTCCTTATCAGCCCCTTTTTGGGGTAGTCTATCAATCACCAACTATGTGTTATGGCATTTCATTAGCTACTCTAAGTTAAATGCTTGCAGCATTGTCGAGGTGTTATGATTGTGCGGCTGAACTCCATTTTGAATCTCTTTATGAATGTCAATTTCTTGAGCACAACAGCCAACAAGCCTTTATGTTTCTTGCCCCAAACTAAATACCTCTGGCTTACAGGACCTGCAGAATGGTACAAGTGTCCTCCTTCCACTGTCAGAGCTTTCTATTCCCAAAAGTTTAGAAAGCATTTAAGAGGATTTACACAGAAACACATCTCCCAGCCAGGCAGATATCAAGAGAGAATGGAAACCTTTTCTGCCTAAAACAATTCTGTCAGAAAGCAACAAGCAAGACCACATCAGAAAAAAAGGGAAAAAGGGATGCCAGGCATTGTATTTTGCCATTAGTTAACCAACATATCTTAACAGTACCATTCCTAGGGAAACATAAACAAATCTGTCAGAGAGTCCCCACTTCTCCACACTATCCTGATTAAAGTAGATCCCAGTCATTCCCAAGTATAAATTCAAAAATGATGCTTCTCATTTTGCAAATTACTCAACCTTTTCTTGACCCAGTGTCGCACTTTTAGTCACAAGGGGATGCACATTCCTCTACTGCAGGACACGTAGAACCTGGTAGGTGCCCCCACAAAGATGTAGTGCAAGGCTGAGGGGCACTGGCCAGCCAGTGGCATTCTGAACCAGAGGAGGAGTAGCAGTGCTGCACTACCAGTGCAGGACTGGAAGAAACACAGTAGATCTGCCCTCCAAATCCTGGGTGTTCATCTTACCAAGTGAGCCTTCCATATGAGGTCAAGAAAATACTGGTCAAAATATATTGTTCCTTTTATTGCTTATACATTTATTTCTTGCTCTCTCTCTTACGGAATGAGCTAGTGAAAAAATACTGTCATCTTTTATTTAGTTTTAAGCTATTATATCATCTTCTTACATTTTTATGTTTGTTAGAGATTCCTAAACTTTGAGCCAACACTCTAACTGGTATTTAGATACTAAATTGGGAATCACAAACAGATCAGTGGCTATTAAAGACAGCCTGATGCATCCTCTGGATCAGAAAGTTCTTGATGCCCTGACTGCAAAAACTGGATGAATACTTCAAAATTTTCTCTGCCTTATGTCTCCCAGTTTGATTCATCTTTAGTACTATTCAGTAAAACTTTATTGCCACTAAAAGCTTTATCAAAGTGCATAGTGTTGCCTGAGGTCAGACCAGCCAAGCCTTGAGCCTCATATGAACTGTTTTGATGCATAGAAAATCTGTCTTTAACAATTCCAGCCTCTCCTAATAAACTGGCCCATCCCTAAAGAGCACCGACTTTGAAATATAATTAACCTCCACGTATTCTGCCTTGTGCAGCGGATAGCACTAGGAAGAAAGAGGGGTTTTTATCTGATTCACTCTTAACTGCTAAATCATGATTCCTTTTATTATGTTTTTGTGCATTTCATCCTAGTGGGACACAGAAACAAGTTTGGGTAGTTTCATTGCCTGAATTTTCTGCTGCACACCAGCTGTTTTGGTAGCTGCATTCTCTGCACTGGAAAAGAACATTTATTTCCCATTTCTATACCGTCTCTACCACTTTCCTAAGAGGGAAAGATCTTTTCCCTAACACAATTAAAATAAATATAACAAAACATTTCTTCATACTATATCTAGGCATTGTAAAGCCATTTTGTGGCGATGACGGTATACACCTCCCAGTTTAATTCAGTTTTATATCCGTGCAGTTAAGCTGAAGCTTTGGCAGAGTATATAGCATTGCTGTAGAGCACACACCAGGCAGGACTAGACCTTTCACGGAGGGCTTGCTCAGGCATTGCTTCCCCACGTACACTGGTGATATGGGGAATTCCTTGCTGCCAAAATCAAGGAAATTAAGAACCTGACAGCATTCAAAAGAGAGGATGTGGCAGAGCCAGAGCACAGAAACATTGTTTAGCCTGTGGACCGGGGAGAACGTGGCATGAGCAGCATGGAGTGAGAAAAGGGAGACCCGGCTGGTTTAAGGGAAGATGGACAAGGAGCTGCACAGCTCACTGACAGCACATGGGCCTCCGTGACTTTCTCAGGTCACCCTGCCAATTTGCTGCTGCAGGAGGAAGGGGAAGCCATCACAGCCAGCTTTGCAGGCTGGGTACAATCCTGCTCCTGCTGCTTCTTGGAGCACTGGGGAAAGGATGACCTTGTTTGACAGGGAGCTCTGCACACGCTGTGTGCCTGTGTCAGGTCCCCAAGACAGCACAGTGCCCACCAAGCCAGCACCAGGCAGATACAACCACACTCACCCCTTGTTGGCAGTTTCAGAGAAAGGCCCTGTTTAGCTCCAGGTAGGCAAGGGCCAGCACAATGTTCTCCCTGCACTGTTTCTGTGCCTCCCAGGCAGTTTGGACTGTTCATTGCAGGGCTGTGACAAGCACCAGATTCATTCTTTCTCCCACACGCACTTTTTGTAATCTGGATTAAGGATGCCTCCTCTTGTCATTCAAACTGTCTGCTCCACTGCTCAGAGCTGAGCTGGCTGGAAAAGGGAGAGGCACAAGACCTGATATTCCCAACTTGCAGAATTTCTTCCGTAAAGGAGGGATTCAGTACATTTGGTATGTCAGTTTAGATGGAAAGACAAGGAGACAGCAGACACCCATGAATTCGAAGGGAATGATACTGCATGGAGGAAGCTGGCGAGAGTTGTCCCCATAACCACCAGAAATATCCAATCTTCCTTCCTGCCTTGCTGAAAGAATCCTTTTGTTGTTTGCCCAAATGCGGCCATCGCCAACTCCCATACTCAAAATAATTAGACTTGTGGCATTTAAAGCAAGGACTTAGGCAGGTGAGAAACAGCAGAAGAAAAGCACAGCAAAATGCCATTCTATGCCAGCCTTCGAGGGAACAGTGATATGGGGCAGCTACAATCCGGCTGGAAAAAAGTGGGATGGGAAAAAGGGGACATGGGTTTTTGAGAAGGCCACAAAGGCTCAAGGTGTCTGCCTCACTCATCTAACCTGTGTGTGTCTCTAGCAGAGGAGCGAAGTGCTGTCCCTGCTGGCTCCTGGTGGGCAGCAATAAAAGGAGGCACACAAAGTGATATTTCTCTCTCTCTTGCCTTGAGCAGGTGCCAGCAGAAAGCTTTGGCAGCTGCCGAGTGTTGTGCTCTGGGAATTTCTGCAGCACAGAGTGTTGGTCTCACTGCTGCAGTTGGATGACACCAGACCCGTTGGTGACAATGAGCCTTACAAGGAGAAGTGAAGGTGTAAAAACAAGATGAAATCCAAGCTGTGTTCTTTTGCAGGGCAGAAAGCATTTACTGACGTCAAGAGCTGCAGCCCGTTCCATTTGAGGTGCGTGTCGTGCCCAAAATGAATTCAAGAGGCCACAAATTCACCTGGAAGATGGATTTCATGGCCCGAGAGCCAGGATATTAACTCTGCATCACTCAGCTCCAAAACAGCCCCTCTTTTTCCATTTGTGCTGTTCCTCACAGCGACAGCCATGCCGCCTTTCTCTGCCAAGGCCCGGAGAGCGCTGCGTGTCACCCCCTCGCAGCCACCAGTGTCCAAAGGCACTAGAAAGGCAATTAGCAGCGAGAGGATTAGGGAGCTGGGAAGTGTGTGGGATGAGGTGTGAGGCCAGGGAGACAAGAGGGCTCACAGGGCTGGTCTCACCCGTAGCCACACGCAGGACCATTGTGCCAGTCCCACAGCAGATGGGGCAACACCTGATTTTTATTCCCACAGAAAGTAACAAGTGGAAAGAAGGATTGCTTTCTGCAGAAAGGAATCAAAGCAATACTAATTAAGCACTGTGCCTGCCTCTCTGCTTTGTTGCCAGCGTCCTTTGTTGATCCAAAAGCTACAGAGGTGACTGTGGGGCAGATTTCATCTTTGGTGTCACTTTGATGATTTCAGTAGAAACACAACAGGTGATGCTGGAGGAAATTAGCCAAGTAACTTCAACAAACTTGCACCCAAGGTGCCAAGCAGCCCCAATGCACAGCCAGTTCTTCATCATCCTCACAGTGAAGGATACCCTTCTCTGCTCACTGTCTCTCATCTTGACCCAGTTCTTTACACATCACCTGGTGCGCTTGCCAAAAAGGAACAAACGATATACATCCTGTGTGGTCCATGCTTCATCCAACTCACCCAGTTAGCCTTATTCAAAGTCCAGTTCAAACTTTCCACTCCCGGGAGCAAAGGAAGAGGCAATCAGCTTGCCCAAACACCAAGACCCGAGCACCAAAGCAGATCAGGAGCAGTACGGGTTGCAGACAGGGAGCTTTGGGAGAGGGGAAAGTCTTTGCAGCCTGCCTCCTCCTTCCTTCCAGCCCCTTCAACATCCCCAAACATATTGCAAAGCCAACACAGAACACACAGCGACTGGAGGATGAGGATGAGCAACAACAGTGGCATTTGCAAAGGGACAGACATACAGCAGTCAGGGAGTGAGGAGACAGAATCCCACCAGGATGTGGTGCTCAGCATCTCTGTTTGCTCTGCAGTGGTTTCTGAAGCATGAAGGTGGCTGCAAACTGGCTCCCACTGTCCCTGCACCACAGCTCGGCTCTTCCAGGGCTATGGGGAGGTGATTGGATCCCTGCACTGCCTTCCTCCAGCACTCCCCCTCTGCAGCTCGTTGTCTGTTGACACACCCGCTGTGGGTTTCCAGCTCCTGACAGGGTTAACTGGCAGGCCCAGCAGGGGAAATAAAATGTTTCAGCTCTGTGGTCGCTTTTTTTGTCCTTGTTCGCTCATGAGGTTGTGGGAAAGTGCTGGCTCCTGAAGGGTTACAGAGCAAGCACAGTAGGTAGCCAGCTGCTCTAGATCTCTTCCATTTATTCCTGACCCTTATTTGTGCCCCTTCATGCTGCTCACGTGCATTTGGCAGACACACATCCCTGCTCCTCGAACCTGGGGCTACAGGGAGAAGAGGGCACAGGTCAGGACTAGGGGGATGACCAGGGCCAAGGGAGACAAGCCAACAGCACAGCCCTGGGCACTAAGGTCCATTCTGCACCCAGCAGCAGGGGCTTCTGTAGCCCTTTTCCTCTCCCTCTGAGTCTGGGCTTCAGCAGAGACAAAAGCCCCCTCCCAGCTTCTTCTCTGAAAGTACTCTCATTCCTTTTCCATTTTCATCTAAGTTTCCAATGAAGATTTATTACTCTGAGTGATTACGCTGTCAGCCAAATGAGCAGGGAATAGGAATATCCTTTCTTCTTGCATTCCAGCCACTAGTCCGTTTGGCTCTCAGCAAAAAGAGCAGATTTAGCATGATTTTAGTCTCTTTTTCTTGCAGGTATTATTTATTTTCAGGCTGACAGCGTGTGGGAAAACCCATCAAGAATCAGAACCCTGGGGCATGAAGCTGGGTTGTTATTCACCTATTTAAAACCTCAAAGGAATGGTGGTCAGTTAAGTGTAAGTCATGTAAAACTCCAAGGCAAAGACTCCCTATCAACACTGAAAACCAGTCAGATGTGGCATGAGAAGCACCTAACAACAGGCAAAGAGGGCGGTGAGGAGACAGAAATGTCAAAGCAGAAGACAGTAATAGTTCCCATCCTACATTCAAAAAACAGGAATTGTACACAGGATGACAACTGCCAAGGAGATGAAGCATGCACGGATATGCAAAGAGATTTTACCCAAGACCTATGAGATCAAGATTTATTTTTGAAGATTGGTTTGTTAGGTTTTTCGTTGTTGTTGTGTTTGGGGTTTTTTTTCCCCTGGGATGGGTGGGGTGTGGGACATTTTTGTTTTTAATTTTCATTTCCTTGTAACAAGAATATCCCCCTGTCATGTGAGAATGCAGCTGCAGCAGTAACACCACACTATACCTGAATGACAAGGGCACAAACTCAAATGTAAATACAAAGAGTACCCAACTAGTCTGATTTCGGTGCCCACCTGTGAGAAATGCAAGTAACAAACAGATTGCATCAAAAAAAACACCCTTCATGCTGGATTTCTGACATAACTGGTTAGATTATTAAAATGGTAATCAGTAAAAAGGGCAATTTCAATCAATCAACTTCATCTCCTAAGGAGAAGCCACAGGAGGGAGAGTGAAGGAGTCAGGAGATCTGGTTGTGCAGATTTAGGCAAATCACTTTGCTCTGTATGCCTGTTCCATTTTCCTTTTATCTCACTAGACTGTGTCCTAGCGCTGTGTCATTGTCTAGACAACGCCATTCCTCCCGTCCTGCATTTTCATCCAAGGAAAAACTGGGAAAGGAAAGGACAGGCACCGAGGCTGAAAAGCACTTTACAGAGCCACAAACAGATTCAGATCCCCATGTCTCAACATCCCCAGTCACCAGTAAATGGCCAGAAAACCCCCTGGCAAAATGTTCCTTTTTTTTCTTTCCTTATATTGGTCCAACAGAGAACGACAACTTGGTATTCCGTGAGCCCAAACACAGCACCCGGCTCGGGGGAGCCGAGGGCTCAGCCCCGCTGATGCTCTGTGCGTGTCAGCACAACACCACTTCTGCTCTCAGTTTGCTTTGACAAAATCCAGGAAACGGCACAGAAAAGCAATGTTAAAAAAAACCCAAACCCTGTTAAGATGGCAAAGCTGAAAGCTGCTAACCAGGAAAGGTGGAGAGGGAAGGAGGGAAGGGAGGGAGGAAGGGAGGGAGGCAGGGAGGGAGGGAGGTGGTGTGCCCAACCCCAGGCCAGGCAGGGGGACGGCGATGGAGTCACAGCCGAACGCAGGTATCATGACATCGTGACATGCAGAACGACCCCTTCACCTCAGATCTAACACGAGGTCCCGAAAGGCCCTCAATCAAAACAGGGCTGAAGCATCCTACCAAGGTCACCGCAGACAAAGCTCACAGGGAAAACACAGCATTTTCGGGGACTGGTTATGCCAGCGAGGTTTGAGGTTTGCCCGGCTCCCCTCAGGCCCCTCGCCAGGCTGCGCACGGAGCCGTGAGATGGGGTTCCCAAACTGCCTGAGCTGCAGAGCACACTGGGGAAATAAATGACAGAAACAATGTCCCTTTGGGTTCTTCTCTTTCTCTCCATATTATCGTGTCACTGTGCATGTCACCTTGTAATACTGGGTTATTTATCATCACTGAGTGCCCAGACGGGCCCCGCTAGAGAAAAATCAAAGAAAGCAGCAGGGGCTGGGGTTTGATGAGAAGGAAACAAATTCTTCCCTTCAAGAGCATGCAAACTTCTCTGCTACCCCATGCACACCCACACACACAATCCCAGGCTGCTCCTTTCCCCCGCCAGCAGCTCCTTTCAGCCTCACACATCCCTGCTCGTCTCCCTTTTCTCTGCTCAGATTCAGCGCCTCGTTTCTATGGATCTCTGTGTCAACTCCCTCAAGGATATTCACTGGAATGGACACATTTACAGGATGACTAACGTTCTGAAAGCAGGTGGTGCTATTATAGTCATACAAAAGCCACCTATTTTTGGTGCCTCGTGCTGTCATCCTGTTAGGCTCTGCTTTGCTTTGCCTTGTTATTGTACCAGCTTCTCAGCACCATTACTGTGGGCTGCTCCAGTTCCAGCCCTGTCTGCAGAGGCCTGATAGAGGGGCATCTTTGTTCACTGCAATGGTGGCTTGGAGCTTTCCCACACAAAGAGAGGCCTGCAAGTTTCTTTTGCTGTCATTATTAATTTCCTTCATGAATCTTGACAAAGTACTTAAGAAAAAAAAGTTCTGGTATATGTGCATATCTAATGTATGCATGCCCTCATGCATATAAATTTTCCTATGCAGAGCAGCAGCCTTAAAGTGAAATATTAGAAGATGACTATATTCACTTTATCCTTATCTCATATTTCAGGCAATCACTTTGAAAGTCATCAGGTAAATTTTGACTATTGTCTGTGTTCCTCAATTATGTCCATTCACATTAACTCCTTTAATGTCTCAGCTTGCATTGGCTGGAAACTCTTAGCTTGTCTCATTTCAGTTCTTGGCACGTGGTCTTACCTGTCCCTGCACTCCTGGGTTTGGTTGGTAGCACTGCAAGGGTGCTGTACTTATCTGCAGCCACAGACCATCTCTGCCTAAATTCCATCTAAGCACCCAGCACTGAGAAGGAAAGCGAGATTAAACACAGGCACAGAGTTTAAATAAAATCACGTTAGTAGCAGTCACATTTCCCGAACCTCAGTTCTGAGACCTTACTAAACTAATAGTGAAATGACCGGGAAAAAACAATGTCAGCATATGACAGTTTAAAAGTGCATATAACAGAGCAGGGACCACTGCAGGAGGATCCTCATGCAGACCAAAACCACCAGAATCTCCTATGTCCTTTTCACCTTGAAGGGAGAAGCTGGATTTTCACTTTCAGCTCGGCACTTTGCAAAACCTGGCAATCTTGACTCCAGCTCCTTTTACTCCTCGTGAAGGCAGTGGAGGGCAGTATAAATTGTGTGTGTGCTTCCCAAAGCGGTTTATGCCAATCCAGCTCGCGTGCGAGGGATTTACATTCAGAGGGCTTACAATAAGTACAGAATTATTAATACAGCGTTGCACTCGATACTGAGCTGAGACACTGCTTGTAACCAGGGGAAAAAACCACTACCCTTCTGCTGTAAAGCATCTAAATGGGAATCAGGCTCTGTCTTGTCTCATAGCGTAAATGTCCTGACCTGCTGTTCCCTACTTTGTAACACAAATTCAGCTATAACCAATTATGGCTTGAAATGTTCCTTAAACATAGAGAAAAATCCAAAGCACATGCAAAGGCCTCTGATGGTAACTGATGCGATAAAGCAGTGCAGGAAACTCCTTTTTCTTAAGGCTGATTTTAAATGTCTCTGCAGACAGATGCAGTTGCTGTGCTGCGTACTGCTAACCTTGAACTGACATTAGCAAGTGTATCCAAACTTTCCTTTTCCAGCCAGGACGGGGACTTCTCTGATGGCTGCTGCACATTCCCCTCTCCCCTCATTTCATCACCAACCATCTCTTGGTAATCGATAGAGGTCAAATCTAGATCCCATTGGGATTCACGGTGAAAACTATTGACATCAACAGGTCAGGAATAGCCAAGAGAGGATTTACACAACAGAGAGCAGGGAACATGAGCAAGAAAAGGCCACCCCAATCTCAGCTGGAGTAAATAAAGCTAGACACAGATTTACAACAGATAAAGATAAGGCAAGGGAAAAAAGACAAAAGAGAATAAAAGTGTCTTTATTTAATCAGGTCAGATGCAAACACAGTCTCCTCACAGCCCTGTGTCACAGGAAAGCTCGGGCCTGGCCAGGCTGCTGCAACAGGGATACTCCGAATCCTCCAACCGCTATTGCCACCAGGGCAGTCCGGACACAGAGGCGAAGCCGATGGGAGAAAAAACCTGCTTTGTTCCTGATTTTAGCAACCACCAGGAAAACATGCCCTGCTCTCAGCCGGCTGCCACGGAGGGACGGCGCGGTCGGTGCCAGAAGAGGGCACTTGAGCTCCAGCAAGCGGGAGATGCGCGGCACCGCTCCGGCAGGACCAGCCCCGCCTGCGACACGGCAGCGGGGATGCGCGAACAGGCATCGGGCTGGTGCTCCCCACAGCTGGCACCGAGTGCTCTCCTCGCTGGTTTTGCTGCCTCGGGGCTTCCTCGAGTCGCCTCATGAGCAAAGAGCTGGAGCTGGTGCTCCCGCATCACACAGGTCCCTAACCTGGGTTCCTCCAGCAGTGTGGATCTCGTGTGCCAGCTGAAATTCTCTCTGTGCTGGAGCATTTTGTGGTCACTCCCCCACAGACCCTCTGGAGTGCAGTAACATTTACACTCCCTCCAGCCTTGCCCCCAGCAGAAGGATTTCTTGAGTCCCTTTCCTTTGCTCAGCTGCCTGTTCTCATCAAACTTGCCCAAACTTAATGCTGCTGAGAACTCTTGTTGGTTGCAACCAAAAATACAAGGTCGGAAGTTCTGGGGTGAACATATATGAAACACACAAACGCCTGCTGCAAAAGCAAAGCATCCTAAACACAGAGGCTACCTGCTTTTCCCAGCTGTGTCATTTGGTTCAAAACCAGACTGGTCTCCCTACAAACCTTACTCACTGAAGCACATAAACTGCTCCCATCCCTCCAGGCAAACGTAATCAGCCATGCCTCATCTCCTTAGAAAACTCCTAACAATAAAATTTCACAGCTTATGCAAAAACCTGAATTATAGGCAAGAAAGACCAGAAGAGATGAAGAAAAACAAACTGAATGATACAGCAAGTATGAGAGTTTAGGTCTTGTTTTGAAAGCTTTGTTTCTTTTCTGTGGTGTTCCCTGTGACAAATATGAAGCCATTTTCTTGTTTGAGATAGGCGAGCACAAAGTAATGGCTAATGTATCTGAACCAGTCCATAAACTCCCCCTGCATCAATCTATACCATCTAATTCTAAGTGGCTGCCTCAGAGTGTTTAGCCCTCTGTTTGCATCCCAAAAGTTTCCAGACACATGAATAAACCAAGCACGGATAAATCGGGTCTGAAGGTCTGTTTCTCAGATGGATCTGGCAGCTGCCTCGGTTTATTGGCAGCTCATTTATCATCTCAAGAAAAATATTGATGGTTCTAGAGACACAGGCCCTTTCCGTGTCCTGGCTGAAGGAAAGCTGTCCTTCTGGGCAGGCTTTGGAAAGAAAGTCAATGCAACAAAGTCTGCTCGGCAGAAACGTGAGGGATGTGGTGCAAAGAGGAATCATTAAGTAAGGAAGAAGGAACACCAGGATGATAACCCTGTTGGCCCAGAAATAGCCCAGTCTCAAATCTTCACAGTGTTACAGCAAGAATATGGGATTGTGAGAGTGCTAACTGGCACAGTCATGGGCATCTTCTCAAGTGGAGTTGTCACTACTGCACAGGAAGAGACAAAGAGCCTGAAGCTGTGTTCTGCCAACAGAACCAGCCACTTAGCAGATCTGGAAGAAATTCACAGAAACTCAGTGATGAAAAGGCTTGAAAACAGGAATAATGGGGCTGAAGTACTGGAAATTCTCTCCCCTTGGGCTGGAAGAATCATGCAGTCCTGACTCCACATAGGATGTTGGCAGTCCAGCTGTCTCTCTTCTAGAAAGACACCAGGAAGACAACTGGAGCCTCCAAGCCATTTCCATTCCCTATCTTGATTAAACCAGCTGCATTCCACTTGAACAGCATATTTAAGGATTTATGGAAAGTAATATTGAGATCTGTCAAGTATTGATGTGGTGGGAAGAGATCTCACTTTGCACATGTCCCCCCAGTGTTGCTCCATCCAAATATCTACAGAAACCAGTCCAGTGTAAGCTTTTGCCACACGTGACGCTCCACTGCCCTGCAGATCCTCTTTGCTACCTGAGAGGTCTTGAGCAGTTAACATTCATACTGGATTTCTTGAGGGACTGGATGATGGAGAAAAGATGAATGGATTGTCACCTATCATTTGGTTCTTTATGGCATCAGATGACAGTTGTTGGTTTAATAAGGATTGCTTAGTTTCAGAAAAAAAACAAACCAGCCTGACAGAGTCGTGAATGCAACCTGACTGTGGGAGCACATTATCCAGAAGTTGGTTTGTTGGGAAGAGTGATGCACATCAATCATAACAACAGAAAGCAAGGTATTTGGGATATCGCAGTTTTCAAAAATGTAATCCCTCCAACAGGCATTGGTTGCCAGATTCTTTTAACCAGATGACCAAAAACTCCAGTCTATGCTGAGCACAAATACAGTTAATTTCAGAAGTCCTGAATCCCTCTTAAGTACTGGGAAAAAACAAGAGGACAGGAGAGCAAGCAGAGTGCTAAGTGCACCGGGAACTGAACATTGAATGATGCTTACAGTCTGTACTCTGAAACTGAAAGCTTCATTTTTCATTTGGTTCTTATACCTGCTGCTCATGTGACCAGAGTGGGATTTACCCTGAATGCAAATAAAAATCACACAAGAAATACCACTGGAGTCACTGGAGTTGATTCTCCATTACTTGGCAACTGAAACAGTTGTCTATAACTGGAGAAAAAAACGTGAGATGACAAACCAACTCTAGACATGATTACCTGATCTGGTAGTATTTTTCTGCTTGTGATGTACAGGGTAAGTACTCAGCAAATAACTACGTAAGCTATGAAACTTCAAATGTGAAATACAGGTAGCTGATGGTCAATGCTGCTCCCAGGGTAAAAGGTAGGAATCACAAAATAAAGCTTGCAGGAGGTAGGATTAAAACAAACAAGTTATTAGTAAGCTATGGAAATCCATAACACGGAATGTTGTGGATGCTGAAAATGTATACAGGTTCATGGGAGACAAATCCATTGACTGCTAGCTCAGATATAATCAACATGTGGGCTTTGGTCTCTTCTCCCAAGGAGGAGGGATAGGACTAGAGAAAATGGCCTCAAGTTGTGCCAGGAAAGGTTTAGGCTGAACATTAGGAAACATTTCTTCACAGAAGGGGTTGTAAGGCACTAGAGCAGGCTGCCCAGGGAAGTGGTGAAGTCACTGTTCCTAGAGGGATTAAAAAGACACGTGGATGTGGCACCTGGAGACACGGTTTAGTGGTTGGTTTGGCAGTGCTGGGTTACTGGATGGACTTGATGATCTTAGAGGTCTGTTCCAACCGAAATGATTTAATGATTCTAATATCTCTGGCTCTGGGATCCCCAATCCACTAATTGCTGGACGCCAAAGAATATTCAGAGAAAATAGTTACATGCTTATTCTGCTATTAAATCCTTCTCAGGCACCTTATTTTGACCTCTGTCAGAGACAAGACACTGCAGAGGACTGGTTTTGATCTGAGCTGATTTGGCTGTTCTCTTTTCAAGAGACAAGACATGAGAGAATCAGACCCACCCTGCTCTTATCAAAACACAGAAGCTTCTGAACACTAGATCAAAGCTGCAGGTTATCTTTACTTTCTGCCTGAGCCATGTTCAGGCTTTGTTTTTCTGAACCGTGGACAAAGTTTCACCTCTAGGTGACAAGAAACCCAGCTGGCTTGGGGTGGGCCTGTACTGGCCTTGGCTTGGATGGGTATTCTCATCACCTGTGAACTGAAACCTGACAGGTTTCTGGCCTCTTTCAGCAGAGGTTTGATGCAAAGATGCAATCTGCTTTCCAGAATGCCACAAGATATCCTTTGTTAGGGTTTGCACAGATGTTAGGGGTAAAAGTGTATAAAGAAAAGGAAAGTGAAGTCTCGACTCACCAGGGACATGCTCAGACAGAAAAGGAGATGTTGGATCTGTTTCCTGTGACTTTCATGCCTACTGTCCTCCTCTGGTTTCTAACAATAGACATGCAGCTGTCCCTACTGGAGAGATTAATTGTGGTCTCTCTGCTCATTCAGACAGCTATTTTTCATGAAACTCATAGGAATGTAATATCTCTGAGACCTTTATCACTGTCAAATTCAGTTGCAATTGGTCAAGCAGCTGAGAAAGACACACAGATAGAAAGACCCTTGTTTCTTCACAGAGTTTCCTAAAAAATCATCTCTTATGCCCTTCCAGAATGTTGGCATCTGGGACTAAAGAAGTAGTAGTTCAAAAATAGCTTCTGCTCCCATCCTGTAATTCCTTTTAATCAACAATAAGTTCTGCTGAGCCTTTAGGCAGCAACATATGAAAGAAAGAAGGGATATTTTGGGTGAAAGATAGTAAAAAGTGAACAAAACCGCGAGACTGGGTGTGTCTGATTAGTGAAACACCTCCCAAAAAAAGCCCAATGAGATGGCAGAAAGGCCTGGGGTAGGGCTAATGACCTAAATGCCAACGAGATGGGGAGGAACAGACAAGGCAGGCACAAGGGAGAAGACTCAGCCAGAAGTGAAGAGACACAGAGAAGAGGACAAAGAAGACAAACATGGAGACACACTAACACAACCACAGGCTGGCAGAAAGGGAGAGACATCTCCCAGAAACACTGCAATTTGTCTGTTTATTGCTTTTTGAAAAACACCTCATTCTGAATGGCTTTTTTTCCTCTTCATCCCCATTGACATTTGGGAAAGCTTCAAAGCACAGCACTGTCTAAAGCCCTTTCCTAACCCGTCTGCAACCCACACACATTACTCTTTAGTTATAATAACCACTCCCCTCAGACATTTCCAACAAATTGTTAATATCTTTTAAGCCCTGCTCTCCATTGCCTTTCAGATTAGCCTTGCCCTTTCTTTTGTACTTAAGTTTAGCAAGTGTTACTAATAGGAATTTAACATTTACCAAAGAATTATTTTAACTACGGATCTAATAGCATTTGTACGGTGTTCTGAGCACCCAAGAGGCTCATATCAGTTCTATACGCTTAGTTTTGTCTAAAGTTGCTTCTAAGAAAAAGGAAAACTACAAGTTTATGGAAAAGAAAGTTCATAAGAGAGGCATTCAAACCTGGGAAAGCCAGTTCCAAGAAGAGTAGCTGCAGTGCCTGGAAAGAGCTTTCCCTTCTTTATATTATCCACAACCCTGCAATCACTCATGTGATCAACTGCACTTTCCAACCATTCAAAAGAAGCTTAACTTGTGTTTGGTCTAAGTTATTTTTTCCTGTGTACAAAAGAAATACTAATAGAAAAATGCAACGATGGTTAATATTAACCGGGAAATTTTATGGGTTTTTTTAATATACTACCATCAAAACCTTTTTGAATTAGAGAGTTTTGTTCATGCAGGCCAAGAGTCATTGATAGCTTGAGTGGAAAGCACCGATGAAGTTTTCAGTCAGCAAAACCTCAGTGACAGTTTGGCACCAGTAGCATTCAGTGTCTCAACAGAGACCCCAAAGGCTGCACTGGATGAGACCATTTTTAGAGCTGGGCTTATGAGGATCAGTCTTCCCAGCCCTACCTAGGCTGAGGAGCACGTCCTGTGCCAGGACTGAGTTGAGGACAGCTGGGGGGATGCAGGGATGGTATTTGCACGTGTGTCTCTAAGATGCTCATGCTCCAGCTGTCCACAAAGTCCCTGTTCCTGAACACAACTGTAAATATTGACGGCTCTCAAGTCAGCCTGTCCAAATTCCCTAGTCCAGGCTCACAGCTGCTCAAGTCTTCCTGCTCTCCAAAGAAGGCAAACTCCTGTATTCATGTCTGAAACTGACTTGAGAGCATTTCTGTAATGATGGATATGCATCCTGCTTACTGTGGGATTCTCATCCCACAACCACCGTCTGTTCTCTCCCCTGTACCTTGGTATCTTTGGGAAAGAAATCTGTGTACACAACAGAAAGGAAAAGGTAACTGAAATCATGTGGTTAAATAGAATAATTTTGAAGATGTCTTCCAAGACCGATATTCTGTTTAAAAAAAAAAAATTCTTTCTTTAAAAGAAAAAAAACACTATAATACACTTTCCACTTTTATAGTATCTTTCATCTGAGGCTATCAAAGCACTTTGAGATACACATCCTAAGAAATCCATTACAAAAATTATACATATTCCTAAGTTGACTGTAGTCACTTCCCTGAATTTCCATTTCTCTACTGATACTCCCAGGCAGTGTTTGCATAGATTGATGCAGTCAGTGCTACAGGCAACTAGATAAACAACTCTACATTCAAATATAAACTCTCCCCCACAAACAGCCTCTCTTACAGAAGAGAAGTATTTTTGTGCAGCATTGTCCACTCCACTGAACCCTTTGAGAGGTGTGCATGCTGCAGCACCATGTACTGCTTTGTACTTTCATTCCACGGCACTTCATTAAACAGACTTTCACTGTTTCTTAATTTTCTTTGAGCAGGTCCCACTGTATATACCCGATATGAACAAACACACAGATTCCTTCTGGGTATGAGCCAACAGCTGCAACCCTGAAAAATATCAGCTTCTTATATCATTAACTGAGTTTCCATGGTGCCCTGGGGCAGAGATATTGATGCTTGACAGCATTATCACTATAAAGTAACTTTACAACTCTATAATTTAACTCTATGCTTCCAGTAATATTAAGAGCATTTGAAATTGTGGCTGTAAACCTTGACACTTTCACACAGACTGGGGAGCTGAAAAGAGCATTTTGTTTCCTCTCCTCCAAACCAGCCCTAAACATGGTACTAAGAAACAACCAAATACTGGAGAGAAGATGTGCAAGGAGGTCACTCTGAGGAAAATCTGCGGGATTAGGATTAATGCCACCTTTTGCAACACATAGAAAAGAGCCTCTTACTAGGAGCTTAATAGAAGAAGTAGGGAGGTGTAGACCTCTGGATGCCTTTTCCTGAATACGTGCCTGATTTACTTTGAAATCATCTTGGCAAGAAGCTCTAACTGAAGCTCAAACCTAAAGCACGCTGGATAACCTCTGCAGAGCTCCCTCAGTTTTATCAGCACAGCTTTTCATACCTCATTGGCTTTTGCTAGTAATGTTGCCTTTACTGGCTGGGAATGAACCTGCAAAGGCCATAATCTGTCTCATGAGGATCTTCTCTTAAGGATATCACTAGCAGAGATAGGAGGATCAGGACAGGCAGTTGCCAAAAAAAGAAATGTAAAAAAGCCTGAAATAACCAAGTACATTTGCCCTAGGGGACTGGCAGGTACATGAAGCTCTAAAAGTTATAGATGCTTTTACTGGAATTGTAGTTTGCATACAGATTTCTTTTCCCCGGGACAGGCATTTACTGAGATCCAAGTACTCTTTAAAAGGAATCTGGATGTAACAAATGACTGTTTCCTCCGGGGATTTAACTTCTCAAGTCCCCAGTCAAGCAGCAGGCAGATATTCTGCTGAAGTTAAGAATAAGAATGAACCCAGTTGGTCTCTGTGTTGAGAGTCCAGGGTGTGAGCTCCTGTTAAGCATCTGAAGAGATTCTAGTCAATCCAAGCCTTCATTCTGTGGCTGTAGCCACATAAATACATCTTTATGCCCACAAACAAGAGAGACTTCAGCAGTGCACCTTTGGATGGGGTCCTTCTCCACCTGGAGGAAGCTTGCAATTAAGATTAAAATACACAATAAAAGCTACGGACATGCTGACAATTGTGGTGCCCACCCATCTCGATGATTATTCTCCCCTACAGCCACAGTCATACCAGTTCCTGCCAGGTCTCCATCATTTCTGCCTTCCTGCCTCATGGCTGGACTGTGGAAGAGTAAAACCTTTTATTCTCTGTTACGGGCTGCCTGCTTTGCAGCAAGGATCCAATTCAAACACTCTAAAAAATGAACCCAATAGATTTTAAAGCTGTTGATGTGAGAGTCCTTTGCTGGCTGCTCTCAGGTCGGGCTGTAGTGGCTGCTGTTCACAGCTGTAGTGGGACACTGGAAAGCACCAGTTCTGGGTGTACTGTCAGAGCAGGGCTCAGCCCTGCAGCTGGGGGTTCATCCTGCCTACCCCTCTTTTATCCCTTGTTCCCTGCCCAGCTCTGAGGCTGGTCTGAATCGAGACAGCTCAGCAGCTGAGCTGCTGGTGGTGAGTGCTACAGAGCAGTTTACAAGCCTCGTGTCATAAGCCCTGTAAATGCCTAGCAAAACATGGAATTTAATGGAAGCATATCAGCTCATTTTAAAGCTCCTTCACCTGGTGCTGAGCTAACTGTTGTTGTGCTGCCTCTTTTAATCAGTTACCACCAAATGTGTGCATGTGTGAGGAGGGTTTTAAACATTTCTCTGTCCACTTCCAGGCGAGTAACAGACAAGCCTGCAATCCTCTTATTATGCCTTGGAAACAGAGTCCATTCACTGTTATCTGCAGCACGTGTTATCACAGGGCTTTCTGCAGAGCTTACAGAACATATCCCTAATGTTTCTCACACTCCAGGTACGTATCAGTTAGACACAGACCTACCAGGCACACACACCTCTGCAGGAATGTCTGACAGGACATTCAGCAAGCTGCACCTGATGCAGTGCTTTGTTTGCTGGATGAAAATACAAGAGGCACTCCAGCAGTAACCATTAGTGATATCATGCCAATCGAGGCCTGAGACATTGATGCAACCACGTTAATTCTCTGTTAGGAAAGGCCAGAAACTCAACACTCTGCATGATGTTATCCCAGCATATATGCGCCAAACATACACCCCCTGCACGGGCTGAAGGAAGATCCTTCCCTCCTAGATTTCATTTAAATACTCCAGCCTCAGCAGCCAATTTGTTTCTATAGAACATTCCAGGTGTCATCTTCTAAATTCTGAACCAATTCATTTAGAACACATACAGTCATACTAACTGGAGTGATTTGAACCTGATTTCCACTTCTAATGATACCTTCCCATCCTTTTTTCCTTACTTTTCTTACTGGAAAAAGTTAGTGTCCACACTAACAATGTAAGAATTCAAACACTTAGACTGAAAGTCTGTCTTCCATTTTCATGCATGTAAGGTATCCACTTATCTCAAAAATTACAAAGGATGCTTCAGTCACTGACACAAATCTGAACAAAATGCATAATCTCACCCAATGTAAAAGTGTATCTATTACAGTCTCACACAGAGGTTTGTATGGATCACAGCGTTAGCATGTAAAACCTGGAGAACACGAAGAGATAAAAAAACCCACCAACGAACCTAATCCACTTAGATAATGGCATGAAAGGGAGTAGTACTGTGATCTTATTTGCCACAAATGCTGTAAAGAAAAGAAGCTGACTGGTATCATTACTTGTCACCACTGCAAAAACAAGTCTGTTCAGAGTTTGTTCGGTTTTCCTACCTGTCAACAGGAACAACATTAGGCTAAATTAATATTTTGCAGACTCTGGAGATCCTAATTTGTTTTGTTCTCTAGAAGGAGCCAGTATGGCTAGTTCTGGATGTGTGATATGCTTTGTAGTCTCTTTTCATGGTCATGGGTGCCCTGAATTTGAGGCTGAATCTCAGTCTGCACTTCTTAATCCAGCAGCAGAAGCTTTGAACAATCCTAGCCTCCCTGATCCTGTTTCTACTGAAAGGAAAGGGAAAGGGAAAAAGGAGAAAAAGAACAGAAAGCAAGGAAAAGAAAAGGAAAGGAAAAAGAAAAGGAAAAGGAAAAAAAGACTCACACAACCAAATAACATCACAGTGGGATGAACAAAGTCCTAAGAAATACATCTTTAAAGGCAGATTTCCAGAATACCTACCCTATCAATTCACAGTTCTTGGGCTCACTGTATTTTCTTCATTTATTTGCTTGAGTTGCTGCCTGCACGTAAGTAGATAGTTAATAGAAACAGCCCTGTCCTTGGAGGCCAATCTGAACTGACTCCCTGTGTCTTTGGTTCAGGTCCATTAAAAAATCCGAGCATTAATTAATCACTGACTTGCAAATAGCTTGGAAGGGCTGTTCAGGCTAAATTGGAATGTTCTGCAGTTGTTTTACTTTTGGTCATAGGCACTTGAGTGATGTGAAACTTCTTCCCCTGCCAGGACAGGATGTGCATAAATCCAGTGGCTACTCCTGTGTTGGATCAGACCAGTCTAGAGACTATTTCAAGCAGCTCCATTTCTTTCACTAACTAGAAAACTGCACATGTGAGGAATAGAGCTCATAGGCAGCACGCTGGATAGAATTCCTCCATTGAAAAGGAAATAATGAAACCTTCCAGGGCAAAATGCCAGTGGAGCACGCTCCATGGGCAAACAGCCTCCCCTGCTTGCCATCTGCCAGGCCAATCAAAACCTGCTTCTTTCTTCTCCCTTTCCACTCAGCTGGGTGAAACCCTAACTGCAGAAACCACACTGCTGCTTGAGCTTTCCCTACGCCAGCTCCAAGGAGGTTCTCTGATCTGGAGCCTGTTTTCTGCGCTCCAGCTGCCGGTGGAATGAATGGAGCATCTCAGCCTGCAGCAGGCAAGGCAAGCCGAGCAAATGGAGATGTCGGACCCCACAGGTGAAACTTCTGCGATGTGAAGCACAAATCAGAAATCTTTATGGAAAAGGGAACTAAGCCAGCGTGATCTACAAGTCATGGAGAAAAACATATCCAGGGGAATCACGATCTCATGTGTAAAGGGGCTCTTTCCATTCCTCACAGTAAAAACTGCTCTTGATAAATAAAGAAGAGCAATAAGCAGTTGTCAGCACAATGAGCACAAAGTGAGGAAGAAAATTAAAGGTGAAACTAAGGCACAGGTTTTTGAAACACCAAAATACCAACTTAAGAAAATAAATACCTAAACCTAACAGTAACAACATTTTTTTTCCACAGTGGCAAGATATACTAGATTTGTGTATGTTCCAAGAAGCTTTTCCTTCACTTAACTTTACTGGGCGAAAAAGAGCTCCTATTCCAAATGCTCAAGCCTGGTAAGTCACTTCAATATATTCATCTCCCTCCTTCCCCCAAATTTCACTTTCAGTGGAGAAGTCAAACCAGAAAAGCCCAAATGACAAACAACTCCTTTCCCTGCTCCCCGTTCCTCGCTCTTATTCCCACACAGAGAGCCCATATACATGGATGGTGAAGAATTATGTCTCATATGATAATTTCTCCCTTGCTACCCCCATCTTCTGAAATACAGTGGAGAGGTAAATAGGCAATCACAGCTAATCTCTCTCCCTCTGCAGTGTTTTGAAACCTGTGGAAATTTCAAAAGCTACCAAGATGCAATGACAAAATGAAATAACATACCCAGGGCTGAAGTATGGGCACTGGCTGTTTGATTGAGCATCGTGACAAAAAGAAAAAGAAAAACATAAAAGCAGATCATAAGACCAGTCAGAACAATTCTACAAATTGCTGATACATTGAGATAGCCAGATGGATATGTGTTTTTTGAGGAATGAGACACTGCTTCTATTTGAGCACTCAAAAATGCCAACGACTTTGATGGTTTTGTTTTCACAATTTGACTTCCGTTTCTTTGTCAACTGGCATTGAAGATTTGTCCTCGAGGCAGCTGCAGAACCTAATGGATCCTTTTGGCTGCAGTTCAAAGGCAGAGAAGGTATTTTACTCAGTACCAAAGATGCACTCTCAACTTGCTATTAAAACAATAATACAAACACAGGGATAATGAGGGAATAAGGGGAGAAATGAAGAAAGAAATGGAAGACTGTGGAAGGGAATGGATCACAGACTCTCCAGGACTAGCTTCTATAACAACTGTGTGAGACAATCTCCTACAAGAGGGAAATGGCTTATTTTATCTAATGTCTTTCTCTTCTTGAATTTCCACAGCATGGAGAATCAATATGAGGGAAATTAAAGCATCAGCAGCAGACTCACATTCCCACTTGTGTTTCTATCTCAGCAAACTCTTATGGAGACAGAAGTATTTACCTTAAGTGCCTGGTTCACGTGTGCTGCAGGAGGAGGATGGATTTCAAAAGGATACAGGCTTCCTCGGTGTAGGGCACGGCAGAGGTAGTTCCACCCAAAACGTAGCTGTAGAATGAGACCTCCAGAGTGTAGCAGTAGGATGTGTCATTCAAGAGCCCGCCAAGAAAGCGCCGGCCTGTCCCAGCTTTCACAGCATCCCTGTTGAACGAGGTGCTGGACTGTGGGAGCAAGAACACAAGGACACGAGGAGAGTTCAGGAGGGGAGCAAGGGAAGGAGTCTCTTAGAAGAGGAAGCAGCTTCACCCACATTGCCACATCTCATTTACTCTGTATGAGACTGCACTGGTTTTTGATCATGGCCTGGAGGGGAGGCACAGTTCTGGCACACAGGCTATAAATGATGCCTTGCAGACTTTCACAAAATTCATCTCGGTTCACCATTAATATTAGCTTTTCTTCTTCCCTCTGGGATAACACAAAGCAAGGCTGTCATATGCACGAGTTAAAAGCGAGCCTTCCAGATCCCCCATGCTCAGAAGTTAAGCTGTTCCATTACTTGGAAATTGGATTCCTTCGTCTCCACTGCATTCCCCTGTATCATAACCATTCCCCCCACCCCTTCACCTGGACTCCTAATCAAAGCAGAAATACAGTGGCATTTACGTTTTGGTGAAACTTTCTCACCTAAGACATTTGACTGGTTCTTAAATTAGGTCACAGAAAATTTCCACTTCACTAACTTAAATGTTAACAGGGTGTTGCTCTCTGGGTGGAAAAATCTACCTCACTATTCTACAGCATTAGCAGCACAGTATAAAAGGCAGTATTTTGTGCTATTACTGAAGATCTGGCTTTAAGAACCCTACAGCTTTATGACTATTCATTCGAGGGGTGGAGGGGAAGACTCCAAGTATTTCCATAAATGAGTTTTAGCTCTCCTTTGAAGGCATGACATCTGGAGACTAAAGGGCAGCTCATCTTCAGGTTGATTGAAGTCTCAGAGCTTGTTCCTACCAACTAGACAGAAAAATGGATTCTGATTTCATTTTGATTTTCAGACTCTATTCAGAAACCTCATAACCATTAGACTGAGCCAATCTGGGCTCAGCACAAGCTAGTGATAACCACAAAAAATGATCCAGCTTGGATCTGTTGTATAAAAGATCATAATATCTCCTGCTGTAAGAATTTTATGTTGCCAGTGAAACACAAAGGACCCTTAATACAGCTCATTGTTCAGTCACTGTGCCCATGGTGAATTCTTTGAGCTGTCCAGTGTCCTCCTACGGAGCCTTAGGGCTGCTACCTTTTCTTGCTAAGATAATGCGAATATTTATGAAGTCCACCTCCTACCAAAATTGGGGGAAATAAAATTTCCTTTTTATTTAAAAATTGAGGTGCAATGGTTCAAAATGTTAAACTTCTCTAGACTGAGAAAATCAGACTAGTACTGAAATGAGCAACAATTCTTGATGAATAGTGTATACCAGGAAATATAAAGAGTAGAAATACCTGTGGGTTTATTAACATTCTGAATGTCTTGAAGTCTCTCTCATGTTGTAAAAAGGAAGGTTTTCCAGGTTAATTAGAATAAAATGGAATTGGGTTTCTTATTAGCATTATATATAGGTGTTTCCAAATACAACTTGTTGTCTTTTTGGTAACATAATATTTAGCTTCGTGGTAATTTGTATACAGAATGCATTCTGCTATGTAGATATCATATAATTTCTGCCAAATTACATGGCAGAAGCCTGCAGGATATTCTGAACACCTATGGGACAGGGAAGTAAAGCACTCATAAGGAATGCTGGGAAAATTAACTGTTAATTTGATATATGCGATAAAATACCTAAAGAGGAAATGTTCTCTGGCTTCCTGCAAAAGAAACCTTCAAAAGACTGCTGAGATCCTGAAACTGAGGGAAGCTTTGTCCTCAGTTAAATTTCAGAAACATAGAGGAAGATGATCATGCTCTGTGGATTGCTTCCTGAGCCAAGCGAACACCGACTGCAGTGGATGGTGCTTCACGTTCAAACAAACGCCTGTGGTGGAACTTTTAACGCATGAGAGCGGCAGCTGCTGATGGAAACAACTCAAAGGAACAAGAAAACAAATGGGTCAGGACAGGATATTGGGGTTTGTGTGCAGCAGCATCACTCACAAAGGGATTAAGCTGATTCTGAGGCTGTGTTTGGCACAGGAAAAACAAGGAAAATGTGGGAGGAGGTGACTCAGGGAAGACATTATGGATAGAAGTACTTCAGTGAGTAGGAGACTCACTTATTGATACAGAACATTTGTGAAGATTACGGAATCTCATCAACTATGTTTAAAAACAAATTGGACAAGTATCTGCTGAGTATAGTTTGTGTCTTTGGGATACACTTCGCACAAGAAATCCTTCTCCTGTTTCCCATTATTTTAATCAGGCTAGAAGAAAGTTATGAGTAGAATTCCTAATAGATGATTCTTGAGATAAATCTTACATAATATTTTCATCACAGTTCTTGGCATGGAAAGGAGGACCATGCCAACAAAATTTGCTGATGACACACTGTGGAATGAATCATCATTATGGAGGAGGTTCTGAATATCATACAAATAAAAAAGCAGTGGGATGACTTTGAGGGCCAGAGTGATTGTAGTCCGATGAAACTCAGCCACATCAGGGCCAGGTCATGCACTGAAGCATAATAAAAAAATTTCTGCTATAGGCTAAAACCTTGTCAGCTGGAAATATATGAAGAGAGAGTCTGATGTGCTACTTCACTGAAGTGATTTTTGCTTTCTAGCAGAAGTTGTATCTTGTTATTGGCAAAATTATGCTTGTTGTATTTTGAAAGTGAAGCATAAGTAGTTTAAATATTTCCAACACAGTTTTGTAAATGGCTAAAAAAAGAAAAAAGAGAGCAAAATTTAGAACTTTCCAGAGTTTGGATTTTTATAATGCTATTTTGTGGGGCTTGGGGCTTTGAGTTTTGTTTTGAGGGGTTTCTTTCTCCTTTTTTTTTGGTGTTTGTGAGTGTTTGTTTAATAGAAGTGTTTCAGCTTCAGTTGTACAAAGTTACTTGAAATGGCAATGGCATTAATGAAATCCTCTGTTCATTTCTTTGCCAAGTGGTACTGCATTTCCAGCAATAAAAAGCTGAACCTTCATTTAGGTGCACAAATGTAGATTTTGAAGGTTCCCATTGTCCTCATTTTGAAAAAAAATCTTATGGCATAGACCAACTTGGTGTCTTGATTAAAAGCTATAATCTCTCATTTGACTCAAGAAGGTTGGGGTAGAACGAGACAAATACATGTTTTGAAACAGCAGCTTGGGCCTGGCTGTAGAGAAAACGTTATAAGCCAAAATGTGATTTGATATTTTAGAGGAGAAAAAGAAAATTACAGATTAAAGAAAATATAGGTAATGACAAGCAAGAGCAGCAGGTACTTGCTGAGTGTCACCTTCTACTCATTGTTTTAGTTTAAGATAAATGGAATGGGAAAAAAAATCACAACAGGCAAAACTTTGACTCCTCACCACAGCTGATCTTGGAGTTTTGCCCGTGCGCATTTATTTAATCAAACCCTAATCCGGGGACAAAAGGGGTGGGGGTGGCAAGAGGGGGGCAAGAACACAGGGAAAGTTGTCTGCAAATGAGTCTCTTGCTTTTCTGGGAGAATCTATTTCCCTAAACCCCTTGCAAAGCTGAACTGAAGTCATCATTAAACAAATGCACTGAGCACAGCAGGAGAACAGCTAAACAAATATTTATTTCTCCAAGGCTGAAACGCATGGGAGTGTTAACAACAGCAGCAGTGAGAAGTACAGTCTGCAGGGTGGGGGAACACCAAAGACTTTGAAGTTCTTAAATAGTGATATTTGTATAAAATCAACAGTAATGCATTATTAAAACACACAGATACATTAAAGCTCACAGAAGGACTTTGCTTCCCAGCTGGTGGGAGAAAATTCAGTGAACAAACAGCTACCCACAGAATCAGAAGCTGCCAAGAATTCCAGTGTTAAAAGAGCAAAGAAGGAAGGGCGAAGGATTCCCTTACTTTCTGGTGGGAAGAAACTCACCAAAAAAACAGATTTCAAACACCTTTGGGAGCCTCGAGGTGTGCTGACCCCCTCTCTACACCTCAGGCATCAGTGGCAGCTTCCCCAGGCCTCCCTACCAGATTTCATTCCTCCTCCCCAGTGCTGTGCTGAATGTGAAACTGTGTGACCAGAGTGCCCAGCCGGAATGGCAGGGAACAGCCAGGCAGTACAGAGACACTTTTTGAACCAACTAGGCCCTATTCAGACATTGCAGCAGACAAAGATGCGTGGAAGGAAATAAAAAAAGAAAAAAAAATCCCACGTAAATTCTTTCTGGAGTGGTTTCAAAGCAGAAAAAAAATCTTGGCCCTTGGTCAGACCTCTCAATGTGCCAGAACCCCTGTCCCTTGGCAGGTGAGGACACTCTACCCCACAATGTGTCTCCTCAGTGAATTCAGCCCCCTGGTAGTCAGTTTGTGAGCCCAACAGCTTGGGCAGCTCCCCAGGGCTGAGGGATACTCTTGGCTTCTCAGCACTGCTCCATCTCCCTGCTAACAATGAGTGGAATGAATGCCCCGGGCAGTCCATGTCCACAAATTCGGCAGGGTGCTGACTGCCTCTGCATGCCTGTATCAGTCACAAGAGTGGCTCCAAAAGGCAAAGAGGGAGAACAGCCCATTTCTCACACATCTGAGACTGAATTTGCCCCAGTCCACCCTTCGTAGCTCTGATGGGCTCGGAATCTGAGTGGTTTTGCATGGTGGGAGCTTCAACTGGTGGGACCTCCTCCTCCTCGGTGTATGTGTGAGCTCAGAGGGGACTTGTCTTGCTTCGGCATCAGAAACCCTCAGGCTGCACGAAAGGAAAAATTGGAGGCGAACCGCAGTAAAACCGGATCCACTTTTGTTATCCAGGATAACAAAAAGGGATGAAATGTCAATCAGGCTGCATCCAGCAGGTGATGGATGGGAGCTTCATTCTACCTTTCACTGGTGGCAGGACAAAGGGACCGTCTCATCCAGAACTTTCTGGGGAATGAATCTTTCTCATGTTCTGAAATTGCTCAATACATTAAGAAAAAAAGGAGCAAGGTATGACCACAGTGCAAGTCAGACCTTGCCGGGCTCCTAACACGGGATCCAGGGTATGGACTGCACGTCATTTCTGACCAACCCTAAGGTGTTCCTCCAACCCAGCAAGAAAAGAAAAAAAAAAAGTACAAAACACTCAGAAGAATGCCAGCCAGGCAGAAATCTGGTCACAGGCTTTGACAGAATGCAGAAGATGAACTTCTGGCATAGCAAGGTCCAGGGAGGTTCCTGAAATCCAAGAGATAGATTTTACCAGCTGTTCACTTCTCCTGCAACACAACTGATTATGGATGTGTCTGTAGAAGGAAGTAGCAAACTGCATAGATCTTCAAAAATCTGAGCTCTAGTGTGCACATGAATGTTTCCAAGAAGATAATATCTCCTCACAAACAAAGTATCTGCATGAAACTCAGAATAAAGAGATCTTCCCTAAAGTTGCTGAAATATATAGATGATGTAGGTCCAGGAAGTGTTCTACAAAAGGATGTAGCGTGTACAACTGCATGCTCAAAAATCAGAGAATGATGTCAGAAATCTTTCCTGGAGAAAAGCAGAGACAAAAACACTACAAGGATCCATAATTAGAGAATGGTTTCATATTACAACACATAATCAAAAATATGCTGGGTCACCCTATGCCATTTCCATAGCTGTATTTCACAACTGAGCCTAACTACTCCTAAAAAAATCCACTCCAAACCCAGAAAAACTGCCCAAATTGTTCTCATTCTATAGTTAAGAAATAAACACTTCACCTGCTGGGGTAAACTGGGATTATGCATACAAGTTGTTTCATGTTCTTCACTGATCAACACCAGCAATAGCCAAGCGTAGTCAGGACTCACAACCTCATCAGAGCTGTCTGCTGATGCTGCTCTCGGAGATGAAGAGAAAGTTTTTTCTCCAAAGCATGTCTGACCTCTATGAGCCCTCAATGCCACACCCCAGTATGGCAAAAAAAGTGATAATAAAAAAGTTAGTGCTCTAGAAAAAAGGAATGGCACACTTGTCACCAAGGAAGAATAGAAGTGCCACTGAGAAATGGACTGGAGCCCAGAGAGTGTCAAATCCATCTCGGAGAGCAGTTTTACAGTATCAGCTACAACTCACTCACTCTCATTTTCTAGAACACTTTATGGAAGTCTTCAAAAGTTAGAGAGAGAGCACAGAAATGCACTGGCTTTGGAATCTTTGCCACAGAAGGCTGCAAATAGCAATATTACAAACCGTGGCTCTTCTGTTTGCCCCTCCACATTTAAATGGGTACAACTGGCAGCTGGCTTTCCTCGTGTGGGTAGAGCTGATTCCTGCCATGATGTGTCCAGCTGTCACTGCTTTGACCCTGCCATTCTTGCAGCTGGTAGCCCACCAAACTGTCTTACAAGCAAAACTTACCTCCTCACTTCTCTGGAAACACTGAGCAAACTTCTCACTTCCAAGGCCAACTTAACTCTCTCATCACACCCACCTCTCACCAGCTCCATTAACTCTATTAATAGACTAGAAAGTAGATGTGTTAGTGTGGTTTTGGGGAGTTTTTTTGGGGTTTTTTTTGTGATAGACGATCATCAACTCCATGCCAACTGGGTCTGGAGACTTGGAAATCATGGCTTTTGGGAAGCCGCTACCAGGCAGGCTTCTTCCAATTTATTTGGCAAGCAACAGTCACCATAAATCCCCAAAGCAGACAGCTGATCTGAAGGAGGAAGCAGGCAAAGAGGAAGGATTCTGGGAGCAGAGGTGTGATGATATGGGAACAGAGCTCAAAATTACTCCACAGTTCATCTCAGCTTGCAGCTTAGCTGTGTTTCTGATGCACAGGAAGAAAACTTGTTTCATCTCAAAATCAATTGTGACTACTGAAATCCGGGAAGAGGAGGTTTAGAAAAGTTCAGGATCATTTCAAAGAGGAATTCCATTGTTTGAAGCTTTTCCAGATCCCTTAGGAACTGGAAATTGGACTGATATTCCTGTGAATAGGGCTCACTCACTCTCACAGAAGGCTCCGTAGTTGACAGCATTTCGTTTCGTTACTTCTGTGCCTGGTAGGAAACACTGAGGTGGGCAGCAAAGTTTGGGTTTAGCTGAGGAATATTCTCTGATCTAGAGTTTGATTTGCAGAAATCTGAAGAAAGTCATGCAGAGAAGATCTGGAAAAATTTGACCTGCTCCAAGAATGTGGGAATGCCTAAACCTGAAACTTGAATGCCAAATAGCCTCAAATCCTAAGAGATTTTTAACCATTCTACTCCCTGTCTCTTTTTGCCTTCTTCCTCCTGCTCAGTGGAAAGCAGAGAGTGATCACCCTTTCTTAGAGGTAGCATCACTGCTGTAGGAGTGCCATGAACACAACCTGCCTAGCACCACATTCTCAGGCTTTAAAGTGCAATGCTCCTCAGAGAAATAACAGTTTAAAGGTACATTGTCACCACACACATCTGCTCCCCGAGGGGCTTCATTATCCCTCTAATGTGCAGTGAAGGAATACCAGATCTTTCCCCCTCCCAAGTGTCTTTCAGTCATGCCTGCTTAAGTTTCCTGATAAAAACACATATTTGCACGGTCATTAGCAGAGAGGTTGGAAGGAGGGAGCTTTATAAGCTCTCAGTTTATGCCTCAAGACCAAAAGTACCAAGTTAGTTCTTCTTTTTAAGAAATTCGGCAGCTAAAAAAGTAACTGGCTTTCATGCTTCAGGGTTTCAGCTGTTCACCTGCGAGAAGTACAATAGCTGCACTTTTTACTGCTCATTAATATCCGTGCTCTGCTCTGCAGCTCCAGGGCTGATGGAGGTCTCTGCACCTTGCACCAGTTACACTGGCAGCACCCGTGCAGGGAATTGCCCCTGCATTTCACATTCCCCAGAATCCTTCCTCACGTACACCGAAACTGATTGTGCTCCCAGCTCCCACCTCCGCGGGTGCTACAGCTCTGGAGTTGTTTATTGAGTTCGCTGGCTTTAGCACAGCAGCTAACACGACTGGAATCCAAATCAAACCAGCAGCTCTTCTGAGAGAGCTCCTTAAACAACGCCTGCAGCCGAACAAAGCAGGATGGCCATGGCCTGAGACCTTCACAGAGCCAGACAAGGGCTTCCCCACCAAGCTGGGGAGCCCATCCCAGCCTACCTGGAAAAAACAAGAGGGGGAGGCAGATTTCTCCCCATCCTGAAAGCAAACCTCAGTTAGAGCTCTTTGCTACTGGATCTGCCGTTCTAGACACACACACACAGAGTGTTCTGTATCCCAAAACATCCTTCTTCAGTTCCTCTCAGCTCCTCCTTTAGTGAGTCTGCATCTCCACATCACCAGAAGTTCACTCAACCACGAGTGACAATGCCACCTACTCAAACATTATCCTGTCACCCATTAACCAGAGGTAGCCTGGAACTTACCTCCCCTTTAATAGCCAACCCAAGCGGTGACCAGTGATATCCACAAAGAGGGGATCTGAAAACGCTTCAGGTTAAAAACGAAGAAAAGGTCTGCTTTTCCCTCCTGTTTTTTTTACTAATAGCAGCCTCTGCTTCTCAGAGCGCATCCTCCCCCAAAGATGCCAGTGGTGGCATTTCCTAGTCTAAGCTCTACAGAATAATCACACTGTTTAGAAAAAAACTCAAGTCTCTAGAGTTCTCACTTTCTCCATTTGTCAGTAGAAAACGAGACGTTTCCTCAAAATATACAATAAAATAGCCTCCAGCAATAGCCTGCAATGCTTCTCTTTACAATATTTTTATGAGCGTGAGCATGGTCTCCTGGGAGTGCTTTCATAATCATTTATACAAATGACAGAAAACTAGGACAATGAGAAGCAAAAAGGGAAATACAGCCATCATGCACCCAGTTGCTTTGAGTAGTCTGCAGAAAAAGTGGTTTGCTCCGTGGCAAACCACTCTTCTCACTTGCAGGCCTAAGGCAGGGGATCACAACCTTCCTAAGGTGGGACAGGATGCTGCTCCCAGAGCAACCCAGTGCAGCCCCATTGCTCACATTCCTTCTTAGCTCTCTCACTGCTCCAGGACAGTTCTCTGAACCAGAGCTGTATTCTACATATGCTAAAATATGTGGTTAAAAAGGTAATACCCAAAAAGATATCCTGCAAGAGGGGCGGGTGTCCAGTTCTTAACCAGCTTCCTGCCCTTCCTTCACAGCACAGTTCGTCGCAGTGAGGGAATTTGTGGTGCTCTGCAGGAAAGGCAGCTTGCAGGAGAATCTACAGCAGCTCCTTTCATTGCTGCTGCTGCTCTGGGAGGCAGTTGACACTAGGTAAGAGTAATGATGGCCTTTGAAAATACACCATAAAACTGCTATGAAAACTTGTTTCTTCTGTGTACGTTCTAAATTTCTACCTGTGTGGGGATGGAGAACGGACTGTCGACTCTTATATGCACAAACAGCAAGGCAAGAAGGTACTGAAAGAAAATCCATTTGTTCCAACACTTCCTCCCCCCCTCTTCCTTTTCTTTGCAATACAAATTCAATCCTCAGCATACAAGGAGGAGTGAACTGGTGCAGCACAACATAATGGAACAGTTTCATTTCACTGAGACTCTCCAAAAGCCAGAGTTCTCGTGAGACCAAAGCCTGTAACCCTCAGAAGGACAGACTTTACAGTCTGTTCCCTGTGCCACCAGAAACACATTTCCTGTCTCGGCTCACCCAGCCTCCAGAATAAATAAATAATTTAATTAATTAATTAATTTATGGAGCAACACGTCCAAGAAGCAGCAAGCAGAAATGCATCCCAGAGGGGTGCTAAAGCATATAATAGCTGTATTTGTCTTCCTGGATATGTCTTGGTACAAGACTACAAAAAGGGAGGCAGGATCATTTGTTGTGCTCAGGTTTTAAGAGATTTCTGAGTAGATCTGTTAAGCTTGCATGATGTTAAGAAAACCTACCTGGACACAGCAGCTTTTGCCTTTCTGGGACAAGAGTCTTTTTTCACCAAAACAGCAGAGAGGCACTTAGGAAGTGGTGATGCAAGTGAGTATGGATTTTACTTCAGGATAAATTCCAGGCAACTTTCTTACTGCTTCCCCTTCCTTGTCCAGCCATATGCAACACAAGCTGGTTTTTTGTTATTTCAGAACAGATTACTGGGATTTGATCATTCAGTGTTCGTATTACTGCCTCAGGCACTTGCACCACCACTGCCTTCAGAGGGAGGTGTCCAGCCAGGGCAAATCATGACAGCCCAGAGAGGCTGCCATAGGTAGATGGGAGGAGGTTTGCTGGAACAAACACATCTTCCCTGAGAAATCTTGGATGGGGGGGTGCTGAGGAAACGAGAACAGCAGACCTGGAGTTTGTGGCTCAAAGAAAGGCAGCAGAAAATATAAAGAGATTAAAATCTTTTTCTTCACTGCTCTGTGTTTGATATCCAAACTAAAAACAAACAACCTAACAAAAAACCACCACAAAAAGTACTAGTGCAAATCATTCCATATCTGCATC
Organism: Rhagologus leucostigma; assembly: GCA_013397725.1. NCBI lineage: Eukaryota > Metazoa > Chordata > Aves > Passeriformes > Rhagologus > Rhagologus leucostigma. The sequence continues at coordinate 4,868,799 of VZTD01003312.1, read as the reverse complement.
TTCTCATATTGCCGAGACAACGATAGTCTCTAAAATACGTTTTAGGTCACAGTGTTATGGCACTGGGGTTAGCAACATGCTTCCCTAAAGGAAACTGGGTGGGTTGTTGTCTAGAGACTTCGCTCTAGAATGTGAGCATCATATAAAACAGGGAACTGCTGACAAAAAAGCAAGACTGGCACTTTGGACATCCAAGTTTTTTTCTCCATTTCTTCAAGTAATTTCTCACCCGCTTTCTATCTCTTTTTCAGCCTGACTGGAAGCTCTTGGGGTTGTGGACTTTCTCAGCAGTTACCCAGTGCCCAACATAATGGGACTGCAAGTTTTTATCAGAATCTTTGGCTAACCCTGGCACACAAAGATCTAACAATGTTTCTAAGGAAGGTTCTCTGCTAGGAGGTCAAACACAAGAAAATGAAATGAGAACTTCAATGTATCCCAAGTGCTACCAGTTCAGAATCCAAAGGAAAAAAAAAGTCCAAACTGATCAGATCAGGCCAAGTGCCTCTGGCTGGTCTTTATCCTTTAACTGCAAAGAAAAGCAATCTTTGCAAAGTGATAAAGCCACCCAAGAACGGCTGCAGTTGTTTCTTTTAAATGAACCAGAGAGAACAGATGGTCTCCTCTCATACTGTCACAAAGGTCAAAATTAGCCACCCCTAAGACTAGCAGGTTCTTGAAATGCTCAAATGCTTGTGTCTGGTCCTTATGACTAATCCACTCTCCCAAACAAGAAAGGTCAAATGAAGAACATCCCTACAAAAACTGCAACTACTCCAAGCCATGGCTGATGTGAAATGCACTCAGACATGGTGTCAACAGCTGCTCCTAAAACCCAATGAGTCAGCCTTTCAGAAGAGCTTTTCAGCTTTCACTGTCAGAGCTTTCATATGGATTATATTTACTCTCCAGTGTTTAAAAATACCCTTCTTAAACACTGAAAATATAAAATGTTTCCCTTACAGATTTTGTCCCTTTTGCCCAGGCAGCTGCCCAAGAATGTCTCATGTATTTATCTGGGAGCAAAACATCCTAACCCTCCTTTCACTTTCCTCTTCACATGCTGACAGCTAAACTAAAGGCAGGCCTCTGTTTCTGAAGTCACGTACAAATGAGGAATTTCTGGTCCCTTTCACAACTTATGCCTGCGAACCACAGTCAGCCTTCCAGAGAGCTGTGGGGTCAAGTGATTTGCCCAACAGGCAGGGCACGGAGACACTGGGTGACTCTCCTTTGGTCCTACAACAAGCATGTAGGTACAAATCCCCTATCCATCCCCGACTCAAATCACCAATCTCCCTTGGATGCTGCCATTTAAATAAAAAGGCCTATTGGAAATGACAGGTGAAGAAAGCAGCCCAGGCATGAAATACACTCTAAAGTATATTAATAGAAGGTTGCCAGACAAAACGGCACAAGGCATTTGATCGCATCATCTTAGGCTTGTTGTTCATGCTCCTTTGCATCTGGCTGTGTGATTTCTGCCAGATTCTCGGCTGGAGGAGCAGGCTAGGATTTGCCTGCCTTCCCTAACCCGTGCCGGGCTCAGCTGCAATCATGCAGAGCACTGAAAGAAATCCCTTTGAGTTGGGATTCATTCCGAACATGTAAAACCCAAATGACTGCTTCTCCAAAGTGAATCCCATTTCACAGCAAGTAGGTTATTAGTGTGGAACTCCATACAAGTAGCCTGCATTCAAAAGCCCTCTGCATTATTAATAGAAGATGAGCTTTTGACATCAAAGGAGAACCATTATGTATGCTAAACGGTGGCAAAAATTGTACCCGCACTTCAAACCTTTTCAGTGCTTTGTCCCTTGTAAATCAATCAAGGTTGACAGATGCTTTAAGGAGAGTAATCTTTTCAATGATACTGTCAATGGATAACATAATGGAACATTGTCTCTGTGCTGTGTGAAGACATGGAGCTAGTCAATTACGGACAACACTTCATGCAGCCGCCAGTTTTCACTTGAAGTGCTGCTGTTGAAGTATTATAATCCCAACAAATGGCCGCAGCAGCATACAATGTAAATGAGACCTCCTGAAGCTTTGGAAAATTAATTAGTAACAACAGTGGTCCATTCCCACACTTTCAAACACCAGGCTGGTAATGTTAACGATGCACTTCCCCCCTTCCCTTTGAGCTGGCAATAGGGCATATTTACATACACTACTTTAAGTCTTCAGCACATTTTTTCCCCCCCATTTTGGATTCCCTTCCTCTCTTCACCTGATATTTCCAACCAGTCACATAACCCACATGGCTGGAGCTGGAAACAAGAAATCAGACCTTCCTACTTGGGGACACGTAGTCACTTCACACCTGTCAGACACTTCGTGGCTGTCTCCTTTCCCAACACTACTATCTGCTCAGCTGTGCTAGGAAGACTGGCCTGGATGGATAGCAGGTGAAAAGCCTCCAGCCTCAAGAGACCAGCAGGATGTCAGGGGGAAGCTGAATGTACCCAGTGCCAGTAGCACCTAGGTGGAACTCTGGGCTCGAGAGTCAAAAGGGAAATGTGCTGTTTATTTAGCTATTGGCTTCTATTTCCTTCATGTCTTCTCAAAGATTTTCCCTTTGTCAGCCAAGGCTTGTGCTAAGAGGAACACTTAATCTCCCACAGTAGCAGAGAGAAATCCCACACTTGAGCACAGAAACTCTCAACTCCTATCAATTGCAGGTTTTCATTGCCATGATCTCTGAATGCCCCTTATCTGTAATGTGTTTTTGAAACAACCAGGTGCAGACCAGAAACTCAATCACTGAGGTCTCCTTGAGTAAGAATAGGCTGTTCCTTGAATCCAACTTCCTCTTTCCCAAGCTCCGAGTTACAAGTATTGGGAAATTGTAAATATTCTTGCAGAACAGTTTTCTACGGTAATGTCAAAGAATTTAATAGCACACATTCCCTTTGCCACAGCTTTCAACAGAGGTTATCTAAGATTTTCTTTCAAGCTAATTAATTTCATTTCTATTTGCTACCATACTATTATTTAGAGTGTATAAGTAAAAACTTTGACAAATTAATATAAACAATGGAACAATAAGGATGATCCAGTTGATCAAAAGACAAAAGATCTGAGAAAAACAGGGTGTTTCAGTAATTCAGAACCAAAGGTCAGTATACAGAAGACAAAGAACCTGTTTTTGTTTGTGTATCCAATGATATGAATAAGATCACAACTTACCACTGCTGGATAATGTAAGTAGAAGAGATGGTAACTAATAATAAAATTTTTAAGTAGCCTTTTATTCATACTGAAATAAAATTCACTCAGTCAAATAAAGCCAGAGATTTATCATAAAGGAAAAAAAAAAGAAAAACTAGGAAAAAATTAATTAAGAAAAACATGACTTACATAAGAGAAGTCTTCAGCATTCTGACAGAGCAGCTTGGGAAAAACAGCCTGTCTCTGAAATCTTTCCTCATCCTCAAAGATGTTCCCATACATGAAGCCATTCATCATGGTGGAGTGGGCATGGATGTCAATATAGAACTCCAGGTTAATCTTCTGTTGAGGGAAAATAACAACAACAAAACATTCAGCACGAGATAAATCATAACTGAGTTATGCAGGTGAAGCCTGCCATAAATCCAGTCCTGCCATTCTTGAACCCATCCATGGTGCCAGCACCAGGGAGCCACACCAAAGATCTCACTGTGATGCAGCCAACCATTCCTGCCTCCCTGTGGGGGCATGTGAAATACAACAAAGGACCATGACAGACATTTCTTTACCTTTTTTTGAGAAAATTGGAACATTTTGCACAGGACACCGTGAAAAACAGAGCCACAACATTATCCTTCACTGTGATACAGGGCTTACTGCCAGTGATAAAAATATGCACCTTCCAGTTCTAGAGCACGATTATTTGGGCATAGCTTTGCCATCTCTGCACAGTTCTGCATTGAATTATGCAGATGTTCCCTTCTGCCAGGTGAAACAGGCTCAAAATTGTGTAAAAAAGACTCCAGTATTTCCTGGGCAGTTTATTTCTGCGTATAAGGAGGAATACTGCAAATGTTTTGTCTTCCTCTGCTTTCTAGCATTAACTCAGCAGAACAACTCTCCAAAGCAAGTGCCTGGAATGCCTCTCTGCTTGTAGCTCCCTACAGGATTCTGCACCAACTCTTGCTTTAAAAGAAGACAGCAGGACCCCGTAGCACAGAAGTGCCTGCTCTCCCATACTCTTCCCATGGCATAAGTGGGACAGAAGCAATGTTCACCTGGATCACTGCATGCAGCGCCATCGGCAGCACTAAAGAGTGATACCACAGCAGATGCCACTGGATTACCAGGTTTCCCCAAATTCTTGCAACTTCTGGACCTGAACAAATGACGTGACAAGCCCGTCCCTGTCAGCTGGCCAGCATGGGGCCATCAGAGCCATCCTGGTGCCCAGAGCTCAGATGTCCCTGCCTCAGCAGAGGGATGGAGAAGAGCTCTGTTGGCAGCAATGCTTGTGACGCTTATCCCTGTACTGAAACACAACGTGAGGGTCTGCAGCCACCAGTCTCTCCTGCACACAAAGCTTGCTGGGGCTGCTGGAGAATACTGAGCTATGGGACAGTCCAGTGTAACAGGAAGGCAAGTTGGATTATGCAGTTCATGTGACAGCAGTGTCAGCTCTTCTAAAGACTCTCTGATGGGGAGAGAACATCATTTGGCATGTGACACTAATATAATACAGATTTACCTTCCCCTGGCAGAACACCAATGTATAATACACAGCAACTGTTTAGTTTAATTAAACAGCCTAGAGAGAGTAATAATGTCTCTTATTAAGCCTCTGCTATGTTAAAATGTTAGCTAATGCAATATCGATATCTGACCATGCTTCATGGGGAAGGGAACATTTGACTGTGTTTGACTCTAATTCAATAAATTGTTTTCTCCTGCCAAAACATTCTGCTGTGCTATAGGGGACCAGCCCTGCAATAAAGCACACATCTGCTATTTGGAGATACAGCACTGAGGAGAAAGATTAGCATTGACAGGATGAAACACCGCACAGGATTTTCTTCCTCTCCAAGCACACAGAAATTAAAACCAAGATTAAGTAATACTATTTGCATGAGGTAATTTCCCCATCACAAACAGAATTTGATGAGATCAGATGCACACTGGCATATCACCATAAAACAGAACATGTTGTAGAGTCTCAAAACAGTGATTTGATGAAGTGAGCAGATAATCTAGTTAAACTGGGTATTTGTAAAGCATGAATGTCCTTCACACAGAAGTCAGTGACCTAAGTCATACTTATTTTAGAACAACCAGACAGAATCCTTTATAGGAACATAGTTACTAACATAAAGTAATCGAGAAGCACAGGGAGATATATAACAACAGACTAGAATAATTTGTGACTTAACACAAATAAAATTGCTGGTGTAAACTGCAGGATTTGTGGTACGTCATAGTGTGCTTATTCATTCATAGTTTTCAAGTTGTTTCCAAAAGAAGGTGGCCACAAACAGAGATGCAGAGGCACACATTACTAAGATAATTTTCCATAGGCTATCCAGCAATAAATTCACCTGCAGAACATGGGTGACCTGAGCCTCAGCTTAGTATTCAATTATCAAGTTATCCAGTCTAACACAGTGTCACTGGAGTATCTTCTAAACTCTCCTAGGACCCTCACTCAAAAAAAATTCTTGGTAGAAGTGTCACAGAGAGTATTAGAAAGTCTTCTGGTGTGCTGAAATTTCTTTGAAGATCTTTTTTGTTCATCAAAACCACTTTCAAATAATTTGATTGCAATGGCTATCTGTGAGGGAACAGTTTCCTTCACAGATGTCACCTTCACCTGAAGATTAAGTTTCCAGATCCCTTATTTGGAAGCTGTGACATTAAACAGGTAGCTCACCACCCAAACAAGTGTTCAAAAACATTTTTCCAGTCATTCATTTCAAGGTATTTAAAAGTAACTTCTTAGGTCAGCCCACAACAACTATTCAACTGGGTTTTTTTCTGGTCTTTGTTCCTTAGCCTCCCACTGAACGTATAAAAATCTGTATTTCACATATTCTTGTGCACTAAATTTAGTCCAAAATTGCAACTGTCCATCCTATTCAGCATGTTTTTAAACATTGCTAGAGTAATTGCCAGTTAGATTTACTACTTCCAGACACTGCTGTGTGTGAGCAGAACAGCATTTCAGTGTTTCACATTTCTTCTCCTCACATTCATTACTTTATCAAAGGAAAACATGTTCAGCATTCTCCATTACAGAACAAAATAATTCAGTGCATTGTTGATATAACACATGAGTTCCTAATGGAAAAAGTCCCTTTATTCCCAGACGCAAAGTTGTTTTGGCCTTAAAATGGACAATAACATCCCAGTCACTGGGACATTAAAAGTTTGCCACCTCGTGCCTCAAGTAGCAGACAACTTGTTTGCACACAAGCTTCACAAGAATTATGCTATGCTCCTGAACAATAACGGTATTTCTTCTCCCTCTTTAGAGTCATACATATTCATAGGTGCTTTACGTGTGAGAACCGTTTCCCCCACCGCCACACAACAAATTTAAGCAAAGGAATAAAGTTTTATATTTCAGTTGAATATTTCAGGTTCTCTGGAAGATTTCAACATAATTACTGATCTCTGGCAATTCAGGTAGGATCACAGAATTAACATTTTATAAAGCATATGTCACCTACTGATGGCAATTTCAGCAAAGTCAGCAGAGAGGTGACCTTCTGAAATCGTTGCTCTTGGAGATAGGAGAACTTTAGTGGGAGAATGAAGTAAATAAATATATGTTTGCATTTACATGAGCACATGCAAACATGCTTAACCCACTGCTATCTGCTGTTATACCCCAGGGGTATCTGCCAGTATCTACAGCACAACCCACCCCCATTAGGGCTTCTATCACTGCAGCATCTGCAAGTGAGAGTGGGAATAAATTCAGAGGTGGTTCAAAGCCTCATAGTCACATTTGCTTCACCTCTATGCAGAAAATAATGAATAACTAGGCTCAAATATCTCTGGGTGCCACAGCTGCCTTCTGAGAGACTTACCAGTTACATCCTACAATATGATATTAAATTCATAATTTTCTGCTTTAGAGGTGGAATGCAAAATGATTCAGACGCCTTATAAAAGTCATCATGCAATTTAATTCTCTCAAGTGTCTTTTCTTTGTGCTCACAAGCAGTGGCAGAGTTTTCCTCTCTCACAATGTTTCTTAAATAAAGCTGTAATTACCTGGATGACCCAGGTTACGGAGTTCCAGAAAACAAAGGCAGACTTGGTCTTTCTTTTCTCTGAGTCTCAGAACAGAAATCACTTACTAGACTGACAGAGACAATGATTGAACCCCACTTCTTTGGAAAACAACATTCTCTCTTGAAAAGAGTGGTTTTCATCTCTTCTTGCCACTTACCATATAAACCCAGCATAAATAAACAAGCAAACGAATTTCTGCTCTAAAGTTCATTTGAATCCCTATCTTTGTGACACTCACTTTCCACTGCTCTACTGAGTCAGTCTGAAGTTTCTGTCAGCTTGAGAAATGTACATATAAATTAGGGGGTGGGGAAAATGAAAGAAATCATGAATTAAGAAAAAGGACCTTGCATTGTCAGGAGAGGAAATAGTTAAAGTAGTACAGAAGGTAGTTCATGATGCCAAGTAAAGTTTCGAGAAAATATATTCTCACTTGTCTGCATTTTTATTTCTTTCACTGAGTGCCTTTGGAAGGTCAGTAATTAAAGAGTAAAAGGAAAGAACTATGCTAATAGCTAGTGCTGATATGACCAAACTTAGATTTTGAATAGTGCAATTATGATTGTTAAGAAAACAGAGATTTAATAAATAAATAAATAGAAGTCAATAAATGCCGTAATAAAAGGATAAATGTGCATTGAGCCCAGAACATGAGCCACTAGAGAGACAAGTGATGCAGGAAGAAGCCAGCTCTGTCCACCGGCTGTCACTTCAATATGGATTTTATTAATTCTTGGGCACAGCAACTGGTTTCGAGAGAGTGGCATCCAAAAGCCTTCTCCACTCCAATATTTCATATAGGGAATGGGATAAACTCCTTGCAATGTTTCATACCAGCTGCTAAAACCATGGCTTGTCGTTTGCTTCAAGGAAGGGAACAGCCTCCAGGCAGACTTTGTGCTCTTGCTGCTAAACCACTGTTTGGAGCAAATGGACATTCAACAGCTGGCTCAGCAGAAGGAGTTTTCCCCTTTTCGTTCAGAAGACATTCAGAAATTCCCAGAAGAACGGATCTTTGATGCTTTCTCCAGTATCTCTCAGAAGAAAAACTCCTCAAAAGAATCTCTCAAAAGAAAATTTTGCACAGGTCTCCAAGACATCCCTTTTGACATACACGCATCGTTACCTCAGGATTAGTTATTCTGGCCACGCTTACAGTGGTGACACCAGGAAAAACAGGATCACAACATGCTCCTAGGGAAAATAAAGGAAGACTGACCATTCAGCATCACGTGGCCAACAGTGTGCATTCAGCTACAAAGCACCACTCCTTCCCCTTTCAGCCCAGGGAATTCTGCCCAGTGCCTTCAATCGCTCTTTAGGGATGTGCAGCACTTGTCTCCTTCCATCCAAGGGAACATGAGGTGGAATTCAAACTGTCTGCATATGGTACTTATTTTCAAACTTCCCTCGAAATGCCTGAATTTGGATGTCTGGTAAGATGAATTTTACCCAGATTACTTTTCTTACCTCTACCTTCTCCCCGTACTTCCCCTGCACCCCAAAAAAGCGTTAAACACTTCCACATTTTCCTCTGCCATCCTTTATAACCTCTGACAAGTTAGTCCTACAGAATCATGCTTAGTTTTTTTTCAGACAATGCAAGCCACGTCTTACTAGAGGCCCTATTTCAGATTTATACCACTCCCCTTTTGTAACCATAGGGACATCTTTCTCCTTCCATTCATCATCTCACGGACCACCTGCTCATTCACCTTTGTAAGCACCATGGCAACAACAGCAATTATTTACACAAGAAATTAACAGTAGGAAAGGGGGTTACTATTTTTAAAAACCTTAGGGAAAAAAAGGTTTCCTCATCTTGCTTCCAGAGAAAGGAACACGCCAGTTTAGAACCACTCTTGTTCTCACTGATGTGAGGCACAAAAGCCAATTTTGCTTTATCTGTAGACACCTTTACAGTCTGACAATGTCTTTTAAGTGTCCCTGCAGAAGCAGCTTGCAAACACTGACGTGCCACTAACTCTGCATGACCTTCCAGCAATTCTTCATAACACTTCAAGCATTTTTCTCAGAACGTGTCAATGATATTTCATGAGCTGTTGTCTCTCAGAATAAACCACTTCAACCCAATTGCTATTCAAAAGCAACTATTTACCAACCCTGTTTCATGGCAAGTTCTCAGTCTAAATAATGATACCTCTTGAAGGCAGGAATAACCTGACATGACTCCCTAGTGCCTCAAAGTGGATGGAGGAGAGACATCTGTTGGTCTGTGGTTCAGGAAAAGGATGGAATGCCCATCAGTTCTGCTTTCCTGCCTGCCTTAAAAAGTAAGGGACGCTTTTATCCATAGAAGAACAGGAGCTTGAACTCTACTCTGGTGTGCCCATCAGTGGCCCCAAAAGGAGCTAAACTCAGTCCTGGCCTCAGAGTGGGAGGTCAGCAACATGCATATTCTGATCCTGGCTCGTTATCTGCTTGCATCTCTCACCTGCCAGTGCAGATAACAACACCTCCTGAGGATTGGCTGACGTTTGTAAAGCACTTTGAAGATAAAAAGCATCACACTGCGTACCAGTTAAGTGTTAATTCATCTGCCGGGCTGATTCACTCTTTGACCCCTCTGCAGAGACATCCAGTTAGTGTCAGCTCTGGCAGTTTTTGCAGTTCAGGCACCTGTCCACCAGCCCCTGGACTGAAGCCAGCAATTCACACAGGACACAGAAGAGCCGTCAGATGGCAGCAACATTTGGTCACGACAGGCCTGAATTGGATTTGAAAGGGTGACCTGGAGGTGAAAGGCTCTATCAAGAAGCCACTTCTGTTCAAATGCATATTAAATTAGAGAGGTGCCAAAGAGACAATGTTAAGACCCAGATCAAGTTTAGACAAGACTTTTGGCTCAGCTGCATGGACAATTCTTGTATAATTTTTACCCTAAATGATTATGAACCAGAAAATACACTCTTACGGATTTAGGGTCTGACCTCAAGCCAAAACTAGAAGTGTGAGTCTGAAGGACAGTCCTTGTTCTGTCTCCTCCTTTCTCTGTCCCTCATACAGAATCAAACATGCACACACACGCAGCACCGCTGTTTTTTGACCTTCACAAGTTCTGAAATCTTTCCTTGCCTGAATTGTTAGAAGAAAGCAGTGGAACTGAGCAGGGTCTTGGGGTGTTACCTCACCCCAAACTTTGCCGGTCTCACTTGGCTCTGCCCATCTCAGCCACCACTTATGTGTCCCCACCAGACGACCCACAGAACAAGCTTTAGAAATCCTACTTTGCTCATTCTCTGCTACTGAACAGCACTGGCTCTACAGAAAGAGGGCTCTTCAGAAGAGACAGAGGAGATTTGTGGCAAAAGAATCGACAGCTTTTTAGAAGAGAGAAGAAATCCTATTATAAAAGAGAATGAATGAATAAAAGAAAGCAAGAGGGAAAGGGAGAGTAAAGGAAGGGCAGAGAGAAGCTGAGGCAGTAACTGTTACTTATTCTCTTACAATTAAAGCAAGAAAATTAGGTTATGAAACAGAAATGTCTAAATGACCGTGTTTTCACCGGATAATTAGATTTAACTCTGATCTGGTTCTGAAGGTTCTCTCAGTGCTCCCAGTAGCTGTACTGAAGGTTCTAGCATACCTTGGTGCTGTTCCTTGGACAGCCCCTTGCTTGCTGTGCGACAATACACGAGTCATTTAATGTCTTCAGGCATCATTAATTGCTGCTTATATGCCTGCAACTATATTAAGGTCAAGAATTCCTGTTCAACTATTCACTTCATAGCAGTATTACTAGCTTTGTGCTCTACCACTAACTTTTAATTATACCTCTGCAGAACCCTCGGACCAAGGAACACAGGCTTTACAAGTACATAAATAAGGCCCAAAGACATTGCCTGCCTCTCCTCTAATTACAAAAGCAAAGAGTGGTAGACTAAAAACAATGGCTAGGAGTTATGGCTCCCTGTCCCCTAATTTCCTAGGAACTCTTGCAGTTGGACAAACTGTGTGTAGGCAAATCAAACTCTTTAATTACCAGTTTCTGTAGTCTCTCAAATAATATATATCATTATTCACTATTTCTTACTAACTAAGTAGCAGCTGGCAGAATATAAAGTCATCAGGCCGAAGACCAAAGGCAAACAAAATGAAGTGTTTTTTAAATTAGCTTATACTGCAGAACTCTCTGCTGCCAGATTTTGGCCAAAACACAGGTGAACACAAAGATCAATTAGATAAATTCAAAGAAAAATTATGTTATTACACTCAAAGCAGTGAACACAACTTCTTGAACAGAAAATCCCCAAATTACACGTTATCAGAAGCCTTGCTCTCTTCTTAGTCTATCCCTTAGCATCTGCAACAAGATTCTGAGCCAAACAGACCTTGGGTTTGATACAGCATCACTGTTCTTATTTTCCAATTACACCTTAATTTATGCAGCAGAATGAGACTTCTGTAGTTCCTAAAAAGGTAAGGTGTTGATTGGTGGTGAAAAGTATGTGTATTTCTACAGTTTAAACTGTCTTCTCTGGAAAGAGATGAGACAAATTACTCTAAGGTAGGTCCTCCTCTATATAAAGCTTTCAGCTCAACAAGCCTTAAAACAATGAGAACCACAAGCAGGACATAAAAAGTAAAGGCTTGTTTTACAGATGCAAAATATTTTAAACAGGCCCCTGAGCGTCTTTTCCCACCTACTCAGAACATATCCAGAAAATTGGACTAGTTGGACCTATTAGAGGACCTGTAAGGGTTGCTTTTATTTTACCTAGATCTGCGTGGAGTAAGAAACAAAAAACCACACCCGGATGGAAACTGCAAACCTGCTCAGTCAGGTGGAAGGAAACAACACTAAATGTGTCATTCACAGGTTAGGTGGCCACCCACTTGCTTGAGAAGACAGGAAGGCTGTGGATGGACACTGCGCACATGCTCTACCAACCACTGACAGCTCAAAACCAAACCAACTCTTCACCCTCCTGGCACAGCCTGGCCACAGGCAGAAGCTGTCCATGGTCATTAGTCTTATTCTGTTCCTTTGCAAGTTGAGCCGTTCTTTTCCTTCCTTGTACCCAGAGCAAGCAGCAAGCACATCCGAGTCAGAGATAAAAGTGAAAGCTGATAAACAGGAACACAAGGACACCAAAACAGATTAGGGACTACACAGCAGACATAAATGCTGAGGGGAGGGACAGCATGCAAATACAAAACAGCACTGACCCTGATATTGTCTTGCTGACCCATGATTCATCCACAATTGGGAAGAACAGGTTTTCTTGGGTTTGTCCTACTCAGAGACAGCTCAGCACAACATTTTGTACCAAACTGTGGGATGTTTTCTCTGAGCTTTACATCTAGCAGTATTTATTGCCTGCACAGTGCTATAAAAGCTACAATGTAATGGGCATTTTGGAAGGATCTGCCGTTACAGCTGAAAGCACAACATATCACGCCTTTTGCAGGGCATTTTATCAGCATCAGTTGTATCTGAAACTTTTTTCTCCAATATTCCCCTACTCATACTTGGCCAATAGGTGTCCCGGGCTGCACCAAAAGCAGTGTGGCCAGCAGTCAAGGGAGGCGATTCTTCCCCCTCTACCCTGCTCTTGAGACTCCACCTCGAGTGCTCCATCCAGTTCTGGGCTCCCCAACATAAAAATGACACAGAAATGCTGCAGCAAGTCCAGAGGAGATCATGAAGACGCTCAGAGGGATGTAGCACCTCTCCTATGATGAGAAGTTGAGAGAGCTGGGGGTGCTCAGCCTGGAGAAGGGAAGGCCCCATAAAGGCCTTATAGCACCTTCCAGTACCTCACTAGGGTGACACGAAAGCTGGAGGGGGACTTTTCACAAGAATATGTAGTGCAAGGACAAGGGGGAATGGCTCAAACTTAAAGAGGGCAGGTTTTGATTAGACATTAGGAAAAAATTCTTTACTGTGAGGGTGATGAGGCGCTGGCACAGGTTGCTCTGAGAAGTTGTGGCTATCCCATCCCTGAGAGTGTTCAAGGCCAGGTTGGATGGGGCCCTGAGCAGCCTGGTCCAGTGGAAGGTGTCCCTGCCCATGGCGGGGTATGGGAATGAGATGATCTTTAAGGTCCCTTTCAACCCAAACCATTCTGTGGTTCTGTGGTATTGGTGCAGAAGATGCCACCTTGTGCTCTTCCTGTCAGACCAAACAGCAGGACAGGAAACTGCGCCTGTATGTAGAGTCACAACATCTCAAAGACAAGGTCTCCCCTGCAAGCACATCCTGGGGATCACTATTTTTTGCTATTTCTGACAGAAAGAATACTCAGTTCTCGCGGAAGATCAGGAACTCAAGATTCAGCACAGCGCTGTAAGAAATAAGTGGCAATCTCAAGAGGACCCACCAGGGCATTACTAAACAAAGGTATGGTAGACTCAGAAGAAGGATATTTCTCACCCTAACAGCAGCAGCTGACCCACATGACCAATGGCTGACTTAGAGATTTAGGCAAGTTCTGCATGCTTTTTCTTCCATGTGTGTATATACACATTTATAAGGATGTCTCTGTGTAAAAATGCATCTTTAAGTACAAATATGTTAAACTTGTTTTCATCCTTCTCCTCTGTATCTGTTACAGCTGTCTGTAACGGACTACAAAGGAATTTGCTCCTAACTGTAAATATATCGGATCAACATTTCATCTTTGATCTCCTAAATATTGCATCATCACTGATGGTTTTCGGGTTGAGTGGCCAAACCCTGGAGTGACTGGCCAGTTCTCTAACACATGTTACTATGATAATCCTGACAGCAGTGGAATGGGGAAAGAATTGGGAGGATAAAAGTGAGAAAACAAGGCTTATCCTCTTATTCCAACCACAGATCACACAGCAAGGCAGAAACCAGCTCCACACAACAGCAGCACAGTCAAAGTCTTGCACAAAACTTTGGCAGACAACTAACGGGCAAAGCAAACTTTTGGCGGACTTGCGGTGTTTTTCCATAGTTTCTCTGACAGTTTCTCCCCCTCCACACTCCCACACACCACACTGTGAGTCGGAGAAAGTCCGGAGCTCTACTTTAACTTTGGATTTCTCTGAAGGAAGGAGGTTGCTGCTATCTCTGATGGTCGGAACCTGATCCTGTCATCATTAACTTTCTCAGAGACTCTTCATTTGCTGAATATTGGTCTGTAATAAGAAGCAGGAAGGATAGGCATTTTTATAGCAACTACCTGCCAAGAGATTTCAATTCTTTATCCCTTCAAAATCCCACATCTGTCCATGTCTCCAGGCACTAGTGGAAGAAGCTCTGCATTAGTTATTTTTATTATCAACATAAAAATCTTTCCATTTACTTATTTATTAAGGAAAAAAACCCCAGCTATCTACAAAACTCAGTTCTTTTTGTCCTTAGGCAGACATTTAAAGCTGTCTGCCAACGTCTTCTCTTAATAAAAAAAATAAACTAAAGTCTTTATTACACACTGCGTAACAAAATACGAGCAGCTACATTCACCCAGCTGGGACGTGCACCATCCGTGTATCAGAAAAGGTTGCTGTGACTGGAAGAGGAAACATCTGCTAAGGAAGGTGGTCCTATACCTGAACCCGGCCACTGATGGTACACCAGCCAGACGCCCCAAAAAACCCACTTTGAGGCTGGGTCTTTGCTTTTGCCTCTTAGACTGTGACACGATGAGGGCTGAAAAATATATCCCAAACTACTCCTGTACCTTGCACAAGTGCCCCTTGGACCCTCATGGTAGGTGATTCGTCTTCTGCTCAAAATGTTGTGGCTTATATCTTAGGCAGTGTAGTCCCTGAAAAGCAGGACGGATTTGGAGCCCTGGCTGGGATACGTGGCAGAGCTGCTGCCTGCACTCTTTCTAGGCTGGTGACCGGCATGTTAAACCCAAACAACACATCTTAGACTGACACAAGATGAAGCACATTAGGCAGATGGCATGTTTTCTCTGCACAAGCCAGTGCCAGAGTATTTCCTCCTAATGATCTTCTGTTCTAGTTCTCACAGCAAAATTAGTTTTGAAGCAAAAAGAAACAACAAAACAAAAGTATGTAACATGATGAGAGCAAAGATTACTATGTGGGGAAAATATCAACAAGAGCAGGGTTTTGTTCTTTCAATTCCAAGGCTTTTATTTATATATATATATATAGTTTATAAAAACAAACACCAAATACCCTACTTTGTCAGACTTGAAAAGTCAAAATTTGCATTTAAATGGAGGCATTTAGCTGGTTTTTTTTCTCTCTCTCATCTCTTGAATGTAGAGCACAAAACATTAAAAACTCTCAATTTTCCTAAATGGAAGGATAACAGGTGAACTTCGCATTCTGAGAGCTATCCATTTAGTGAAAAATGTTCAACTCCGCAAAGACCAAAGCCCAGCTGATCGAGGGGAAAAGAGCAGTGGCTACTAGGCCTGACATGGATTTGCTCAACAGCTGAGACCAGGAGAAGCTGTGATCCCATTGTGTCCTGTTCCCAAGGAGGAAATTATGCCAAATACAGCTCCTTGAGGGCAACACCTACATTTCCAGATGTACAGTGGATCACTGTCCAACCGAAAATCACTGCAATTTTAGAGATTTCAGTGCTACAATAGCCCTGGTTTCATTGCTGGAACTACTGCAGATGTTTAAAATGTGAGGTGGTCTGCTTGTAAGAGAAAATGAGAAGACTTAAAACAAGTCCATAATTGCATGGCTTTAAAGCCATTGTAAAATATCAAAGTGGAGGCAAATACTGTGATGACCCTTAAAGCTTGCCACCAATTACCTTCCTCTCATTTTTTTTTTTCTTTTCTTTTTTCTTGTTTACTTCCTGGCCAGGAAAATAAGTACTGATTTTAAGCAGGGAGTCTATCAAACAAGTACAAGTGCAAGCAACATGCTCAGATAAGGCCATCTTAGTCCATGGAAAGGTGTAGTAGCAGCTCATTCAGTTCTGGGCTGGATTTCTCCTCTCTGGCTTTTTCTAACATAGAGTTGATCCACAGTGTTAAAAGGACACACAGGAAAAAAGCTAACCTCATGTTTTTTAAAACAAGGGTGAACCACAGATCCAACCAGCCCCTTGTAGGGTCTGGTTGTGACTGCTTTTAACAATTTCTCACGTCTTACACTGAGTGAAATGCATACACAAAACCCTGCCAACAAACCAAAAAAAAACCCAATAAGCTCCCTCTCTGCCAACTCCCCCCCACCAAAAAAACCCCAAAAAACCACAAAAAAACCAAAACCAATTTTAAAAGCAGAGGAAATAGTAATAACTGTTTGGAAAAGGCACAGACACAAAATCTGAATGCCTGGGAGGCAAAAGCGCTATTGCTCCATACCCAGCACTAGGAAATTACTGACTCATTCTTAAAGTTGCAAACAGTGTTTCTAGACTCCCAGAAGCTATCCCAATCACATTCCTGCTGGGACATGTATTCTGATGTTCACCCATCATCTCATTGGCCCCTCTGTCTTTGGAGAGTTTCCCTTTCTGTTACTCTCACAAACTGCGCAAGAATCTATTGTTTCAGCAACAAATGCTGCCAGATTCTCTAGCAGTTCCCAACTTAAAAGCATTAAATACGAAAAAAACCACAAGAGAATGGAATACGTTAAAGCAATTGATTCTGAATTTAAGCCTTATCCTGAGATTAAAAGTATTTTAACTGAGCCAGCAGGACAGACAACACAGCGTATTAAGAACCCGTGTCTCGGTTTTCTCCTCAGTCAGGAGCATCTGGGAGTATCTGGTTGTATCTGGAGCACTGACTGGTAATATTCCAAATAGTCTGAGGATTCTGCACAAGAAATAGAGGAGCAATGCCTCCTTTCCCAAACTCACCTCTCTACAGCTGTGTCCATCCACACAGCTGTGTCCATCCCTGTGGGCCAACATCCTTTACCCCAAATATGAAGCAGACCTTTAAGTTAGGGCTGAGATCACTATGCCATTACTGCAGCTGCTGTAATGAATGTTTTAATACACCATGGGGAGACAGATGCTGTTCATGGACACAGACTTACCACAGAAAAAAAGCAGGAGGCTTTTACTTCAGATAACCCTTAGGATAAGATTTTTGCCTCTAAGTGATATCAGCTTGATTCACCCCTGAGTTCTCCTGAAAATATTACAGGATCCAACGAAATATTCCTTTTCTTTGCCATTTCCTACCATTACCTGTTCTAACAATAGTACACCAGGGTTGGTTTATTTACACATTTCTTGTGGCATCCATGCCCACAACGTCCAAATCTGACATCTGTTAATTCCACACAAGTGATCTCAGCTGGACAAGAGGATATAAAGTAATATGAAATGTCAGCTTTCATGTTCTCTGGCTTAAGCCAGCCATGTAATCAGGCACTCTTCATGATGGGCATATCATAGGTAAGCAGTCATGACAGAGTTTTTCAGATACCAAAGGCTACTAATACATACTCCTGACTCTGCCTCTGTAGGAGTTTTTCAATCAGCGGTCCCAAGCTTCAGCACATGGTTATCACAGCTGGTGGAAACATTAAACCTTCTGGGTTACCTTCAAGCCCCAGCAAGAATTAGCATGCCCTTGAATTTACCTTCAATTTCACCCAAGAGCAGAGCTGTGTAACAGATTGAAACAGGCAGTGCTAACTGGCTGCAGACGTGTGAGCTTTGGGACAGAATGGGGCCAATAATGCTAAAAGAGTGACCCCTTCCTCCTGCTCGTCCATCTGAGGACTGGACAGGGTTCAGCTGGCTGCTTTGCTCCTCCAAGGTATGGCAACCCCAAGATCCCAAAGGGCCAGGCACCAAATAAAGCAGAATTACATCTCATGCTGAATACATAACTTCCCTGGAATGGCTTCTCTGCTGTGAAGAAGCATCTTCCGGGGTGGCTGGGTGGCCACTGGGTCTATGGGACACTTCTCTGAGTTACCTAAAGCACTTTGATTTAAACCAGGTATTTCCGAATTTTTTGTGCTTGTAGCAACAGAAAATATTCTTGTATTCTTTTCAGTAACCAGTTTGTGGGGACAAGGACTTTAAGAAATATTATTCAAAGAAGAATAAAGTCAGCAAACAACTGCAGTCAGGTCCCTCATGGAAAGTGGTCCAGCCTGAAGATACACAGTCCTTAGCACTATCCCAACTCTTTTAGCAGAGTACTCCATGTCTTTACGTCCACAAATTTCCCTGTACAGGAGAGATCTTCTTCACATAACGCTTCCTTTTCCTCCACCCACACCAAAATAATCCCACAAGCCAACAACCTACAGCTTTTACTTGCAGTAATTTGACATTACAATCTTAATCTGCAGCTGGGAAGCAGAGACTTAAAGGACAGTAACAGTGAAGAGAAGCAAAGCACCATCCAAACCCAGTTCCTCTCCTGTGCCAACAGGATGAATTTGTACTCAAACCACCATAGCTAAAACTGTGCTGGGCTGCTCACCTACCTGGAAAAACCAATACATATCATCATACCACGTTCTGGGTGCTGGCTTTTTCTTTCTTTTTTTTCTTTTCTGGTTGATAGGTTTTGTTCTTTGTGGTGAGGGTGTTTTTTGCTTTGTTTTCAAGGCCTCTCCAGGTTCCAGTAAATGACACTGAGTTGTGTATAAAGCTGTGGCATTTTACTCTCTAATACCAGGAAATTAATACACACACATTTTTCTGTTTTTTATCTTAGAACACAAAGACTGAATCAAAGCATCAAAAGGAAAGAAAGAGGGCCCTTTTTCTTACCTACGTTTTCTGGGACTCAATAGTATTGTTGGTTTCTCTTTCTCTCTTGCTTCTATTTTGTCTTAAGGCTCTGCATCTTGGAAGACTGTGAAGCTGTTGTGTGATTTTTATCTCCATGATTAAAGTGTTACACTTTATTGAGCTCTTTGCATCAGCACCAAAATCTGCAATGCAGGATTTTACATAACACTTCATTTTCTCCTCGCACCATTACTGTTATTAACCTGGTGGCAATAAACAGAAAATACAGCTCGGCTCATGATGTACTCCTGAGTTTTCGTGTGTGTGTGTGTGTGTGTGTGTGCACAACAGAAAAGGAAAAAGAAGAAAAAGAACGGAAATGAAAGGGCCTTCACCCTGTGAAAGACTAGGAACGGCTGCATAAACTTGTCTTTTCCTTAAAGAACAATCTCAGCCTTTCAGAGTTAAAGGAGTACTGTGCTGGAGCTTCTGCATGTAAGGATTTCTTCTAAAATAAAGATCAAAACGGAAAGAACATCCAAACTACTTCAGAATTCTCCAACTCATTATTATTCATCATCAGACATCTCAGATGGAAGATTTGATGGATATCCTACTTTGGGATGTTGCACATTTCTTTGTTTAAATGATAAAGAACATGAGATCTGCCAAGAGAATACCAATAAGGAGCTGGATGTGGCAGCACAGATGACCTTCCCACTCCATCAGTGGGCGGAACCTGCGTGTTTCACAGATGCAAGGTCTCTGAGTTCCCAGGAAAATAGTATGAGTTAAATATCCAAAGGTGTAGGAATCTGGGTTACTGACAGAGATTCTCTTCTTGCTGAGGCAGGAGAGACCTGCAGGTTCTGGAGCAGACACCTCTAGATATGCAAGCAAGACTACAAGAGCCATGAAGAAAGAGATGGGTTGTCCATGAACAAATGGTCACCAAAACTTGATCGAAGCCTAAGCGGGGAGAGAGAGAGAAAGCCATGTGGGGAACTTGGCATGTCCCAGAGAGAGCCTTCAGAGGCAAAGTCAGTTTGGGTATGACCTAACAGCAGTGCTTCAGGAGCTTAGGCATTATCTTCAAAATGAAACCATTAGGAGGTCAGGCTTCCTAGACTTGCTGTGCTTCTCTCTCCTTTAGATAATAGAAGCCCACCTTTTGCAGTCCTGAAATGCTGGAGGTGGGGAGTTGGGGGATATCCCAAAAACCTGCGTCAAGCTGTCTTCACTCGGGGGCTGCAAGTCTCCATGAACTGCACTGTGCTGCCACAGCTGCCCAAGGCACCTCCTCCCAGGAGTGGTCAGGAAAGTCAGTGCAGATTGGGCTCAGTGGCACAGCTATAGCTTACCCTGAAATGTTCTGGTTGTTTTTGAAGGATTATTTTGTATTTTAACCCATGAGAAATATTTTAGAAAGCTCGCCAAGCTTCTGCCCCCTTCTTATGTGGGTTCCTGCTCTTTACTCTTGCTATTTATTTTGCACTTGCTCTTTACTCAGTTTACTACAGTTTGAAATACAGCAGAACATTTTTCAGTTCGTCAGTGTGTTGTTTGCTGTCAAGGAGACGAAATGTTACTACTTTCCTCTGGAGAAGCTTAGGACATGATGGATGAAATGTCACAAATAATTAGACTTTTCTTATGAATTACATTTTTTTAAACTTCTGTTTTCATGTCAACAGGTATGTTACGGATAGGCTGTATGGAAGGACCTGGGGAAATTTTAGTTCTCTGGGAACAGCGGTAATGTAATATCTGATAAGCCAGGGAATGGCTCCAGCTGAGACAAACTCCAAAAACTTCTACTATGAAAATTTGGGGCTATGAAAAATCTGAGTCCAGTGGCAGAATCAAAAAGATCCAATCCAGTTCCTTAACAGCATGGACATGGTTAGGAATTTAAAGATTGCTTGACATAGTCTGACCTAAAGTCCATCCGCTGCAGTGTCTTGTTTCTGACGGTGATGTTTTGTGGCACTGTTAAGCCCTACATGATAGGACACCAGTGATAATCTAAATAACTATCAGGCTTGGAGGAAATAAAAACTGCAGTTCACTTTCACACTTTGAGCAGAGATGTACTGCAGATAGGCAGATACTCAGATTGCATAAAATTATCTGGGAGACAGACATGAACAAACCCTCCAACTCTGAACTCTCCCTGGATAACTGATTTACACTTCATGGGCTGGGCACACCTCAGTGAACACCCCCAAATACCTGAGCATGCTGAAAAAAACTGCAGGAGACAGTCACGGGTATTCACACACTACTACTTCATTAGGGTTTATATGAGTTTCTAAATCTCTCATCATTTTAATCTCTCAGTTTATAAACTGCCAGTTGCTAGAGCGGTAAACACTGGATCAAACAACGCTACAGCTGAATTACTGCTTTGAAATCTTGTATCACATGCAATGACTTTAAATTGCTTGCTTTGCTAGAAAGGCTGAAAGAATGCGAAGCCGTGACACTCTAAATCACACTAATCAATGATGTAAATCTTAACTGTATGAATGTATCAATAATGAGGAATGCTCCAGGGGAAAAAATCAGGGGAACTGCACACCTTTAAGATCTCCCTTCCATAACCAACTTATTGTCATATGCTGCAGAATCATCAAGAAAATACAAAGACTAATAATGATGTGGGAAAATTTACTTAACCCCCTTGACATGGAAATAAATTCTTATTTTATCTATGGGGAAAAAAAAAGTCTCCCACATGTATTTGCTAAGCAATCTCAACTGATTAGAAATGATTCAATTAAAACGGAGGCATTACAGTGAATGACATAAAAGGATCATTGAAATTTTCTCAGGAGATTTAAAATGTTATTTTTAATGCTAAAGATAAACTGTATACATGCAAATGCTTGAAGGGGAAGGGGAGCCATGAAGTTCCAGTGTTCATAAACAGAACACAGCTTGTTTGGAGCTTCACACTATTTCAGATAAATATTATAGATATTGGTATTATCAAAACAGGGCCTGGGAAAATAGTTTTCAAATACCAGGAAGGGGCAGGGGGGGAGGAACACACCTCTCAAACTCTTTTTCTCTTCTTCCTCAGAAAATAAATCTGTGATCGTTGGCTCATTTCTAAGGATCATAAAACAACAAAAGAAAATTGCTTCCCAATGGCTAACATGATGAGAGGGAAAAGAGGGAGCCTGAGTAGCTTCTTGCCTGTGTTGCTTCCTCCCAGCAACAGCTAATGAGATTCCCTGCCAAGGTGGAACCTGCCACACATCCTCTACATCAAAGGGGATCTGGAGGATATTCTATTGCCTTTGGCTACCGTGCTGCCTAGTATGCTAGACATCCACATCTGAAAGTCCCCATGACCCCCAAAAGTCACCTATTGCCCTGTGAGGAGCTTGGAAGATGATAAAACCCATAACGGAGCACTTGCTTCGCTGCTTCACAACCGTTTGTATTCTAACAGCTGCATGCAGGTTTATCAGACAGAAAAGTGGTTGCATCTCTGTCTTCCTTAGGCCCATCATAACTTACGTGCTATAATCACTGTCCATCCTTCCTCTTCCTTCACACTGCAGCTAGAGAAAGCTCAGGAACACTGTCAGATTTTCTAAAGTGAAATCACAGAGATGCTCCCATGATGGTTTCCCAATCTACTAATCCACTGTTCCATGTGCTACAGCCACCACCACCGTATTCCCAGCGGGACACGGCTCAGTCAGCACCACAGATACCCGTGGCTGCTGTTCAATGTCCCTGTGCTCCCTGTGGCACTTTCTAGCTGGTCTTAAAACACTTCAGTTGACTCAGTGGGCAGGGTTACACTGCAGCCTGGCAACCAAAGCCCAGGGGAAAACAACCTGCCCAAGGTCACTCAGGATGCGAGGAAAAGTCAACCAGTGCTTTCAATTTCTGTCCATTATGCTGCTGCTCTTGTTTTGGAGGGGTAGGGAGAGGCTCCAGGTGCTGAACTGAAACCTCTTCCGCATTAGACCCCATTTTCAAGCACGGTGAAGGTGGAGGTGAAGGTGAAGGTGTTGGGACTACAAAAATGACATGGAAATGGGAGGTTGCTCATCTCTTTCTCTTCTACTTCTTCTGGTTAAGTATTTAGTTTAGGGGAGACAGGAAGCCTTCATAGTCAAGTCCAGCTTCTACCACTGATCAGTGGGGGCAAAGGAAAAAGAAAGAAGCTAGTTTTCAGGGAAACTATTCAACAGCCTTGCTATTTTCTGCACTTTTACACTGGGAACCTTGCTTACTTCATTTTGGGCTAGAGATATAAAGAAGTATTCCAACATGAAGGCATAATTTTGGCTCCGTTCCACTCGACTGGATATCAGGATGCAGTGTCAGCTGCCTGGGAACATAGCTCCCAGTGCTCTGGTATTTTTTTGGATTTCTCTGGTTGGTTCCCAAGTCACTGTGCTCATTTATCACACATTGAAGATTGTTATTTCCTAATACTTCTGCTACAGGGAATACTTCAGGAGGCCCTGCCTCCACCATTCCCAAGCCAGCAGAAACAAAAGGGGCAGAAGCTTCCATCTCGTGAAATGACATGTGCATTGATTTCTCAGTTCTGACACGGGCTTGGCATTTGACCTTCAACAAGTTCAGTTCCTCTCAGCTCTCACTCTTATAATGGGCACTGCAGAAACCAGTTTGTCTGATCTCCATAAATCACCAGCTCCTCGTGGAAGACACTTTTCCATGGTGCACAGTAGTGCAAATTCAATGGGATGCTGGTCAGAACAGGAACTGCTGTGCCATAAATAGCCTGCCATTACACACACCCAAACACAACACCCTTTTGTGGTGCTCCAGGATGGAGGTGCAAGAGTTACTGTAACAGAAACATCCAGAAAAATGTTATTTGGAAAGGTGCTGTTTACTTAAGAAATTACTCTCACTTTGTATTTAATGTTTCATACCTAAGGTTCAATCAATGCAGGAAATTCTCCTTCTATTCTCATATCTCAACAATAATGATGCAAAAGGTCATACAACATATCATCAATAAAATACTGTCTCTTGAAAATCAGTTTTCAGATAGTCAAATTATTTTTGAAATAGAAGTGTCATTCTTTAACCCTGTCAGGAAGTTAGAGGCACAGCATTTGGTTTCCATTTAAAAATCAAAGTGTAAAAGGGTAGGGGGAAAAAAAATGCCCCAAAAAAATCACTAACACAAATGTCATTCAGGCTTGGCAAAAAAGAACACAGAGATTAAATGTTACCCTTTATAGTTTGCAACCCAAACAGAAGATCACTGAGCTAGAGCATGACAATAAAATCTATCGCACATATGCAAACTAGCCAGTCAAATCTCCAGCTCTCTCCAGGCTGGAAAAAATAACCAAAGGAAAAAGAAACAACAACACGTTAGAACAACTGAAAGAAGAAATAACACTTCAAAAACCTTTCTGCTTCAACCACATGTAATAAGCTGTTCCTGATACTGAGGAAAGTCTGAGGGCTGGATGTTCTTTTTTTTTTTCCTTTTAACGTGGGATTTTTACTCTGACAATTTGTCCTTAATGTTACTTGAACATAGGTTGCTCTAGCTGCACACAAAAATATACTGGCTTGAAGTTTAATTTTGAGACACTTAACATTACATTTTCCCAAGAAATGGTTGCTCTTCTCCTGAATTTGATGGCTCATTGAGCTTCCAGGTAAGAGCTGGTTTTTACAGGGATATGTCTCTGTACATTCTTTACAGTCCTTATAAAACTGCCTGGCCAGCCAGAGCACTGATTGCCTGGGGAACTTTTGGTAGGGGTAGGTTAATCTAGGTGACCTCCATAGTTCATCTGAAACTGCCGCACAACTTTCTAAAGAGCCATCTTTATTTCCTCCTCATCCGCTCCTCAGGTTCTGAGTGACTCTCAGCACACACTTTCTCAAGGATAGCTGGAAACAAACACAGAGGTGAACGTAAACATTTCTTCCTGTGAGAACATTTGCAGGGGTGTAGATAAAGACTCAGGGCTGCCCACTAACACACACAGTTCCTTGTGTACCAGTCCAAGTGCAAAACTACGTATTTGTGCAAACACAATGACTGGGCTCCAGCAGAAGCAATTCTCTTCTCACAAGGAATACAGTTCAACTGCTGGGAGGGGTGTTTTACTAGCAGGTATCTGTCCTTTCCAATAATGAAAATAATTTGTCTGTTCTCTGAAAGGACCAGCAGATACCATTCATTCCAGGTTAAAGTCTTTTTCCTATATGCTAATGTGTTTGATTTTTAAGCTGATGACGAGTAGTCTGTCAAAGTTATTTCAATGTAGAGCAAAGGGGTAGCTCTACACAGCTTGGAAGCCCTTCCCTCCCCATCCTCTGAAGCAGCATTAATCAGGATTGCTACCTAAGCCATGGAGCATTTTGTAACTCTACCCAGCCTTCTTCCCACCCCTTAACACCTCCTCTGCTCTTTCCCCCCACCCCATCAGCGCTGCTCCCCCAGCAAAATTGCCACACATCCGTACAAAGGACAAGCGGAACAATAAGGTGACAGTTCTTTAAGGAAAGAATAAAAATGCAAATTAACAAACACCAAATTTGCTGTAAACATTAAATACTTCAGACAGGAAACCTTCTGTGCTACAAGAGTGCTTTCAGCATTATCTATTCACAGCAGTTCCTCTGCTCCTGAGGGTCATAAACACTGAGAGATGGAGCCAGCAAAAAAGCTCTAGTTGAAATTCAGCTCACAGCAAAAGCAATTTCCGAGTGTGCAAAGTGCTGTCAGCAGGCCTGATGTTTGTGTATGAAATATAGACAATATGACTGGCCCGTCGGCAGTCACTGTCAGCCTGATGGATGGGGCCTGAAAAGAAGTAAAGCGGCTGCCGTTAGGGCCCAGTCTATCAGATGCTTGATGGAGATTCGGGGGCTTAATAGAGGTAAAAGTTTCTTCTAATCGGACAAAATTTCCAGCGGTGATCACAAAGAAAATAAAAGGGATAGCAAAGTGATACAAGGGCACAAGCAAGGCTTCCCTGGCTCAGCCTCAGTACAAAACAGAAGAGGAAAGCGATGCATTCTCAATACAGAGAAAAATTGGTGTCTTTGTTCTTGGATCTCGACTGTCCCAGAACAGACAGGACAGCCCTACAACTCACTGTGTGCACGAGCATCTTCGGGTGTTCCCCACTGCCCAGACCCCTGGCAAAATGAAAACATCACTCTGCAACCACTCTGGTGCCCTTCACAGCATACCTGTTGCTGTGACAGAGGAGGGACTGATGGACATAGCACCACACCCATGCAGAAAAAATTTGTGAAACAGCCAGTTCAAATGCCCTTGCTCCTTTTACCATTTGGAAACTACAGTTCTTGCTATTTCCTTTTTTCTTTTGCCCCCAAGGTTGTTGTTATGTGGATAAAACTTCATGTGCAGTATGTGTGGCTCATCTGCAATAAAAATACAGAGGGCTAAACTCCACATCATAGCTCATGCTATGGGGCCCTCAGCTCATGATGTCAATCAAAGACTCTCAGGCAGAAAAAGTGGAGACCATAGAAAAAAGGCATGGCATGAGTCAGAGCACTCGTGGTGGTTCAGTTATTAATACTTGTGCCAAAACACCATGAAAATCAAAAGGCTCTGTTGAAAAAAATGCTGGCCACTTCAATAAAGATAGAGAGCAATTAGAAGTGAGCTTGTGCTTCAAAGTCCATGAACCAGTCTGCAGCCAAACTGTATATATCTAGAAACTAAATAAACCCACAGCTTTGATCCATCCCTATTTGCAAAGGCAAAGAAGGGCTGACAGCTCGTGATGTTTGCCTCCCTTCAGGGTATATGAGAAGGCAAGTTCACGGCATAGGGAAAGGCAGAATTATTGCAGGTTTTCACCCCAAAACAGGACTGTCAAGCAGAAGAAATGCCATTGAATGCTTAAATTTCTTAAGCAAAACCACCATAAGAATTGAGGTAAAATGCAGACCAGGAAATTAAGAGCGTGCACAAACGGGAAACCTCCCCAGGTCTAGCAGTCTAACATTTTGGAAGAAGCAATATATTTCTACAAGAAACCATAGCTTAAGAAAACCCTTCCTTTTCACTGTGACTTTATACTTTCACCCATCATTGCAAGCTCTTCCTTGATCAGAAACAGAGCCAAGAGTGGCTGCTGGGGGTATTTGGAGAACTTAAAAATGGTCATTTCTTTGCACCAGTGTTTAAATAGATCTTCAATAGGAAAAACAGCAAATTTTCAATACTCCAAATGGTCATGGTCATCATACTCTACTCAGGCTCAAAAAGACAGAGTACACTTGATTAGTTCCTACCTGACCTTCCAAAAGTACAACCTACTGGTTTCTAGTGAGTTCTCTCACCTCAGGCACGGTCTCTACAGCTGGAGGTTTTCTTCCCTGAAAAACCTCTCCCCAAAGAGATCCATCCCTGCTCTCAGGCTGAGAGCTGGTCTTCACACACTAAACCCTTCGGTGTTTCTATGACACTCTGTGGAGTTTTCTCCTGGAACCCAGTTTATTCTGCCCCAGACTCAGCTGGAAATTCCGCATCCCAAAGCCCCGGTTTAGAACTTGTCACAAGGGCTGGCTGTTTCCTACTTACCGAAGGGACACAAGAGCAGGCAGGACTCAGCTGGAGCCTCTAGCAGCAAAGCAGCTCCTGACATTAATACCCTTTAGCACAGGCTCCAGAAGAGCTGCTAACAGTGAGCTTTTAAAAAAGATTGCTGCGTCTTTAACAGGTTTTAAACCAAGATCCTTTACCCTATTACCAGCACCTGATGAAAACCACTACCCTATTGAACTCACCAGCGGGCCATTAGAAGTGTGTCAGATTACATTAACCAGGCAATTAAAAAAAAACACCCAACCAGCACCAACAAGGAGCAGCAACTCTGCGCGCGAGGAGAGCCTGTCTGTCGTTTCGTAAATCCCCAAATTAGTTTTGAAAGGCCACTTTCAGCCTGGAGTTAAGGCCAGATTTACCCTCTGCGTTGTCTGCAACGGGCTGAATCTCTGCAGCAACCTGATGAAACTGATTATTTATGATAAGTGACTGACACTGGAACACTGCCCAAAAGGCGAAGGAATGAAAGCTGCTGTGACCCCAAATGAGATTTTCCTTGATCAGCTCACACAAACTTCTAAAAAAATTATGACTTTTGGTTTCATGCAGGAGATCAAATAATTAAACAAACAGATGTGCAGATATTAATAACAAAAGGTGTCGCATGAGGGAAGCATTCAACCACAAACAAGCCATTTATTTTAAGACTTAAGTGTTGCTGAAATTCCCAATCAGAAGAAGAAAGAATGATTTTTAAGTGTGGTGTGGGAGGTATTTTAGAGAACTGGGGGTAATTTAAAGCAGAATAGGCTTTTTTGATGAGACTGCCAAAACCAAGATGCCTCTGGATAAAAAATAAAGCAAAAAAAAGAAAGTTAATTTACATACAGACAGAGCTGTCAAGCGAGTCATCAGCAGAGAGAGGGATAACAAGTCTTTGGGTAACAACTCCCTTGTTAGTAAGATGGCAGTGAGAAGCAGATCAAGGGAGAAGGAAAGTCACTGTACAGATGTTTTAAAGGAACAGTTAGAATTTTCTGTGCCTTGAGGGGCTAAACATTGCAGCTGCCTGCTCGGTGCAGCTACAGGAACCACCTGCATGAAGGATGTGTGCATAGCTGGGGAAATAATTGAGTAATGTCTTCTATTTCTGTTCAGCACACAAGGGTCTGAGCAAGGAGTTTATGTCTAGACTCCAGTCTCAATTTTCCCCAGCTCTGTGCTGTTGGGGAAGGGCAGGAAGGATGTTGTTTTGGGGGTTGAATCTGTCTTTACCTCTCCAGGATAGTCAGAAGTGACTTGAAGAGGCACTGGGGAGAGAGTCACAGGCCCTGTCCAAGAAATCTCAAGGAGTAACACACACCCACACGTAAACTCCTTGAGTGCTGCTGGATGAAAAGCCCATGATAAGAAAAATAAATGAAAACCCCAGGTTGTTCCTCCAGAAGAGCTGCAGAGAGCAGATCTCAGCCCCTCATTGGCATGGCAGCTGCTCCTTGTCCCTCGCTATAGGCCCACAGTGCCACCAGCAGCACAAGGAACGCTGATATCCAAGATACAGAGGGAAAGGTTCCCCAGCCCCAGCCAGAGGCACGTCTGGGGTTGAGGCACCTCTTCTTCCCTACCTTGAATACCAGAGGCTTTCATACTATTCCCATTCCTTCTATCTCTGTGGATGCAGCAAACCCCACTTGCAAGCACAGATCCAAGGGGTGGGATTTGTCTGCTGGAGTGTTGTTTATTCCCAGGAGAGCAGAGAACATGGAATAGAAGTGCTGACCAATTCCATCTGCAGGCCATCAGCTGAACTGGACTCTAATAGTTTCTTTGATTTGCATATCTCTTCTGCCAGCTTTACCTTTCCCTACCAAACTCTTCCCTGAAACCTGAGAGCCATCATCCTTTTCCATTCCTTTAATCAAAGCTCCTCCAAGAATTGTGAATGTCCTGAGGAGACCTGATGAAAAAGAGATTAATTTCAAGTGGAACCCCTACTTATTCTCTACCACTATGGATCTGTGGCATGAGAAAGGGAAAGATTGCTAGGCTTAAATGGTTTTATATTCCAGAAGAGAAACTATGGAATATCCCTCAGTACCTCAGCTATGATGGGAGAAAACTCAGATCCCAAGAAACAGCACAGGGCAATCCATAAAACCAAGCCACTGGCTGTAATAACCACCTGCTTTTCGTGGAACTCAGGGTCACACTGATCACATCGCAAAATGATTGATTTTTCTCCATCTGTTCATTGCTCTGACTCACTGAAGTGGTGGCTCACCTGTGAGCTGGGCTGGGGACTCAGGCCCAGCTGACGTTTTCCTGGTGTGTTCAATAGAATGTGAGTGCCTCAGCCAACCCTCATGGGAAGCTTGGCAGAAATACATGTTCAACACATTTTGACTGGTATCAACTGGAATTCTGCCTCTGACACAGGGAGTAGGTGCAAGCAGCCCATGTCCTCCAAAAGAAGAGCTGGGTGAAGTGCTGCTGCCTGAGCCTTTCCAGATAAAAAAGGGCTATGACAAAGCACATGGTTTGTCAGGAAAAAAAAATAAAAACCTTTTGTCTAGATGTGAATATTATATGCAAAAATACATTTTTCTGATCTTAGACACTACCAAAATAAATCCTTAAACAGTGCTTAAGCTAAATATCATACAGAGAATTTATTTTAATAAAAACTAAAGTATGTATGGCACAAGCTTTACGAAGAAGAAAAACCCTAGGACCAGAACTCTCCTAATATTGTTTTAACATGGCCATTTTCATGTATGTATTTGTGGTACAAAGCACTGTACATGCTGCACAGAATTGTCCTTTTGTGACCATTGAATATTTGAGTAAACTCAACTTCAACGTGATAGTGGGTTTCTTCAAAAGAGTACAGAAAATAGCTGTTAGAACAGAGCAAAGTGTTGGGTTTTTTTAAAAACACAGCAGAGTAGGAAACAACCTGGCTGGCTGTGGGGGTGGACTGGCTAATCTAACAGAATGTTCCTGTCTCTGTCTTCCAAGTTGCTACAGAAAGGACAAATCTACCCAAAAGGCAGCCCAGGTGACTCACAATTATCTGCATTTCCCCATCGTGACTGCGGTGATGTGGACTGAAGATGAGATGGGGTTGAGTTTCAGAAAGCAGCGTGTACCCACAACTCACACCAACTTTATCTTCCATAAAATACACAGAGCTCAGTGCACTTGGTCTTACAGATATATAGGAAACCACCAGCAAATTTTTCAACAATATATCCTCAGGGAACAGAGGTGCTCAGCCAGGAGAGGACTCCTGGCTCCAGTGGTCTACATATATCCAAGACATGCCTTTGACTGATTCACACAGACAGAAAAATGACCAGTTTTTTATGGCACATGGCCTTTCCTTTCTCTGCATGACCAAAACAATATCAAGATTCAAGACAAATGCCAACTTATGAGGTTGGGGTTGGTGAGACACACACACACGACAGGGAGGTGGCCACGGGAGCTGAAACAGCCTGGCACACCCACCTAGTGCCACAGTGTCCCTGTGCAAACAGATGCTCCACTCCTGTGCAACCCCCTTCCCTTTATCAAGGTTTTATATCACCCTTCACTAAAAATCATTCTCAACGTTTTCCTTACTCTGACCTCGTCGTACAAGAAAACAGCAGCACCAGTGGTAATAAAATGTGTCCTTTAGTTTCAGAAGTCTGCTTTCCATTTAAGCTATGGAAATGGGAAGGAGCAGCTGCTGATGGCTGTATAAACATAACTGTCCACAGAGCATAACTGGCACTTTGCTGAACTCATCTCTGCAAAATAATAGATGTGGCTGGTCTGATGTGATAATACTTGATTGATTTACCCACATGGTATTTAAAACGTGGCTGATGTGACCCTTTTGCTCCAGTCTACCCATGAACCATAGATTTGAAATCCACACATTAAGTGGATTTGTTGGAAAGCTGGAATTCACAAATCAAAGAGGCTGTTAAGGTTCAATAATATGGTTACATGATGAATGTAAAACCAGAGCCCATTGCACGCTAAGTGTGTTGGATAAAAAGGCATCTCAACAATACCTTAGTGTGATCCCCATTCTTTCCTGCATCACGACCCTTACCGAAGTTTTCCAAAGCTGTGAAGCCCAGATTTACAGACGTGCCAATACAAAGAGCACAACTAAATAAAATGTCTTCTGAACATGCATCCAAATGTTTGAGTGTTTATTCAGACTTCACCCGGACTTCAACCCTGGCCAGGCTGGAGCCCTCATTAACAACTGTGACTCCAATCCAACATTACCCAGTGGCTGCGCCTGACAGCCACCAGTGCTTAGCAAGTCTGTAGTTCTTTATGTCTTGGAGTAGTGCATCATTTAATTTGTCCATATAGCTCAAATGCTTGCTTTGATATATAACTGAAAGGATCAAAGGAACCGCTCACGACTGTTACTCAGTAAGGCACCTACCAACACGTTTCCAAGAGCTACAGGCAATTTAGGGGGAGGATGTGGTGGGAATTATGGGTAAACAGCAGCAAATATTAAGATGAAATAGAGGAAAACAAATGTTGCAACCACAGCAACAACAACAACAAGGAAAAAGCAGATTTGTTGGGGTTTTTTTAACCTGACTGGATTAAAACTTGTTTCTACTAAGCAAAACAAAAAAAAACCCCTAACAATTCTAAGTAAAAAAAATGTAGGTTGAAAGTATTTATTTACTCCTTCTTTGTGAGTTACAAAATAAAACACTATCAAGGGAGAAATTGAGTATTTGCTTGTTTTTACCCTTGACAATCATAAAACCACATGTTCAGACAAACCTTTTAACGAAAGAAAACCTTTCTCTCCTCCCCATGTTTCCCGTATGTATACTCTCTATTATTCATTCTTTTCCATCAATAACTTCTAGCACTTGGAATTTATGTGCAGTATTTAATAAGAGCTGGTGTGAATGTCGAAAGTATCTTGGTAAGATGTTATGTGTCAAAAAGCGATCATGTTACCATGTGATGGATTAATATGAAGAAACAGCTTGAAGGCAAGGTATTCATCTTTCTTTTTTTTTTTTAAATGACAACACTAATACATTTGTTTCAGTTCTGAAATTAATTTCCTAATAGTAAGAAAGGTCAAAATGAACGAGAGGCATATGAGCCTTTTTGTCATCTTTGACAAATTATCCAAAACAAGCCTGTCAAATCAAAAGGGATAACATTTTGAGTAATAAATGTTAGTACTGATTAACTGGTCAAAGTTAATTCTTTCCAGGAATTGCCATATGCAAAAGGCAGGAATTCATTCATTTGCTTTGTTGTTGTTTTTTTTTTAAATTTCTTCTACCATGTTTTCAACATTGTTTTCTTGGAAACACGCCTACCCGGTGTTTTCTGGGAATGATGTCTGTTGGATGGTACAAACTGAAAGTGATCTCTTCTGCAGTGCTCAGGTGGGTATTTTTGAAGTAATTTGAAAGATAAGTGAGATATTAATCAACAGAAAAGGGAAGGGGCTGTTTTGCAATCCTTACTGGTTTTCAGATGCTTTTCAATGGGATTATGATGGGGGTTTCTCCTGAGAGAGCAGCTCTCCTGGGTATGCAAAGATTTAACATCCACTGACAGAAAACTGAAATTTAAATCTAGAAAAAAGTCTTCATTATGACTGCTTCCAAACTGGCAAGGCTGTTGCGTTCTCTAGGGCTGAGTTGCTCTTCTGGGTATGTTTAGTATGTTCAGAGGCTTTGAATTATTAGAAACTCTTTAGAGTGAGACTGGGGCAGAGAAACCGCAGTTCTCTTAGGGGATTCAAGGATCTGTCCAAGGGCAACAAACAACAAACTCCAGCAGCTGTCATGGGCTCTTCACCTTTGCCACCTATGGGACTTTTTTTGAAAAGAAAAATGGTCCTTTTATCCTATTTCACAAACACCAAACTCTGTGGGAAAGATGTTAAGTTACACTCAGTAGGCCTCAAAACTGTGGAACAAGTTGTTATGAACAGCTGGTTATAAAACCAGCATACACATAATTTAAATAGAATTTTAGGAGTCTGTATTTCCCAGGTGAAAATCCAGCCTGGCTCTCCAGGGACCAGATGTGATTCATAAGATGTGACTTGCTGGCAGAGTGTCTGCGTCACAAAACAATGACAAAGTTGTCTTCCTTCTCCAACAATACCAGCTGGGCTAAGGAAAATTATTACCTCTTCTCCTAAAAACCTTGGGGCTTTTCTATTCTGAAACCGTGGCAGCCACAGTAGCATTATACCTCACGCCACCAGAAGACCTTAATATCTCCCAGAAGCCTCGCTGCGTAGTCCAGAAAATCTTTTCTATATTTTTGTGAGGTGATTTCACAGAACATGCGGGTGCTGCACACAGGCATCGCTGTGCAATAGTGTGCAGGGCACACTTAATGGCCTGAGGAAGGGCTGCTCTTAATTTATCCCACACAATCACCATCATTTTCCTGGATAAGCAACATTTTCAGCTTCATGCTGCCTTCCTGTTCTCTCTTGGTGACTTCAGCTGCTGCTGTGTATCAATTCCAGAGAACCCAGTGCAGTTTCCAACTCAAACTGAATTACAAACACTGACATCCAGCCCACGGTGGATACCACTGCAGGCTGGGCCCACCAGTGCCCACACAAGTACCTGAGTTGCTCCAATAACACGTCCTCCACCACTGCACAGCCTCTCATTTTGGATCTTGTGCGAGAAATACCCTCTTAGTGATCTCCACAGAACTGAATAGTGGGCCACGGCCCTGACAGCAAATATCCGAAGAATTTCTCTGTGCCGCTTTTCAGGCATTTAGAAAAACGAGTCCCTTTTTCCATTTTAATTGGAAGACTACTCCAGAAATCGAAAAAAAACCCCGCATACTAAGGGAAGTTTTCCCCTCAACTTATTTCTGTAAACTTACACTGCTAAACCTTTGGTCAATACTAAATAAATCCTTTTCTCTTTGGGGCTTATGCAAGTCAAAAAAGATCTGGAAGGGAGCACAGAGTTAGGTGACAGGGAGGGGGAGAAATATGCTGAATTCTGATAATTGCTCTTCTCAGAATAAAGCGTTTCCAATTTATTACAGTTGGAAGGATTTATGCAGCATAGAGAAAGCTATATCAGTCCATACATATTAGCACAAGATTGGGCTCTCTATTATATCAACACTTTTCCAAAACAGACAGCAGCATGACTAATCTCAAAGCTCCAAAAAAGAAAGTGTCTCTTCTTTGTTTGGCCTCTCAAATCTTCCAAATATTTTTAAAATATGTTCCCTTCTCTTCACCTCCTCCTGCTACTGAAAAAAACCCCACAAAAACCAGAAACCACAAACCCCAAGCAACAACAATAAAAAACCAAAACACACACACACAAAAATCCCTGAGAAGAATTTAAAGAGCTCATTCAAAAATAAAACACAAAGATAAAACCTCCAGTGGTAGATTCTTTCTAACTGGTGAATTTATTCTAAACTCAGAGCAGAGAACTGAGTAAAATAAAGGTCAGACTTTGTGCTGGGAATTCCCCTGACCTTTCGGGCTACATCCATCATTGGTATTACACAGAATTTGCCATTTATCACACCAAACAGAGAGCAAATCTTTAACTCCTTTTCTCTTCCCAGCAGTACAGACCCAACAATTATTCAGATTTTAAAACAAAATCGATGTTTATCCAGCTCCTTTTTACAGCTCTGCCTCTTTGGGCTCTCACTTCTTCAACCTCTGGATGTACAGCAGGAAACTGATATAGCAGGGAGCATATGAGAACCCGTGTGTCTTGGGGAAATGGGTGTGAAGGGGTGGATTAAAAATGCATTTGGAAAGGCCTTTTAAAAGGGTCTGCTTTCCTACTGACACCTACTGAAGGGTATTTGTGACAATCCTCTCCTGAATTCAGGATCGTGCCTGGGGAAGAGGATTCTTTGAATGTCTCGGGCCTTTAGATAGCATCAGGGAATTGTCCTGCTACACTTTCTAGAGAAGTCTGGCACCTGCATACATCAGATTTGAATAGTTTTTAAGGATCCCTCCAGCTGTGAAACCATCATGGATGGATGCAATGAAGGGAGCAGCCTGGCCCATAAGTTCACAGCCTTGCTCATCACCACAGATGCATTTCTCTCCAGGACTCTCCAGTACTCATTCCAGGGAAGAAAATAAACAAGTCAGGGTGTTGGAGTCTCACACAACCACATGGGAACCATCAAAAGGAAGTCTGGAACAGCCTCATCGCTATCTAAGTGATCTCCTGGGTTTATAGCTGCACTCCTGCCCCAAAAATACAGGGATCTCCTGAGAGACCGGTCCTCTGGGATGCCCCAGCTCAGCTTTCCAGGCTCAGACAGTGCATGGTAGGATTCAGAGCAATCCCCTTTCACCTCAGCACAGAGATCTCTTCCTTCCCTAGAAGCTATCAGTGTATGCCTGAGCCACCCAGTGCTCTGGTGCCATTCAGTGTCTTCTGCTTGCATTCAATATTCACATTATCAGCACTAAGGACCAATTTGGGAGCTCCCAAGCTCCCCCCTCACAGAGAATGCAGGAAGACAGGGCAGTTGCCAGGATATTTATTAAAGGGTGCGTGGGACAACTATATCTGTGGAAGGTTAAACAGCCTAATGCATGATATGAGCATCTGTGTCATGAATCAATGATTAAAGTAAAGTCTCTTTCATCAAAATTCAGTGATCTCCGCCATGGTAAATAATAGGCTAATTAGGCATCTGCTCATTCAATGTCCAAAGGGACAGGCCAGTTCCTGGCACAAAGTGAAACATTTGTTGCACCAGCGAAAAGTCATTTTCAAGCCTTTGAACCACCTAGAGAAAAAGAGATCAGCTCCTTCCTTTGCCAAAGCATGCTCTTCACAAGAAGGAAAACGAGATGCCTTCTGTTACCATAAGGAAAGCTTTGTAAAGGGAAGGCCTGGTAAAATCACGGCTGTGGCCTGTTACTTAGGCTTTACTTATGGTAACACCCTTCCTCTTCCTACTGTCAGGGCCTACAAACTGCCCTTGGGTGGGTAAAGCCAGCACCTGGTCCAGAGGGATGGACAAGAAACTTTAGACTAACTTTTAAACCACCAATTGCTTAGAAAGGAAAAAGTGGGGAGCTGAAATGTTCTATCTTCCCAAATGTGTCAACTGTAAGGTTTGAAGTTTACAGTTTACAGTTACAAGGGGACTGAATCTGACCAAATTACAAAATAGCCAGTTTGGTAACAACAGCAATTAATTTTCCTTGCATGGACTCAACCATCCTTGACATGCTTATAGCCCAATAACTTCTAGCAAAGGAACATGCTTCATTTCATTCTGGACTGCTTCTCTCCCCTCCATGAAGTTAACCTCACCTTCCCATTCCCTTTGGCTCCGTAGGTACAGCTTCACACAGAAACAGATGCCTCACTGTGCTGTGGTGGGGACAGCAGTGTGCTCCACAGCTGGTTGTGGCCCTGGCACTGCTGCCGTGGCCAAATCCATTTGAATGACAGCCAGATTTAAGAGGAGATCTCCTAAGGGTGATTGAAATAACCCCAGAACTGCAAGGATTATGTGCCAGTAGGGAGGCTGCAGACCCATCTTTATTCAGAATAAATGCCATTTCTTCCCAAGCACCCTTATCTATCCCTCACACATACCTCTAAGATCCCTTCAAGCAGTGAAGTGCTGCTGCCAGGTGACAGAATACCTGGAGGCCACTTGGCACCAGGCAGCCCCTCAAGCAAAATTTGTCACTAATTTTTCCTTCTGACACACATTCAAAAACAGACAAGGGGAGATTTTTGTCTCAAGATTCCTCATTGTTTGGCTGGACATTGTAAAGGAGGACTGGTCACCCTCTCCTATAATACCATAAGAATAATCAGCAGTTCCCCTGGGAAGGGTAATGAACTGTTTCTCAGAAGGTTTTTGTGCTCTTAGCACACCACCTTAATGCCTCAGCAAGGCTCTGTATGCTCTAAAATCGGCCATGTGCCCGCTGTGGCATTCCCTGGGCTCCTGCATTGCTCCCCTGGGACAGACTAGATTTCCATGGCAGCTTGCAGCAGACTTCAAAATGGAAAGTTTTGCTAAATGCAAGATGGTCATGAATAACACAGGGAGTTTAATAACCTGCGTGTTATTTATTTTGCTACTAAATTCAATCCATGTACTTTATTACATTCAAGGGTGTCAGCTCACAAAATATGTCAAGCCTGCTCAGTTATTGCCCAATGTACAGTAAAGCTGTTTTCACTCATATTCCATGAGGTTATTCAAAATTACTTTAAAATGCTTACTGCTACAAGAAGTTCAGGGGAAAGCTAACATCCTCCCTGTGCCCTTCTGTCTCCATTTGTCTGGCTGAGTATTTGTCCTTTTGTACCTTCAGCAAAATTTCAGCAAGGTTTTCCTACACATCCTGTCCGAGACTTGTTTCTGAAAGCCATTACCAGATGCATTTTTAAAGATATTGAGAATGGGGAGAAAAAAGTAGATCATCTTAAAAATATCCTCCTTTTGCAAATAAAATTTCTGATATCAAACTGTTACAGCCAAATCAGCTCTTTCCACATTCTTAGTATTTAAACATAAGTCACTTTGCCTTCTGAATTTTTTCTACCTCACCCTCCTCCTCTCATTTAATTTTAATGCAAAAGGTCTGAGTAGCACTGTAGGAAAAGCTTAGGCTACAAAATTAGCTCAGATGAGCAGAGGAAAGTTAAAGTAAATGGAATTTACTGGTACTGACACAATAAAGCTCAGAGAAATCTAAACAGCGTTCACATGCTTGCTTACCAGAACTAGTTATTTTGTTTATTAAAGTGAGACTCAGCCTTTCATACAGTGAAATAGCTTCACCTGGGCATTACAACAACTCTACTAAGCTGAAGAAATCTATGGTGAGGTGAAATCTGCACTTAGGAAGAGATAATCCAATGTGCTCTGTCTGTAGTCTGTTCTATCATTTCCCATCCAAAGGATAAAAATCCTAAAACACCCCATCAAGTCTCAGTGTGGTTCAAGAGGACATTAACTTTGTTATTAACAAAATTAGCTGGGGTACAGAGCCAGTGAGCCCATGTGCAGCTTCATTCTCTCCACAGGTTCCGGAATGAAGGTGGCAGCTGGCAGTGCTCTCCATCCAAGCCTCCATCGCACAAGTTAGGGAAGGAAAATTCCTATCAGGCCTTCCAGTCAGTCTCCAGGTTCCTGCAGGATGGCTCCCCACAGCTGACTGAGGAGCTGTGCTCCAATTAGCACAGACCCTTTTGATGCTGGCCAGCCTGCAAAGCCAGATGGCAGCTTCTCCCTGGCATTTTGGGCCTGGGTACCCAGTGCAGACCAGAGTTTTTGTAATAGCCTGGTAAATGGCTCCCAAGCTTTATTTCAAATGCTCCAGCCTCTCCCTTAACTGCAGCATAACTAGATCCAATCATACTTCTGAACTCTACAGGGAAGAAATGCAGATAAATTCCTTTGCAAAATACATAATCAACAGGAACACAATACACAAAACATACTATAGGTGTAATATATGTACAGACACATACACATACATATTCTCTACTGCTCTCAGTGCACAGATAGTAATGGTTCAGGTGATAAATCAATCTGCATGGCTAAAAGCAGTCACAGTGATCATTTGCAGCTTCCACTGACTTCAGTCGAAGATACTGGCACTCTCAAAACAAGACTGAAAACTAAAACAATGCTTTACTTGGATGAATTTCTGTGTTTCAGATCTATCAAACTGCATTTGAAGTTATTTTCACTAGTAACATAAAAACACAATGCCTGTTATGATATCAATTTTCATCGCCCTTTGCTATTACAAGACTGCTGAAATCAACAAAGTCATTTGTAAACCCTCTGTCCAGAATCCCACCTCATTACACAACAGTGGTAAATCTCAGTTTGACTAACACACAACAACTGCTAAATATTTGGTTTTGCACAGAACGATCCACTACTATGACAACTGTAAATAGGCTGGGTTGGACGGGGCTCTTTGCACCACTTCTCCTGGCAACCCACTCCAAATCACCCTTTCCAAGGGTCTCTAGAGGAGTTCAGTCCCTCCCTTTCTCTAATCTTGTTTGAAGGCAACCGCACCACTTGGAGAACAGAATTATTAACAGACTAGAACCAGGATCAGATGGGATCAAACAATCAGCATTTTCCAGCCCTCAAGGAGAAGGAAAAAAGATGAAAACAGTTTTTCATTTAAATCAGCTAGTCTACCCTCCACCTTGGACTCTGGGGGAAAAAACCCAACCTACTAATCTAGTAGTTAATCCTGTTCTCTCACCACCACCCCTTCCCAGATATGGTGTCAGGCCTCTTGTTTTTAAAAATAGACTAAAACAGGTTGAAGTATTCTGTCATGGTGAGACATATTCATCACTGCAGAGCTGGAATATTATTTGTTATTTCCAAAGACAACGGGTGGGTTGTGCTCAGAAAATCAAGTACACAGACTTAAATTGTTTTCCAAACAAAGAGCCAAATCCCCCAAGCAGTATTATAAGATTCAGCCATTCTCACTCCTGCAGCTCTACGCGGAGTTGCCACAGGAAAAAACTCAGGCTCAAAACCTTTTCTCCTGGATTTTGCTTTCTAGTGAAAATTCCGTGTTGAACTGAACAGGCATGGAGATGATGAAGTAATTTGCCCAGAGCTGTCAGGCTGGGCAACATCTCGCCTTCCTCACCCTTCTTACTCCTGGCTCAGGGCAGCTTTAGCCACTTTGATAATTTTTTAAAAGAAAGGAATGCTCAGTTATTTGAAAACAAAATTCATAGGTGGTTTTGCACACCATTGTCATTGTGACTTACGCTTCCAAACAAGTGAAAACTAGGCTAACCTTTAAACGTTCCTGCATCGCTTGGCAGTCAAAACAGAAATGACAAAAAATATACTCTAATTTTAGCAGCATCCAAGTGTGACATATGCCAGGTTCTGACACATGCCATTTTCCTGAGTCACCAACATGTGGCATCCTGCTGCTCCAGCTTTCACACACCGAGGCTGAGGGATGATGGAATGTGTCTGCTGGTGGCAGTAATAGTCTGGTACCCTTAGCAACGTGGGGCGAACTGTGAACCTTTGCTTACATCAGGACAGATCAATACAGCCATTATCAAGGGACATAAACAGAATAAAAAGCTGTCTCTATTGCATGAGTTAACTGCAGCAAGAGGAGAACATCCAGTTCCTGAAGGGCAGACTCACCAACCAAGCACAGGCAATAATGTTTCCATAGACTACAAGTCATCGGGGAGGATTAAATCTACTCCTGCTGAGATTTAATTCTACAGTGAATATCCTTTTGGGGGGAAGTCATAAACCACCACAAATTCCCTAGCAGAAGACCAATACTGAGATGAAGGCAGTTTATTTTCAAAAACTACAAAACAATAGATTAGCTGGACTAGGAACAGAAATAGATTTTTCTTGATGTACATCTAAGTAAACAGCCTTCAAATAGTGCTGCACTGATGGAGTCTTTTCCAGAGGTGACTACATTTCAGTAGGGCATAAACTGATTCCTAACTTGCATTTAAGCTTTGGAGGTTTGTGTTCAAGATATAATGAGACAGGACAGGATCCTATTTCAGAAGGTGTTGTTGAAAATCCAAACCTAAACACAAGATATTCTCACAGTTAAAAATGGAACTTTTAGGGGACAGTCCATCAATAAAAAGATTTAAAGCAACAACCTATTTAACAAAATCACATGATAATAGTAGTAGCGTTACATTTTATGCAGTGTTGTTAATTGGGCAAAAGCACCAAAACTACCAAAATTCCCCATCAAATTTTATACATCAACACAAATAAAGGGTTGCTGTCTACCCTTGACCATGAGCTGGCAGTGTCCTTGTGGCCAGGAGGCCAGTGGTGTCCTGGGGTGCATCGGGAAGAGTGTGGCTAGCAGGTGAAGGGAGGTGATGCCCCCCCCTCTGCTGGGTCCTCGTGAGGCACATTTGGAGTGCTGTGTCCAGTTCTGGGCTCCTCAGCACACAGCACACAAGGAGCTACTAGAGAGGGTCCAGTGGAGGGGCAGAAAGATGATGAGGGGTCTGGAGCATCTCTGATGTGGAGAGACTGTGGGAGCGGGGCCTGGTTAGTCTGGAGAAGACTGAGAGGGGATCCAGACTCTTTTCGGTGGTGCCCCAGTGACAGGACAAGGGGCAGTGGCCATAAGTAAAACACAAGTTCAGCCTCAACACAAAGAAGAAATTCTGCACACTGAGGGTGGCAGAGCACTGGGACAGGCTGCCCAGGGAGTTTGTGGAACTCCCTCTCTGGAGACATTCCAAACCCACCTGGTAACCTGCTCTATGTGACCCTGCCTTGGAGGGGGGTTGGATGATCTCTGGAGGTCCTTTCCAAACCTAAGTGTCTTGCGATTCTATAAACCAGACACAAACACCAGGATGAAGGAGGGAGCAAAGCTGCACTGCTTTTACACACTTTGCAGGCACGTTATTTTGCTGAGCTCCCTTTTCAGCTGTATCAAACACATTGTTGATTTTTCCTCCCTGCTCATGTGCTCCACGGTGTGTGTTAACTTAAATTTTGCTGTTTATGCTCAGGCAACTCTCTGTTTCTCCCAGATGTACTTTTATGTGAATCAAGGATTATCAGTCTTCGTAATGTGATCCTTCCTATGTTTTGAGAAATAATGAAATAATTATCAGCATTGTCTCTAAAGGAGTCACCCTGGAACACGAACAAGCCCCACAGAAATGAAGGGGGCAGCTCACGCGTCGGAGTATCCCTGGCTTTCAGCACGCTCAGGCAGATTTATCACATAAAGTATGGTCAGATTCTGCGGCTCAGGCCATCAAAATGACCCAGCTCAGTAATCCAGCTCTACACTGCAGTTTCCTCTATGTCAGTTCCCAGAAGGTAGATATACTGAAGAGAAAAAGAAATAATTAAAAAAATAAATAAATAAATAAAAAAAATTCGTTTAAAGAAAACCACCTTACCAGCACAGGGATGGAGTTTTGAAGATATTTGGAGAAAGATTTGATATTCCAGATGCTCTTGTGAGATAAATCCTCTAAGCTCTTTTGGATCAGTCATTTTCTCTAACAGCTAAGCCACCAGAAGTTGGGGAAGCTCAGACTTTGATGCCCATTTAGGAAAACCATGATGGATGATATTTAGTACTTTGTAAGTCAGACTAGATTATCACGGTGATTCCTGTCTGCTTTTAAAAACCTATTGATCCACTGGTGTCAGCACTGCAGAAGACAGCAAGTAGAAGCTTTCAAAATACTTTTAAGATGGGGACTATTGCTAACTTTGATGTGGTAAAATTCCAACATCGTGATGTATCTCCTGACAAGAAGAAAATTAAACTCCTGTTAATTAATACATTAATTTTAATTGGATTTTTCACAAGGCATATAGTAATCAGATTCTGAAAAGATGACTGAATGCATCCACATAGCAAACATCGATCTGTCTTGTAACACTAACTTGAAAGATTCAAGCTACTAATTCAGTTTTCTTGTCTGAGGAGCCTTTCCAGCAGTTTTGCATATAGTGGTCCTCTGGGTTTGGGAGAGTTTCTAAGCACAAACTAGTGAAGGAAGTCAGCAAAAAAGCTTTAACAAGAATAGGAGTTAAGCCTTGTTCCAGTGCAGCTTGAGCAACGCTATGAATAGGTCACATACATCATGAAAACCAGCCGTGAAATATAAGAACTTGCAGCCATCCGGAGACTGATTAATGATTCAAATAAGCAATTTCTTTTCATAATTGCACTTAGGGAACATTAGAGACACAGACCCCATTCAACAGCTTAAACTGGGCTCTAGATCAAGAAAACATATGCAAAACTGCAGGGTTACTGCCTGCAAAAGCCAGCTAGTAATGCTACCAGCATTAAGATATTTTTTGATGCCTATGAAACTAAAAGAGCAGTTTTTCAGGTTTAAGGAAAATAACAACTCTGGAAGCAGCTCTGCTTCATTGTAATCCTCATAGGATGAGTTTGCAAAAGGAAAAAATCCTGGCAACCTGAAACCATAAAGGATATCTATTACACTTTGCAGAAGAGAAACGGTATAATTCGTTCAGCTCTAGTCACCCACTCTGTAACTAAAGCCTCTCTGCCTAAATATCCCCACTGGATCCATTAGTTACCTTCCTTCAGCTGTTAGGCAGTCACTGTTCTCAGCAGCATTCCTGTTCTCAGGCACAGGCTCTGGCTGACACAATAAACCAGGCACAAGCTGAAAATAAGCAGTGGAGAATCCTGTCTACAGGATTATTTGGGATTACTATTTTGGAATGATGTATGCCAAGAAATCAGTGGACCTATCCTATACCTCTGCATATTGTCACAAGGACAATATAATGGCCTCCCCTGAGGATAATCATCTTTTATCTAGGGAAATCATATAGTCTGTAGGCTTTTCCCATCAAAGCACAGTTTCACTTTATTTTTTTTCCTTTTTTTGTATGGCACTGCAAAGTAACTCCACCAAGATTCAGGTCTCCCCAAGCACCAGAACTACAGGAATGCAGAGGTGCATAGGACAGAACAGAGCTCTCTCTTAGGCAGAACAACCACTATTGGTTGTCCACAAACCTGGTAGTGCCAATTCAGCCATCAAACAGCCATCCCTTCTACTTCAACCTGGGAATAGTACAAGAGGCTGTCAGAGAGCAGTAACAGGAGCTGTGTTTTCTTTACCATGCACGAGCTCTTGAAACAGCAGCCACACAGAGACCTCTGGATGTGGGCAGCACAGGACGTTTAAGGAAACAATGTAAGCAAAAGTAGATATAAGCACAAAAAAGCTCGTATCATCCAATGACAACTTGGATTCTTAACTTCTTTAAAATCATTTGGTTAGAAGTTTGCCAGTGCTTTTCAGAAATGCAAAATAGGCAACAGGTTGATTGCCTTTATCTTTATGCTTGTCAACCCCCCGAAAACAGGCTAACAGATGTGTAAATTCCTCTTTCAAAAATGAAAACTACCATTAAACCAGTTATCCATGTTATCTGACTTGTCCCCCATAAAGAGCAGCTCTAATTTGGGAATTCCCTTTAGGCTC
The DNA here is from genome assembly GCA_013397725.1 of Rhagologus leucostigma. Taxonomy (NCBI): domain Eukaryota; kingdom Metazoa; phylum Chordata; class Aves; order Passeriformes; genus Rhagologus; species Rhagologus leucostigma. The sequence goes on along the minus strand of VZTD01003312.1, from coordinate 4,824,284 downwards.
CTCACTGTGAACACCAAAGCAAATAACTCATTTAGCTTTTCTGCAAAGACCTTCTTTTCCTTGAGCACTTCTTTTACATCTTGATCATCTATCAACCTTATAGACCTTCAGGCAGGCTTCTTTGCTCTGATGTGTTTGAAAAAGTTTTTATTATTAGTTTTTATGCCTTTAGCAAGTTATTCTTCAAAATTGTTTTTGTCCGCTATTATTATGGGTTTGCATTTAACTTGCCAGAGTGCACCAGGTTTTTTTTCCTTAGTTCATTTGGGCAAGACTTCAAAGGACGTCCTTTAATGCTAATGACCTTCTTCAGTCTAATAATCCCCTTTGCTAACTTCTCATGCAACCTTTTATAAAGTTGTGGAGTTTTTCAAATAGGGGTAACACACTCTCTAATGGTAAGGCTGCAAAAATGCGTTCCTACAGCGGTAATTTTGTATAGCTGCCATGTCACCCCAAGGTGTTATTTTGTTCTGTTTTGCCCTTTTTTTGCTTTTAAATTTCTTTTCCATTTTATGTTGGCTCCCTTTCAGAAGTATGTGCCATTCTAAGGTCTTTTTGATTTCTGTACTCCACCAGGAATGATGAATTTGAGCATGTTTATATTTATTACTGAGGAATGTTTCTTTGACAGGTACATCTTCAATCAAGACTTAATCCTTGCTAAGGGATAAATTAAAAAAAAATTTGCTCTTCTCTTTCAGGCTCTTTGATTTCTTGCTTCCAGAAGATGTCATTTTTAAAGTGTATAAATGTGGTTTCTACATCACCTTTAATCATGACCCTTAATCAGGCTCTGTCATTACATTCTTTGAGTCCTCATTGCCTCTGTGGTAATTCTGAGCATAACACTAAAGATACTTAGTGCTACCATCCCACTTTGGCATGAAATTTTAATGCATAGAGATTGTGATATTTTTCAGTACTTGTTGATACAATTCCACTCCCTGCCTTTTTTTTTCCTTCTTTTCTCTTTTTTGCTTCTGATCTTTCTTTGAACTATAATGTCACTCCTCTGCTGGCTTGGTTTCCTCTGTTATTGGTGTATAATTTTACACTGCTATTCCAGTTGTCCCTGATTGAGATGCTATTATGTCAATATTCTCATTTAAAATCAGCATTTCACTTTACCCATCTTCATTGCATACACTGGGCTAATTGTCCACTGGCTCTGTTACTGCTCTCTTGCACCAGTAGAATAGCATGAACAGACGTAGTTAGGTCAAACACTTGGCCAGCTGTCTCTAAATCATTTTTGAATACTAAGAGCTCTTTTGTATTAAATAAAAAAGCCCTGGCAGTGACTTTGCCCCTGTGTCTTAAAAGGCAAATGCAATCCCAGGAAAACTGAACAAAGGGCATGGTCCCAACGCCTTCTGAAGTGGGAAAAATAAAATGGATCAGCTCATTCCAGGCACTTCCACTTGCATCCTGTGAGAAACCCTGACTCTAAGAAGCTGTAGCAAGAGGCAGCTGGAATTGAGTGCTGTGTCGTGCAGGAGCTCATTCTCCTCAGTGCTCAGCAGTTCAAATGCAAGCACTGAAGCAGACTTGTCAGTGACCTTGACTCTGACCCACTTTATAGAAGCACTTGGAGAAGGAACAGAAGCGAAGGGGGAGTTTTTCATACGTGGTTAAAAAAAAAAATCTCAAACTCTCGTGTCTCACTGAAAAATTGAGAAGGGGAGGAGAAGCATGAAACCAGAATTACTGAGGAGGAGCTTAATTGTATCTCCCAGACTCAAGAAAACTCTCAATGCAGCAATGGACATGTCAGCCACTCCCTAAATAATGTTACTTAAAATTAAAAAATCCAAAACGCTCTCTCCCCAATGTGGATGCTAAGACGAATTCAATAACATCACATCTGTAAGAATTACAGAATGTTGAAGCAGGGAGAAGATGCAAGAGAGGGAGAAAAGATTCCATACTGAATCCCTCTTGTACACTTAGTCCAAGAAAAAAAAATGTGTATTATATAAAGAGAATATTTTCCTCCATTGGCAAGGGGTAAATTCTTTGAAGAGATGGCTCTGATTCATCAGCAGGGTGCTGGCAGATGCCCCTAGAAAAATAGAGAACATGGCTGTACATCTTCAAAAAACTATTTTAGGAGACACTATTTCCTCGGAGGGATATTTGAGTTGTGTTCAGCCCCCTAGGCACATCCCAGGAAAATACAACCATGTTTTGATGGTAGAGAGGATACTAAAGCTTTGATGGATAGTATTTTGATCCAAGGTAAAAGAAAGGAGTTTGACTAAAGGCCCTAAAGAGCCGTGGAAAGACACTGAGATGCTGAGCTAAAACCAAGAAAGCAACAACATAAGTTCCATGTAACAGCAATAAAACACCTGGAAGAAAAGATAAGGTGTACAGTAGATCACTGCAAAGTGGAGGGCATAACTAACATGTCTGCCCCAAACAAAAAGCAGCAGCACAGAGATTCCTCAGAACGGCAAACTCCTGAAAAAAAAAACCCGAACTGGTTTAGATGCTTAGATGTTACTGCACACAGACACCCCATGTCACAGGATGCAAGTATTAACACAACATGTGAGAATATTAGAGCTGAGTAAAGGGGCACTTATCTAGAAATAGGATAGTGAACCACACACTAATCTGTCTGCAGTGCTCCATGCAGGTGCGTGAGTATCATGGAGAACAAAAGCTTAGAAGTGCCAGGAGAAATGAAAACTGGCCATTATTGTGTTGAAAAAAAAGGAAATTTTAGTCTCCGGGATTAAAACATTTCATTCGTCTTTGTGTTGTTGGTTTTACCTGAAACTGTTCCTGTTCTGGATAAAAACCTTACCAAATGGGGATAGGAAAAAAAAACCCCAAATAGCCAAAGAAACAACAACCTGTGTCAGAGATTACCACTAGGGTGATATGATTAGCACAGTGGCTGAGTACAAACAGAGAGAAATGTGGTAGCTGTAGACACGTTTCCGACACATTTCCTGAAGAGGCTGGAGTATTTGACAAAAGTACAGTGGAGCATCAGCCAGAGCTAGATTGTGAACATGCAAGTGTGATCAAAACAAAACAAAATCAGCCAAAAAGCCTGTCTGGTTTGGATGAAATATGATTTGTAATTTCAAACTAAAAAATTTACTTAGCAAAAAAATAAAGAGTATTAGCAGTGGTTGGCCTGAACAGCACTCCCTTCCTTCACTATCACTTTAACAAGGAGCTCACAGCTGCAGGTGGAACTTCATCTCAGTGTCAATGATTCCTAAAAGTTACCAGAGAAATTATATATTCATTTTTATACATACATTTATACCTATGAAGATTTACCCAGAGAAATTATATATTCACTTTTATATACACATTTTTATGTACGAAGATTTACAAGTTGACAACAAATCAAAGGGAAGGGACAAAAATCATAGATTAATTATTAGAGATGAGAAGGAAATCTGTAGAGTTTATTGAATGTATTCAACTGCCTCAAAAGGGAATTAACTCTATCTATACTTTTTTCCAATAAATACCCATCATAAAACCCTCCAGTGGCAAAGATTCAGCATCTCCTGCAAATAATCTGTTCTAGTGTAAAACCAGCTCTGCTATTTGCAAGTTTCTCTGAATATTATGTGTGTTTAAGGGACTGTGGGAAGAAAGTTGCTAAGATCAGAAGCTGCTTTACCTGGTATAAACATAGAACATATTACTAGATCAAGAGAGAATGTTTACTCCAGGAAGCAGAATTGTTAAAATTGCATGGAAGGGAACTGAGGAATTCCTCTGAACTGTTACTCTCACAAGACTGCTTATCAGAAAATGCCACAGCTAACAAACTGATCATGCACACCACCTTTGCTTCTGTCAGCAGATACCAAATTTATCCATATAGATAACAACGAGAAGAGTTTAATGGGAATACTTTTAAACAGCCTGTATGAATTATAATGTTATTTAGAGCATTAGTAACTCTGATTATGCTGGTCCAACAGGAAGGTGTGAAATAGAGTCAAAATCCTAAGCACAAGCTACGGAATCAGACAATGATGGGTACATCACACTGCTAAACTGCAGCACTGGGAGAAAGGTTGTCCTTGCTACTGTTCAACAGGGAACTGAAATAAGAATGATACTTTCAAAACACTGAAAAGTTACACTTCAGTCAACAGGGACTTGCAAGAGAGAAGTGGTACAGGGCACTTCTGAAATTCCAACAGAGTGGCACAGACACGAACATTACCATAGAAAGAGGACACAGGGCTATCACAGCTGAACACACGCTGCATGAGCAGAGGTGATCCCTCTTCTAATTTCAGGAGGAGAGAAATAAGAGGCAGCATGTTGGCCATTCTGCCTAAGAACTCAGAATAACATATACTATATTATCCTGAGAACTGCTGGCAAAAGATGATGCCTGGCAATGGCTGTTTTGATGTCAGAGTGAAAACCATCAGGTACAAATGACAACCCAGGATGTCTGAGGGACTCTCTGAGCATCACTTCCCAGGGGGTTGTTAAAATTCAATATTGAGTTAGAGATGATTATTCACTACTATTGTGTTGTTTAGCTGGGGAAGGAAGTGTAAGAGTTCTGCTAACAGCTAAATGGAGCCAGGTAGTGTGTGATGCTACATTATATCTCATTACCCTGGGTTAATCTGCTATGACTCCCCACACCAGATGATGCAGACCCCAGCTGATCTGTTTGGCTCCAAGTGAGTTCTGAGCAACACCAAACCCCAACCCACAGCCTTTCCAAACATTTATTAACATCCAAACTGGCTTCAGCTAGAATGAGAATGAGTTTATAATCTTCCAGTGAAATGTACTCCAGTTTGTTGCTCCAGTTTATAACAGGAACAGGGGAGATGATGAGGGAAAAGAAGAATTCTTGAAGAGAAAACAATTGCTTGCAGTCATTCAAATGTAAGATTAGAAAATGCTACTTGAGTGCTTACAGCGTAAGAAGCCTAAGTGTACAGTTTTGATGTGAAACCCTTGCAAAATCTGTTGTTATACTTTACTTGTCAACTATCCAGTACCACACTGATGGTAATACTAACAACATCATTTCATGAGATGAGTGGAAGCAGAGCCTCTAAGACTGACACAATTTGCAGGACTGACAAAAATAAAATTTATGTCACTCTCCAGCAAAGCACACGCACCTTGGAGACCAGCTGCATTTTTCTAAATGTGGAGTTGTCTGGTGAAGAATGTGGCACTGCCCAAGGCAGAGAGGATGTGAGGTCACTAAAGCAACCCTGCCATTGGGGATAGCTGCAACCTGCAAAATATCAGTTACAGGATTCTAAGTCTATATTTTGTGACCTAGTTTTCCGTAAAACCAGAATGCTTCTCTCAAAATATGGCAGGGATGCTAGAAAAAAAAAATCCTAATTTGTTTCACTGCAAAAGTTGAGGATAATGGAGAAAGTGGAGGCTTGGATATGCTGCATGTGGAGCACTCCCACAAACGCCACACTTGGACCATGGCTCCTGCACAATCACAAGTCCTCTCCTTGACGGTACACTCTAAATGGTGCTACTGGAGGCCTAGAAAAGATGTAGGCTGAACAACAGCATTGGCACTGGGTGGCCTAAACAGTGTCTGGAACAGAGCAGCACCAAGAGGGGCAGTGATAGAGGGCCTTCATCAAGCACCAACACCCAAATTGCACCTTTGAAAGAGCTGGGAAGTGGTCTGGACCAGTAAGAACACCTGCAACCTCCTGACAGCGAGGAAAACACAGAACCAGAATGGGAGAAACAGAAAATGGAAAGCAAGTCTGTGAGCACGGGGAGGGGGAAGAGACTGTACTCCTTGGCAATGGGGAAACCTAGAGAAGCCACCTGGCTGGACAGGACAGTCAGCTCTAACGAGTTACAGATAGCCAGGGAGACAACATGTTTCCCTTCATGGGGGAGCTCACCTGCTTCTCACACCACTCAGCCTTCAACCTCACCTGTTTCATATTATCAGGGCTTATCAGCAGCAAGGAACTCAGAGATCAGACCTTTTTCCCCAAAACAAGCTCTCTCTGCTGTCTTCCTGCAGAGTGAAGGTGCAGGATGTTTGAGGGGAGCCAGCCCTAGGAGGACACACAGCAGCCTCTAAAGAAGGGCCTGGGGAGAGATGATAACATGGACCCAGAGGACTGTATGTTCAGTAGCTTTGGAAGAAAGTAAATATATTCTCTTTCTGAAGAGGAACACAGTCATCTGCTGAAGAATCCAGTTACGTTACCTTACCAGGCTAATTCCCCTGTACTCTTACTGCTTGCTCACTCAAGCCTACCTGGATCAAAAGCTAGGCCTCCTCAGAGACAGGAAGATTGGAAAATAACGATTTTGTTCAAGTCTGAGCCTGCACATGAGATCTTAAAAAACCTGCTCAAAAATATTAAAGGTGTCATTCACCCTTAAATACCACCCCCTCCCCATGCCTACAGTATTATGTTTACTCATCCTTTCTTATTACTAATTCTGTTGTCAGCAGATTCCCCCAAAGCCCACAGGCTCCTTCCCTCCCTCATTCCTGTCCACAGCAATAGCAGATTGCCATCCTCGATCAGCTAATTCATCAGCCCTTGTGGCAGATGTCTGTGTGGTGGATCTAAAGGTTCCAGCCCAGCAGATGACTCAGAGTTTAGCATTGTAGGACTTTCATTTTGCATTGAATCAGTGAAAACTTTCACCCAGAATAGTATTAAAAGTATTCAAGGGCAGCAACACTGAGCACTCCAAAGTCAGGAACGGATACAGAAAAGTCACTTATGCAAAAATAATTTAAATTTTAGTGTCTATATGCATGACAAGGGAAATGCTAATTAAGGAGTATGTCCCACGTAAGTGGGGGTTTTGTGTTTTCTTTTCTTTTTTGGACAGGTCTCAGGCTCACTCAGGGCACAAGGTGAACAGCATCTAGCAAAGGAATCGTTTGCTTGTAGGACTCCAGCTTCAATTCAACAGGAGGTGGAAAACAGGCAGAATAGAAGAAACATGGAAGAAAGAAAACAAACTCTAGTGTTGTAATGAGAGTGTCTGCATTTTCATTTGGGAGGGGCAAATTACTTGAAACAGATTCATTCCAAGTGGTCAGTCACGGCCTATCCCTTGTCTCCTAGGTCCTAAGAGAACCTAGGAGACAACCAAATGACAGAATTACTCTATCCCAATCCTCCCTGCAGAAGGAAGGGGTAGAAACAAGACAGTGAAGGTGTCAGTCTTTGCTGAATGACATGGAACAAATCTGATTCCAGGCATCTTAAGCCATCTATCACAGATGAGTAGGTACTTGTGATCATAACTGTCTGTTTCCTATCCACACAAGGATGACACATTTGTCTCCCGTGGGGGTCACCCCCAAAAATAATCCAAACTTCTTCAATGCTCCCTCAAGGCATGCTTGTGCTTGTTATCATGCACAAGCAGAAATGTTTGGCCCCACAGCTCAGCTGTTGGCATGGCTCATATGAACATGATTTAACATGCTCCAAACAAAAGTTGGTTTAAACAATACATTCATGTTCTGAGATAATTCTGCTGCCCACTCCAGCACAGACAGGCAAACCATCAACTGTTCCAACAGGTATCATCTGGTGGTGTGCTGGGAAGACGTTGCTCGCACGCGTATGGCCAGGGAAAGGCACTTGGGAACAGAAATATCCCCAGCCAACAGCACATGATCTAGAAGAGTCTATCACTTCAGTCTCACCTGCAAGACTGACACCACTAGAAACAGCTGAGAATGTCCCCTCACTCCATGTAGGTCAACATAATGATATTGGTCATCAGAGTTACTGTGTCAAAATCCGTGACACGGAGATCAAAAGCTTCCTATCGTTCTCTCATTTCTTGACCCATCCATTCCTTCCTAAGGGTGATACGGTCCTTATGGAGTTTGAAACACTTTAAAAATAAAATAAAATAAAATGAAATAAATAAAATAAAAGAAGCACACTTTGTAAAACCCAGAAGAACAGTGAACCACAAGTGCTTTGGGTTATTTTTGAACAGTAACTACAGCAAACACTCAGCCTTGGAACACTCAGTGCTGGAATCACTGTAGCTGTGGCATCGTGTGTGTGCCTCATACCCACTTCACTTACTTCTGTGTCACTCATCCTCTCTGCTCCAGAATGAACTTTTCTTCAAAGGAAAGAGCTTATCTCCCATACTGCAGAGCAGAAGAAAAATCCTCCTATGCAGCAATATTTAAAACATGGTTTTATGGTCTTATGGCAGCTAATTTTCCTTAAGTGATTTAAGGGAATGAATACATCTAAAAGTCCTGCACTGAGCTGCACTGTTCTGCAATGGCAACACGAAGCCAAACTTCCTCTGCTTTAAACAATCCAGTCTTCTGTGGACAGCCCTTCACGGCAGATCTTGTCTGCAATGGGAGGGATGAAGGTTATTTTTTTATTCTGTAATTTCTCAGAGAATTGGGGTTTGCATTTTATTTCCTTTCCTATTCCCCAGTGTGGGAAGACGTCAGGTGAGGAGAGGGGTGGTAGGACAGACATGTTCAAATGCAAAATGCCTGATGTGACACAGTTTGACACCAGCCTTCCTGCAGCAGGTCACCTGTGCGTGCAGCCATCTATCATGTATTACTCATCTGAAAGTAACACTCTGCACCTGAAAAGCACCTAAAATTTTTAGCTGCCTGAAGGGATTTAAAGCAGGTTTTATTCTGACACTCTGTCATAACTTAATAAAAGCAGTCCCTGCTAAAGCAGGAGGGTGCATGGACAGTCCCATGCCCTCTCTCTGAGGGAGCTGCCATGTCTTCCCCTGCGCTTTGGATATGGTATTTTCATACAAATATTACTGGGATCAGGGGGAGTAAGAATCTGGTATTGCCTGAAAATAAGAGTAATCCCATATACTGCACTGCACTGCTGAGCATCCCTGGACCTGCCAGAAAAGCTGGTGTTGACAAGAGGATGATAAAACCAGACAAGAAGGTTTTTTTCGGTGGGTAGCTAATTCACTGAGAAATGGAATTCTGAAGAGCAATCTGAACTTTGTTGGTACTTTAATCCCCCCCCCAAAAAAGAAAGATTTCTAAATACTATTTTTTTAAAATTAAATAAACTTGAAAATGAAATGTTACACTTGTGTTTGAAAGGCTCCCTTTTCTTTCCCTCAGAAAGAAATGAACTGGAACTGGTTCATCTCAAGTTGATCACTGGGGAGAGCGGGAGACAGAAAGATGGAGGAAAAAAAAGATTTCTGTTTCAGACCAGCTCTCACTAAACAGTTATTTTGATTTTTCATTTTAGCCACCAAAGCAAATTAATTCATTCTTCACACATAGGGCAGCTGGAAGCCACTGGAATTTTCAAAGCTTCCTTAGGACGGGATGAAGCTGAAAAGAACTTTCCCCTACCTCCAAGAATAGTTTTATTTTTCTGACAGTGGCTTTTCATGGTACCAGGATTTGTTGCCTTACTGGCTACAAGCATTTCCCTACACCCAACTTTCTTGTAATGTCTAAAGACCTCTTCATTCCTGGAAAAAACCTCTTCTCAAAGCAGTCTGCATGCTCTCTCCATCATCTAGAAGGAAAACTGTCATGCTTTTTGGAGTAGAAAACACAGGAAAGACCAGGCTGGCTCGAAAGCTTCTTTCTGTGCCTTTCCATCATTATCATCATCACTTTAAAAGAGCTTAGGAGCCTTGGTCAGAGGCACAATGCACAGTACAAGGTGCTGCAGAAACTGAATAGAAAGACAAATTCTGTGCCAAACAATTAGCAGTCTAAGAAAATGTTTTTCATGCAATTGGATTCCACTCCATATGTAAGGATCTTATCTATTAACCTATCTTCCTTGTACCTAAAACCTCCTCTGTACAGGTATTACTACTAGCTGGAAGATAAAAAGTCCAATTAAGATGTATTGGGAAAACCAGGAGTTAAAGGAGGTCTTATCCTATACATGATGTAGCCAGGGGTAAGAATCCTCTTTCTTTATTAGCAAGGCAAGCCAGGTCTTTTTTCACAGAAACAAAAAGGAAAGAAAAAAAAAAAAAAAAAAAAAAAAAAAAAAACAAAAAAAAAAAAAAAAAAAAAAAAAAAAACCAAAGCAAAAATTAGCAAAACTTCAGGGAATTAAAGACTTGAATTCCCTCTCCATCGTGAGAAGCAAAAAGACAGGACAAATACCAGGAATCCCATAATGAAAAAAATAATAATCTATAAAATCTCCTCTTACTTTTTGGTAGTGATTTTTTCCTACCCATCTCCATTTTTTTTTCAGCAGTTTTTCTTAGGTGCCACGTTCAATAATCCTTCTGTGCTTTGATGTCAAACATTCAATAGCTGTCTGCCTCCCTCCCACTCCTCTTCTCCATATTCCCCGCCATCCATCTCCTCTGATTAGCTAAGATTTCACCTTCAAGAACACCTCTGCTTCTCTGAGTGAGCATGAGTGTGTGTTTATATAATATTTGCAAATATTCTCCCCCTCCTGCACTGCACACCACACAGCCACCACTGCCAGAGCCCCGGATTAAGCATCACTGCCATTCCCTAACTCAATTTGGGGGGCCTGCTGTTTTGAATCCAGCTCAGAGCATGAGAGCAGCTCGATTGAATTTAGGCCCCGCTTTCAGAATTATTTCATAGTTAATCCGAGCTGAACTTCATTTCACTTGCTGTCTCCACTTCTGATGCTTCCTGTGGCAAAAGGCACAACTGTTCCCTGATCTCCTGCAGTGGTGGGAGGAGGATGTTTGCTGACTTCTCCCTTATTTTGGTTTGCCACTGGGTTAAGAGTTGCTGGCATCTCACAGCACCCTCCAGCGAGAGAGGGTGGGTCACTCAGCACAAGGGGTGGCTCAGCAGCACCTGTCCCCACTCACCGGGTTGTTGTACATGTCGATGATGAGCTCCTTCACTCCGTGCAGGGTGGGATGAGCCCACGGAGAGGGATTTGCCCAGTGCCGGTTCAGATCAAACCCCATCAGGGAGCACCTGCACACAGACACACAAAAAACAGACACAAAGGACTTACGTGGGCTGCAGCCTCTCCTCGGATCAGCTGCAGAATTAGGAATATATTCTGCAGCTGAAGGAGTTAAAGGTTATTCTCACGGGGGAAGCAAAGCAAAGGCTCCCCTGAGGAAAGACTGCAGCAATAGCCCCTTTCAGAAATAACATGACCAGCAGAATATCAACTGGAACAGCTTTGGTCATTCAGTCTTCTTCCCCTCCACAACCTGTGCTCACTGTATCCTTTGCCTTTTCCCAGCTTGGCAGCCTGGCCCTGCAACTGCCTTGCCTGACCTTGGAGGTTCCCTTCCCTTTGAAGCTGTGGCTGAGGGTCTGCAGCTATGAGGGTGATTCACACACTGCGCCACCAACCTGGACCTTCAGCTTGTCCTCAGTGGGCTTTGACTCAGCAAGGCTGTTCAGAGCATTGTAATCAATGGCCGTTAAGTTTGTGCTTAAGGGATCTAAAGCATGAATGTCATCGTGCCACTAACCCGGGGCCTCAGTCTCTTCTCCTCCTGCAATTGCCTACACAAAAGTTAGCCAACCAAATCACCAAGTTAAAATGCTTATTGGCCATCAAATCCTGCAGGCGTTGGAGCATTGATGCCACCTTGGCTTCTCCTTCCTGCCCTGACTCAGATCCTTCTCAGGATACTGTCCTGAATTGGATTCTGCTGCTCACAGCCCCACGGAGTAGTATCCAAATTCTTTGTGAGGCCCCACTGAAGCTCAGGGGGCTGTTGACAGAGTAAATGCTAAAACTAAAAATTTGAAATTTTGAAAGAGAAATTAAAAAGCTGGAAATGGCACAAGTAGGAGGAGGGAGAAATCAGGTCCCTTGCCTACCGCAGAAATCATCTAGACAATCTGTGGCTACTGATTTTTGCAGTGAAACACAGCATCTAGACAATCTGTGGCAGGAAGAGAACTCTGTCATCTCAAACTGAGCTTGGGATGAGTTGGGTAGATTCTTGCTCAGAAATTCTATGGAAGACCACACAAATAATGAAAGCCCAGGTAGAGATGCAACTTCCTCTATAGTTAAAACAAACAAACAAAAATATCAACCTTGCTGCTAAGCCTTAAAGCTTCTTGAGAAAAGAAGAGCTTTCATTGATCCCATGTCTATTACAAGAACTGTCTGTTCAGCCTTAATCTTTTAAACACACCTATGCTAACAATAGAGATTCACTCCAGCAGTGCTATCCTTTGACAAAAAATTCTAAGAATCTGAAGAACCAAAACATAGGTTTAATTGGCAAAGAGAAAGGAAAATAAAACTAAGGAGGGTGAAATACTAAAAAAAGTGAGGGGATGAAACGAGAGGATGAAATTCACTTCCAAACTTGATGAATAAATATTTTGCTATGAACCACAGTTAATGGGACATTCTTTTGTAAAAATTCTTATGGGTATCTAAGCAAGCAGGAGCTGCTTTGCTCCTCGGGCTTGCACAACCCAACCATCAGCTCTCTGGGAGCTCAAACACCCAAGTGCAGCTCTGCAGCTCCATCACTGCTGACGTGGGTGGCTTGCTGGGGTGGAGAAGCCATCTCCTTGTCGCGGTGGCCACTTCTCTGCTTGTATAGAAACCAGATGGATTTTTTTCTGGACACTCCAACAGCTACAATTCCCCAGACAATTCTGAAAGTTGCTGCCATCCCACTCTATGGCATATTGTTTCAGATTTCTCTCTCTCTTCTTTCTGTCTTCATGTAAACTCTCCGCACTCTACTAAAAGCTCTACTAAATCCTATCTTCTTTTGAACTCACAGACATTAATAAAAACCAGAAGTTCTTCTGGAGACATAGGTGGAATTACATTGGGATAAAACAGGCAGAAGAGAAGAATGAGAGGAATGAGTTTTTCATTTAATAAAAGCAGAAACTGTCGTGATTTTTACTGTATTTTGGCACAGTTCCCAAGAAAACAACATTCTTACTGTACAAAAACTTTCTTAAGAGCTCAGAATCTGAACTTACATCTCTTTACATAGTTAATGTGTCACATTTACATTTTCTTTTAATAATATTTAACACTAGAGGAAATGAGCATACTTTGATTCCATTATGTTCATCTCCAAAGCACACTGAAGTGGCCAAGCTAGAGAGCAGCAAAAGCAAATTTTAAATTCAAACATGGACTGTCAATATTAAATTTGGGGTTTGGGACTTTTTAGGTAACTTTATCTAAGTCATCCCCATAGGGAAAAGAAGTAAGCAATACCTAATTTTTGTAAGATCCTAAACAAGGCATTGCAATTTGCAGTATTTGGATGTGCCGGGAATGTCTGGTAAGTGATGAATCTCGTAGTTCATTTAAAGCAACAAGAACAGTTGAAAATAGTTGTCTTTACTTGAAAAGGCTTTATAAACAGAAGGAAGCAATGCTTAGCAAACAAGTTATTCATCTGGGAAGCTCCTCTGAGCTCTGTTTAATAGGAATCCAAATTAATTTCCAAATACCATTTAGCTAGTCTTTGATGTGATATATCACATATTTATCAATGTAACAACAATTAATTAAGTTTCTGATGTGGGCATTACTATTTCTTTCCAGTCTGGAAACAGCGTAATGTTTTCTCCCCTCTTCCAGTTTTCAAGTCTTTTTTCTTTGCTTTTTGCCTAAAGACAAATTTGTATCTACCACATTCTCTCTTTATTCATCTGCTGCAAACTTGTGGCCTCTCTAAGGAAACATCAAGTTGTGTTCCTTGGTACTTCAGATTTGATTATTGACTCTATTATGTGTAGAACTGTCTCCCAAAGCTCACGTATATCAGGACATGACCAAAACCTACGGCGAGAGTCTCCCACGTGCCCACTACAGACCCTGCATTCATTTTATTATCTTGCTCCCACCTGATGTGATATCCCTCGTGGCTAATGCCTCCAATGCAAGAGCTTGAACAGGACAACTTAAAAACTGCATCTTGCACTGCTTTTTAATTCCTCCTCCCAGTCTTAAACCAGCTAATTTCTGGAAGACTTTGCTGCTGGTTCCACTGCTTAACTGTTTGCCTGCTGCTTCACACACTGGGTAGGCAAAGTAGAAACACAGATATGCTCTGGAAACAGCAGCTCTATGGTGGGAAACAAGTATGTTCTAACATAATACATAACCTTTCAATATTTGAGAGCAGGTCTTTTACTCAGACTGCAAGTGTTGTCATTGGCTTCAATGCAGTTGCTCACATGGCTGTAAGTGTTCCCCTGATTTAGAAAGTGCCTCCAAATCTGCCCTGTACAGATGAGATTTGTTTTGTGCTGTAAATAAACTAATGTGTTCAGCACAAAACTAACAAAGGGGGAAAAAAACCCCTAAATCATACCAGAAGACTGTTTAAGGATGATCTTGGAAAGGGGACACAGAAGACAGAAAATCAGGAGGCAGACTCCAAGAGTTGCAAGGGAAGACAAAAGCTGCTTCGGAATTAGTGAGGGTTGGTGCAAGGGCACTGGAGGATATCCCATTCCATGAGGCTTAATGACCATGCCCATGAATGCCCTTATGAAATGTGGCAGGCCACAATGCCACGGAGCCCAGTGAGAATGATGTGCTGGCACAGACTCTCCCAGGTTAACAAAAAGCATAGTCAGAATAGGTGAGCTACAAGCAAAATAGCAACCTGCTATTATTACCTGATTGTGGTCTTCATTCCTACTGTGAAAACCTGGGTTTTGGTCACTCAGTCACTGCAGCCACAAAAAAAGACATGTGTGTAATTTAAAGCATTTAAGCTGATAACCATTGTTTGAATTTTGGATTATGCTTGATATAGTTTGCTAGATATACAGACCACATACTGTGTTTCTGCTTCGTGACTGAATGCTCATTTAAATCAGGTTCTGTGAATATTCTTGTTGAATTAGAATTTGTGTTTCACCAGTGTTTTCCAGCCTTTTTCTAAAATTTCTGTTTTCTGTAAGTAGATAAATTTATTACAGTGTTTATAAATTTACATAAACACAGTGCAAATTCAGTCAAAGCAAATGAGTTTCAAAATTGCACTGGAAACTGAAACATTTTGCAGTATTCATCCCTCCCTACTTGGGAGGCAGCCAGATCTCAAGAGGTTACCAGCTCAACTCAGTAAAACCAAAGATGTTCATACCAGCATCCAGCTTGCTGGGCAGTCCTCTGGACAGAACCCCTTTGCCTCTGGGACTGAACTCATCACTGCTTGTGAGTATTTCTTACGCAGCTGCTTTAGTGACAACATCCTGAGGAAGGATTTAGTACCGAGGCCCGTGCTGGGTTTATTCTTCAGGGCTTCTTCCTATTCTTTCAGTTTGTGCCTCTTCTTTCTGGAATCTCCAAGTTATAGGAACCACCAGGAGCTCTGCCTTCCTTTACCCTCAGGTCTCTCTGCCCTGCTCGTTTTTGCTACCATGTGAGTCTAAGTCTCTTCCTAACAGACCCATTTCCACAAGGTGAGATATGGAGAATAATGGAGGAAAGGAGGTAAGGAAATCCTTTTTCACGCCATATGATTTATTACAAAGAGAAGCCTGCACCCTTCCCTTCGGCTTTGTAAGGCTGCATTGGTTCATTGGATCAGCACCAGGTGAATCTCCAGATAATCTCCACACACAAAGCCAGGGACTTCCAACCCACAAATGGCACTACCAACAGGGTTAGGATTTGAAATTGAAAAGGTAGTGGGGAAGGGGGAGCGCTCACTTTATTTTCCCCCTCTCAGGCTCACTGCAGTGAGAGTGGAGGCAGAGGGTAATTGGTCTCTGTCGCTGCACTTCCTCGAAGGCAGAGCTGTAGCAGGGACTGCCATGAGGCTGCAGCCAGCAGTGGCACGGAGGAGGAGCAGGTGTGCAGCAGGAGGGAGCAAAGACAAGGGCAACACGCACAAGACTTGCTTCTTTTCATAAATATCATTTCAAAACTGATATATTCACGGCGTTTTACAAATCAACTCC
Organism: Rhagologus leucostigma; assembly: GCA_013397725.1. NCBI lineage: Eukaryota > Metazoa > Chordata > Aves > Passeriformes > Rhagologus > Rhagologus leucostigma. Next base: position 4,808,374 of record VZTD01003312.1, on the reverse strand, counting down.
ACACCTGCCAGCCAAGGAAGGTCTTCATTAATGTGCGTTTCACCGTTTGGGTGCTTGGGGTTTGAGATTTATGCATTTGCCTATTCATTAAAAAGGATTCATTAGAGCCCACATATTCTAAAGCAATTAGGTAGCAAGACATCCTAACGCTCCAGCTACAGAGAACCCCTGCTCTCAAAACTCTCTCCTCCTCCCCGGTTTTCTGCATTTTTAATATGGAGCTCTGGAAACCTTCACAAAGGCTATTTAACAGAACCACTGCAGTGTGCTCCAGGCAGAGCGGGCTGCCAGTGCAGAGACCAGCATTAGCTACCAGAGACCACATGGTGGAGTCGATGTTTGCAGAATGAGCACTGTCTGGTGTACTGACATAATTTTAAATCGTACATGACGGTTAAAGATGTGTTTCTCCATTTTCTGTGTAAACAATGTTAAATAAGAATAAACACAAAGGGATATTTTCTCCTTCTGATGAATACAAGCATTTCTCAGGGCTGGTAATAGGTGTCACAGGCACACACACCAAGGGAGACACGCATTCCCTCCTGACATGGGCACGCTCTGATCTTCAGGATATATCTCAATTCTTGTATTAACTCTCCTTACACACCCCAGGTCCTCAGTGATGCCAGAAGGATTCCTGGGCACAAAGCAGCATGCTGGAAATAAAACCCCATCCTGCAGATAGGAGAACTCCACCCCGTGAGTGTGCCTGGGGTGTCAGAGGGTAAGATCCCCTCAGTAGTGCAGCTCACTCACCACTGCAGCCGTCACAGGACTCACCCCTCTCTGCATATTTTCATATCCGCATTGTGCCCAGCCCAGTTTTCAGTGGGACAGGGTTTCCAGCACTCCCCCTGGGAGGCAAGCCCAGTTTAGCAAAGCTCTCCCACAGGAAGAGCCTGTCCCCATGTGAGGATCTCTCCAAATGAATCCTGCAGGAGCAGGTCCCATCTGTCCTGCCCTGGGAAGGCTTTCTCAGACTCCTGCTCCCAGCTGGATCTGACTCACTGCCACGCCAATCTTGGGCACTCAGGTGTTTTAAACAAGTTGCTGGCAACACCTACAGTGCTTCCATTTTAAAGCCTGATTCATTGTTTGGCCTTTTCAAAACCAAACACATCACTGACTTAATGACACAGGAGACAGGGGTTTTTTCCAACTTTTAGATCCCAAAATATTTCCACTGCAGGCACAGGCCCTGCAGAAATCTCACGTATGTAGCCTATAATGCAGTATTACATAAACTTTCTTTCCTGATGTTGTCCAAAAGCCACCTGCTCATGGATCACAAGCTGCAAACCACTGAAAAACAAAATTTTAACATGTGCTTAATTTACTGGACTCCCACCCTGTCAAGAAGTCAAACTCCTCTAGGCCCTCCTGCCCTATCTACTTGACACTTCCCCACAATGTCCTAATTCTGTTTCCTAACAAATGTTTCCCTTCAGATAAGCAACCCTTCTTCAAACCCACTGTATTTTTTTGGTCTGTCTGCATTCCTAGAGGGCAGGTTGGGTGGAAATAAGTGTTTCATCATCACAGTGGTTCACAGAAAACAGCTGATAGACACGTAAGCATTTCTGGAGACGTGGCTCCTCTTGAATTGTGCTTTTGTTCCCATTTCTCTCCTTCCTGAGACTGTACAAATAGTCAGACACACAGCACATCTGAAAATAATTAGGGAATACTCCAGCTGTTGTAGGATGATATTCCTGCATATTACAACACATTTCCCATACTGCCTGGCACACAGATCTGGAATTCTACTCCCTTTTAGGGAAGAGGAAAGACACATCATGTTCCCCTTGTAGAACAGCATTATAGGAACACCCTCAAAAGATGGTTCAGCTCTTACTACCAGATCCATTAGACACAGAGAATTGCAGTCAAAGGAGCCAACCTTAATGTCACAATGTTGAGCTCTTAAAAGTTTGGACATGCCACAGCTGCACAGGTACACACAGACTTCCTTCGGCCCTGTGCTTGTCATTATTGTGACACAGCCTTTAACTGCAGGAGCAGGGGGTGCTTTTCCACAGGCTCTGGCTTTATTCTGTGCACAGGATCTGCACTGTTCATTAATGGGTGGACTATTCAATATTTTGGCTTTTCCTTATTGTTCAGTGTGCAATCCTAGGCTCTTGCTTACTGCATGCTACTCAAAGCCTGCTCCAAGGACAGAGCTATTCAGTTCTTCATGGCTTTTCTAAAGTGCTCAGCACTGCAGGAGACAACTGCTTTATAAGCACTGATGGACTAATTTTCCCAACAACACTGGTACAAGAGGCGACCACATTGTCCACAGTTCATAAAAGAGCAATTGGGACAAAAACTGGCTTACATAAAGAGACAGCCACTAATTTGAACCATTCTATCTGAGAGGCCAAGGACAGGCCTTTTGTTTAAGAGAACTTGGGTTTACATAGCCTGTTACATGTCCAGCAACTAACACTGACTTCAGCTGAAGCTGACTGTACTCAAGGCTTCTCCAAATCTGATAAAAAAAGGCAATATAAGTGGACAGAATATTAGAAACATCCAAGTTTGTGGAAATAGAGCAGTCAGAGATTGCTATAAAATGGTAAGACATTACAGGATCATGAATGAGTTTTGAGTGGGTTTCAGTAATAGCTTAATTCAGCCATTTTTCTTGGCTTTATATCCTGATACTGCTGCATTCAGCTGTGTCTGAGAACCTGCTCTAATATGGGGTGGTTGGGGCTAGCACTGTACCTGATATTGCTCTCCTGAACAGAATTCAATGATTACTTTGCTACATTACAGGGTACCAGATTATTTCCACCCAGGACATGCTGCACACACATCCTCAGTAGGCCATGCCAGAACTCAGCCAGAAATCGTCCACCTCCATCACCACAAAGGCCTTTTCCTCTTGGCTATCCTGGAGGAAGGGTTTGACCTGATACCAAAACTGCCAAGAAGGTGTGTGCTGGCACACAGGAGAGCAGCACAGGACTGCCAAACTGCTGGCTGAAACCTAACAAGCAAAGTTTAACCAGAGCACGGCTGCAGGCTCTCTTTTATAATGTTTGCTAACAGGCTCTGACACACTCGAGTATTTCTCACTCCCATACTTAACCAGAATGTTAATTGTATTCCTGCATGGTCTTGCTGCATCTATAAATTGTTCATCTTGAAAACAACTTTTTGCATCTGTAAGTACGCATTTATTTTGGGTTGGTGGGAGGGAAGGCCCTTTTTATTGTCCCTGCACTCCCATACACATGGTCTACAAGCAGCCCACTGCTGCTGCATTGGTTAGCACGTATAAACGTCATCAGAAGTTGGAGGCAGGGACATGTCCATTAGCCAGACACTCCCTTTACCACAACTAATTGAAAGCTTTACAGTTGTATGCAAAGCCCTGAACAAAACCCCGGGTGCCACGAGACAGGAGAGGGGCCAGTGACACGGTGGTTCACCGAGGGTGACGTCATGAGACTGCCATGTCATTGCCTCTTATTTAACCTAGGTCTAAACTGCAATGCCTCAGTTCTTCACTTGTAAAAATAATTATAAACCCTCCATGGTGTTTTGAGAGGAAATACATGAAGGAGTATAAAGTATTTTGGTGCTACAGTGATGGGGATGTATTAGGTTCTACAGATGGAGAATAAGCGAGTTATGGAACGAAAGAAAGGTTTTCTGACAGACCCTGAATTTTGTTGAGGTTCATTTCCAATAAGACTGCACAAGTCTGTACCTAACGAACAATCCTGCAATGCCTATAAGAGCATATAAGATAAGATAAGCATAAGATAGCCCAATCCAGTTTTTGAGAAACATTCTCTAAGGGTTTGGGTGGAGAAGAGGGATTGCATAGGGTTGTGCTGTTATATCAACGACATTTCCTCTTGTTTCTTCTGCCCCTATACCCCTGCAACTAAAGATATTTTCCTCTTAAATCTGCCTTTATTCTCACTTTAAATTTCAAGGTTATCTGGCCCACTGGGTGTGTTACATATTGCTGTCTAATTAAAGAGAGAAGATTAACCTTACTCCATTAGATTATTTTAACACCTGCCAGGTGACTACTCTGTTAGCAAAGGCACAATGTGGCCAAATCGGTTAAAAAAACCCCAAACCAACAACCAGAAAATCTAAACCCAAACAAAAAACCACATCAAAACCTCCAGTTTATTTCATCTTTGGAAAGTCCACCAGAAATTGAGAATGATGTAAATGTTCTTCCCAGAATCACTACTATGATAAACTAACAAACATTTCATAGCAGAAATAATACCAGCGTCTTGTTTGGCACATAACATTTCAGAAGATGGCAAAGAAGCCGTAAAGCCCTGATCTTTCTCTGATTGCAATCAATAAAAAGCCCAGATGCTTTAGAAGGGAGTTAAATCAGGCTCAGATCTTTCCCAATCACTTGTTAATTTAAAGGGCAGGGTTTTACCACCTGAGCTTCGCTGCGTGGTGTTGCCCCAGCCCGAACAACACAGAGAATGAGGAACTATTTGACAGCATGGTGGTCTCTGGTCCATTTCCAATTCCCACCTCAAATCACATAGGCTTTAAATTTTCCACAGTCCCAGCAGCTGGACACACTGTACACCCCAGAAGGGAAGCAACGTGGCAAAGAGACATTTCTCGTCATACTCCATGACAGCTCCTCTTCCTGACTCAAAGCCACGTGTGAGGGGATTTGGTGCCATCCCACGGGACATGGGTCAGTTGTCTGATTTGGATGCTTGCTGGATGCAGAAGAATGGGAATGTAAAGCACTCAAAGTGTGGCTTCTATCAATCACTGCAACGCACCAGCAGAATGTGATTTGATAACAAGCCAAGCTGAAACTACACATTTTGGTTCCAGAGCACTGAAACATCTCATTGCAATGAATAATGGTGCAATGATAGATTAGCTCGAGAATCCTGATAAGAATGTTAAAGCCGAAAAATTTAAACCTTCAGGGATTTGGAGCATTTTCTTTTTTTTTTTTTTGTTATCCCTCAAAAATAGATGCAAATGGGGGTAAAAATTGTCAGAAAAATGTATTGTTATACCCTTTTCTGAGATGTATAGAAGAATGCAACAATTACTGAAGGCATGTAACAGTTGAAGAAAAGAGGTGAGGATGAAACACCAGGGCCAACTAAATCTTCTGATAATTGTTATACAGAAAGACTCGGAAAGAGTTCAAGTGGAAGCTGATCATGGAGTGATTTGGGTTGGAAGGGACCTAAAAGACCATTTAGTTCCAACCCCCTGCCAGGGCCAGGGACACCTTTCACTAGACCAGGTTCCTCAAAGCTCCATCCAGCCTGGCCTTGAACACTTTCAGGGATGGGACATCCACAGTTTTCAATCTCCACTGAAAAGATTACATAATGAAGTCAGTTTTAATTAGGCAACAGAGAACCCAAACGAGGGGAAAAACCTCCCATATTATGACTTTTTATCCATGCAGATTTTCAAATCTCGCCTGTAGAAAGCCCTAAGTAACCAACACAACACTGAAGTCAGCCTTGCTTTGAGAACGGACTGAAGACCTCCAGAGGGCTACATTAAACACTTTTTCTTTATAATTCTGTGAAAGTCTTAGGCACAGGGAAAGTTTCACTTGCTGCTTATACCTCAGTAGACACCAGAGAACCCAGCTGTGGGGCAGGCGACTTCACAGGCTCACAGAATTACTTATTTTTCTTTCTGCATATTTGCAGCCTCACACAGTTCAGCACCCTTGAGATAAAATCCTATAGCAAAAATGTACAATGAATCAGAACATATATGAATGGGAAGTGGAGGAGCAAACAAATTTCAATTTCAAGCTTTCATGGCTTAGCATAAACAAACATAAAACAATTCATCCTCAAAATATAGGGGTGGGAGGGGGATACTGACAGTGTCCTCAAGACACACAGGGAGACTGAGAACTAGGGAGCCTGGAGCGAAGAGAACATTTCAAAAACTGTTTAAAGCCTTGGGAAAGTTTGAAGCAAAGATGAAACTTTCCTGATTCATTCCGTGGGTCTGCAAAAACAATTCTCCTCATCCATTGCCACCCCCCGGATTGTCAAAAAAAAAAAGCCAGCTCTGTCAAATGTTGTTTTCTTCTTAACAAAAACGAGCTCTTAGAATCTCAGTCAAAATTTGGAATGGATGAACAGATTTTGGAAAAATAAGAACAGTCCAATAACTTTCTAGAGAAAGATGCAGAAATAGCTTCTAAAGAACTCACACTGAGCTAAGTCTCTTTATGAGCCTGCAAAGTCTATTTGAATTTTATATTTTTGCCTCTTTTATTTTTCATAAATTCATCCTCTGCCTGCATCCAAGCTGATATGGGACTAAAACTCAAAACACTCATCTGAGATGGTGCCCCATTTCTACACCTTTTAGCAACAGGGAGTGCAGTGATCTTGTAGTGAATATGAAGTGATTAGGGAGATGGTTTCCTTCTGTTACAGGTTCTTGTAAACATTGATTTGAGCTGTAAATGGACAAAGGAAGAAAGTTCATCTTCCCAGCTGATCTAGCCATTAGCTTGCTGTATCCCACACCATATAAACACCACAAAACAATGAAATGTGCAGGTTCTGGCTGTTTTAGCACTTGCACAATGTCATCCTCCTGACAGGGCTCAGAAATCAATCCCTCCAGTCATATTCTGCCCTGAAAAGTACTTCAGTATTTGGCAGGCAAGAAAAGAAACTATTCAGCAGAACTGTTACCTGGTTTGTTCAAGGTGGGACTAGGATCTGAGTGCTGTGTCTTCCACCGTGCACACATTTAGTTCTTTGGTTTTAGTAGCCAGTGTTCCCACCTCTGAGTAGTTCAGAAGTTGGTTTTTGCTGCCTTCTGACAGAAAAATGCAAGGCCCCGTGTCTGTAAGGCTCATGAAATGTGATTATTTGACGCATGAAGGGAAAAGAGCAATTCATTACCTTCAGAATCAAAAAATTCCTCTACACTGGCTTGACCTAAATGCCTGCCAAGAAAGTTGTAGTATCTCTATCTGAAACTTACAAGGAAGAATTTATAAAATGAACAAAAATGGGTCACTCTGTCCATGCATGGGCTTGAAAGAGACCATGTAGGCAAACAAATTCAAGGATTACAAAATTTAAATGGTTCACCTGCAGTCAAAGCCCATGGAAAGAATAGTTTCATGGCCAGGAAAAGAAGAGATGGAAATTACTTTCTCCACTTTAAAAGAGAATTTATTGAAGCCTGGAAGACAAGAACAGAAGCAAAGAAAACAAAAGAAAACAAAACAAAACAGCCCAGAAGAGCTCTGAAAATCCAATCTCTCCCATCAGCCTCTGGAAAATGGATAACCTATGCGTGGTATGATTGAATTTCTCTGTTTCATCACCCTAGTGGAAGCATCTTGTATGAAACTCTGGTTTATGAATTGAGTTTTGAGAGGGACCTAGGAGAGCAGGAGTTATACCAATCTAATCAGGATGTGACAAACACATGCATCAAAATGTTGCATTGTCAAGATCCAGAAGCCACTTAATTCCAGAAAGATTTTAAAGCTGAGAAAGCAGCTTTGGCAACAGGATTAGAAATGATGAGAAGGCAGATGAAAATCCAGATGGAGGAAGATAGAACAATTTTTTTTCCAAAACATCCTTTCAAAAATTAGGCCATGTCCCTACACGATTTCTTATTAACTTCTTATACAAGCCTATGTTTTATTCAAATGAAGGACACAGTTGCCTTCTTCCATTTATTGCACCTTCTTCCCAAACATACGCTAATAATGGAATGAAAGATACATGAATTGAGATAAATAACACCATAAAATCCTATAAACCCCACAGGTTAAAACACCACAAAAACATTCTGAGCAAAATATCCAACAAAGCAGATTAAACACAAGAGTAACATGCAAATGTCATTGCCACAGAGCAGAGAAACATGCTAATGCCAATGCCACAGGACACAAAGCAAGATTCATGAGATTGATTTGTGATGGCTCCTAAATAAAAGCAGGGCACAAAAATAGCCCGTGATTATCAATAACATGAGATCAAATCAGAAAGCATGTGCATTTAAGAGAGATGGCATCAATTGCTTCCTTCAAAAGAAAAAGAACATCACAATCACTTTGTATCTGCCTGGTCTCAGCTTGCATTTCCTATCTAACTACCGGAGATAGTTTCACAGATAAGTACAGATTAGCAAAATATTCAAGGTGATTGAATGGATTAGCATTATTGTTTAGCACAATGCAAGGTGATAGGAAAATCCACAGAAAAGAAAGATCTGCTATCTGGACAGCCACTCGAAATTATGCAGCTCACAGGTTGAATTCTTACATTTCTTGTAACATCATCAAGTGTCACAGCGGATGCCTGAAAACATTTCCAGCTAAAGAGTGAGATTTAAAGCTGGGGATCTCAAGCAACAGGTGGAACGGGAATTCCTAAGTAAACTGCTATCTTGTTTGTCACACAAATAGAAAATCCATATGCTAGTGCCACAGGCAAAAAAAACATATTCTAACAAACAGCACAAAAAAACTCAAACCCTCAAGAAACATTTGCCTGTAGGGAAGGGCTGGGAAAGAAAAAAAAGAGATTAAATGCATCTAAAAAAGTCAAAATTACCTTTAGAGGAATTAACTGTGTGCTAAATCCCAGCCAGGTAGAAAGCATAAATGCATGCCATCCCCACTATCCTGGCCATTGTAATCATGTCCAGCAGCTTGGGCTGCCCGTTTTCCCCACCCTTGTGGAGATCCACGCTGCAGTTAACAGATGTACGGATGTGTTATGCTCCCCTCAGGCCCCAAGGATGCAATACCTGATCAAACAGACAGGCTGTTTCATGCTGTGACAGGGATATTTGGGTTATTTCTAGGTATCCAGCGTTAATAGAGGTCAAACTGTGAACAAATCCACATAACCTGTGACTAGGGATGGAGATTTTGCATTCAGACATTGCCATTCTACACAGCGTTCTTCATTTCCAGAAGCAGAGACTTTGTACCTCAAGAGCTGAATCAAATCCCCTAAAATTCAGACATCTATGGTTTGCTTTTCAGGGAGTTTCTTAGAGCATTTCACAAGCATTAATGGAATGTCCTCCAATGGTTCTGTGAGGCAGGTGCACAGAATTAGTCTCACTTTGCAACTAAGACCGAGGAGCAGAGGGGGATTGAGTGAATCAGGGAAGATCATTCTGCATTTGTCTGACAGAGTCATAAATAGAAATCAGGATTCCACAGAAAGTAAATAAATCACCTCCCTCCCTGGAATACGCAGCAAAATATTTGGTTAATTTTGACGGCATGCATCCTTGCTGGGTTACAGCCAGGAAGCGAAACATCACTGGTCTGAGCAAGGTCATTCCTACAGCAAGTTCAGGCAGACCTTTAGCCATAAGTAATGTGTGCAAACCCCATGCATCCTCACAAGAAATAAATTTAAATATGTAAGATCCAAGATAACTGGTATAAGGATTTCGGATCTCTCAATAAGCCTTATTTATCAGAAGAGAACTCAGTTCCAAATTTACCCCTGTTTTCTCACAGGTAGTTATGGAGGCAGAACTACACAGCAAATGATAGATTGCCAGGTTAGCAAAATCACCTTCAGATATGAAAAAACAACTTGCCCTGGGCTGGGACAGGCAAGTTTAGCCAAGCCAAGGCAAAATTAGTGTTGATACTCTCTCCAGTGTAGCAGAAGAGCTTAACTGGTCTGTGTGGGGAGGGAAATAAGTAAACCCAACGATCCCTGCTTGCCCAAAGCACAACAGATACGTCCCCGCTCCACGGAATGCAATATTCAAGCTTAACAGGAAAACTTACAAATATATTATTTGGGCTAAAAAACCTGTTTGCCTTTTACTCCCCCTGACAGTTTCAACAGGATGACTATCAGATGGAGGTTCAGAGAAGATGTAAAGCAGAAAAAAGGCCAATTAACAACTTCTTTCTCCTTCAGAAAAATTTGAAACTGCTTTTCAGTAATGAACAATACACAAGCACATCACTGAAAACTGCAAGGTGGCTTACCTGAGGTGATCAGCACAATAATTGGGACAATTCTCAAACAAAAAAATCTTCTCTCCCCAAATTTGTGTTCATAGCTCTTCTGCCTTCCCCCCAGCCCCTGAATTACATGTCAGGACTTTAATTTGCCAACACAGGCCCTTTCTGCATTGGCACTAAACATTCTCAGCAGCCATCACTGCAGCCACAGTGCTCAGCAAAGGAGGATCATTAACCTTTGACACGAAATCTGACATCACAAAAAACCTGCTTAGCCTGTTTTCTTCTTTATCCACTGTGCCATGCTGCCTGATCTCATGTTTGAGAGGATAACAAAAACTTTAGAAACTTTTAATCTTGAGAAATTAAAAGGAGTTCTACTCAGAGCAATAGACAGCCCTGGCCAAAATGCAGTGTACACACTACATGACACTCGTGGGCAGAGATGGGGGGAAGAGGAATGATGCAAAAACACTGTGACAAATGACAGCAAAAGAGTTGGATTCCCATTGCAAGGGGACAGGGGCCAAGGGGGAAGATATAATAGAGCAGTAGATCAGTAATCAATATAAAAATGTTGGTTTAGTCCTCTGTAGCAGTTCCCATGTTCTTGAACACTTCACTGCTAGTAAATAAACAGAATGACCATGTATGGATACTGAGTCAGAATTAGATCCTAGATACCTACATCTGGTATTATTATACTTTTTTAGAAGAATTAAAAAAAAAATCCAGAGTGCCTGACCCACAGTCAGTGTAAATTGGTACAACTGTTGACAACTATATGCATGGATATCAGTGAATTTTTGGCAGCTGGAGAGCAGATCTCCCGACTCTTGTTAAACAGCTTAAGAGAGCCAGGATAAATCTCACTCTAACCCCAGTCCCAAGTTAACAGGGTTACAGAAATCTGTTCAAATGGCAGCTTAGCCCACTTATTGTGGATGATACAAATCGCTTTCTGGGAACGCCTCACTGACCACAGCTAGCTCTAAGCCACCAGTCCAGAATAGATGACTAACTTTCAGATGGCCAAGACTAAACAAAACTAATCCAACTTGCATTATTCAAAAATGTATTTAAAGCATAGGTGGTGTTACACCTACTAAGTAAAGCCCAGAATCTATAGGGCAAGATCTGACAACATGAAGACAATAATCCCCTAATCAGGTACACAAAATCTTTTAGGCTTTTCAAAATACTAAAACCCCATGGGAAATTTTGTCCTCGGCCAATTTCAAGTCAAGTTTCACAACCCAACCAGGTGCATAGTTTTTTGCACTGAGTTTTTACGAATGGCGCATCCAAACCTTTGAAATTCTCTCATGGCTCATTTGTAGGCATCTCACTGTATCCCAGTGAGAGTGGATGAGAGGGATAATTGAAAATGGGACACATGGGCATCAAAACAAGCAAAATGACCCCCTCCTTTCTCTTTTCCTTTTTCTTCTGGTTCACGCTTCTAAATGAAATCCCAGGCTGCCTTCCAACTGCTACTCAGAGCTGTCACAGAGGAGGAACACGTAGGGAGCACTAAACCGACTGACCTATTTCCATCCTTGGAGCTGCTGTATCTAAACCCTTCGTTCTGAATTCTACACACACACACACGCACATGTGCACAGCAATTTCCCTGTATACTCCCATGAGGAACTATTTCCAACATCTAACCTCAGCTCCTGGAGGAGCTCTCTGCTTCTTCCTGAACAGCTGTTAACCCCATGGCCGCGGTGCCCTCCATAATTAGGTTAACTTTTGGGAGTCCAGCCTTTGGGGAAGACAACAGAAGCTTTGGCTCACTGACCCATCTTTTCTTCTGTCAGTTCTGTTCTCCATTGGATACTGCTCTATATCTGAGAAATTTGTATACAAGGATCCTCTCATCTCTTTTAAAAATGCAAGCACACAAAGCACCGCTGCAGAGTGAATAAAAGAGCACGTTAATAGGTGCAATTCATGCACATGGCAAAAGACCACTGAAAAAGAAACCAAGTTGCTTGTGCCTTCCCACAGCATTCAAATAGATGAAGCTTAGAAATGGCAAAAGGTGTCCGAACCCGAGGGTTGTCAAATCCTCCCTCCCTCTTCTACAGTTTAAAAAAAAAAATAAAATAAAAGAGCTTTGTCACCCTGTATGACTTCTGTGCTACTTATGTCACTTCCTAGGAAGAAGCAGCCACTGTCTTACTGATCTTGGCTGAACTTCAAAGATATAGAAAAGTTAATTGGATGAAATGAGGCTTCCAAAGAAAAACTTTGTGTGAAAAGCTCTTCAACCAAAGATTTACATGCAATCCAAGAAGCCACAATATGGTGTGGCAGCAGCATTCTTAATGTTGTAGAAGAATGCATAATGCTTGGGAGGAAACTTTCCTTTGCTCTTTTTCCTCCAAAATGTGTCCTTCTTATCCTTTTCCCCTGCCCCACCTTCAATTTAAAGGTTTATAAAATAAGAAATGTAAAGAAAGTTAATGAAGGGAATATGGAACATTAAACCAAAGATAATTTTTTAATATGGCCACATTATCGGCCCCTGGAAAAGGATAAAGTAAATGTTGTTCCATTTTTATTTCTTGTTGTAATAGTACTCTGACAAAAGTGAGTATAATTATTGCATCTAAAGGTCCGTATCATTCTTTCCATAAGTTTTCTATTTCTACTTAATGTGGGTTTATACTGAAGGAAGCCCTGGTCAGCAGAGTGCCAAGTACTGCAAAATGCAGTTACCTTTTGAGGAGTAGAGCACACTCCTGTAGGAGATTTTTAGACAGTCTGCAGAACTGGACCAGAAGACTAGACTTCAGGGAGCCCTGAAAATAGTGATGAACTTCAGAATATCCACATATTATGAAAAGTCAGGGGAGACCCACTTTTTATCTAAGCTGACTTTTTAAAACAATGGACCATTTGATACCAACAAACTTCTGTGGTCACCCCCATGAGGGAGGAAAAAGTTTGGTCTCCACCTGCGGTCCTCATGAGGTGACAGATTGTTATTTGCATTTGCAGCTTGTTTCCCCATTTGAAACATTTACTTTCCTATTTGAAAGCCAAATATTTTTGCCATATCCTCCTCTGCTAAAGTTATCATCGCCTGCCTTGCCCCTCTGACTGAACATGTGCGTTATGGTGGTGTCAGCTTCCTGTATTAAACAAAATTATCTCCTGTATTTTGTACTACAAGATATGTTTTCCACACCTCAGGCAGAGAACTTTGCCTCTCTTTTTCACACCCCAATTTCAAACCTCCCTAAGCAGGTAGGTTTATTTGCTAGGGGAAAGCCCAGGGTTAGCCCAATGGCCCAACCAAGCTCTTCCAGTATCTCAGTGTAGTCCTGAGTGCTCAGGAGGGTGTCACGGAAATAAAAGGTATCTAACATCCACGCCACTCTGTATTTCCACATCAAATAGCAGCAAACACAGCAGTGGCAGTGGCACATCAGCCAGGTACAAGAAGCCAGCACACAAATCACCCCAACACGGACTAACAAGCAAGGAGAGAGAGAAGGCCCCTCTCCTCCTCACCCATACTCAGAGCACATTTCAGCTCTTACACTCTGGCTCTGCTCATGCCCAGAGTATCAAATGTCATTATGGTTCTGCTCCTCACAGTCATTCCCAACACTCTGTTGAACTCTGTCTCCTCTCAAGTCAAGGATTGCCACAGAAATTCTCACTAATGGCAATCTTCTGTCATTTCCTACTGGAGCTCACACTTGGGGTGTGGGTGGCAGACATCAGGTCCTGTCTTCCAGTCACAGCCTACCAAACTCTTAATTTCTTGTTAGCAGGTTCTATGCCGTGACAAGTTGCTGGGATAAAGGGGAATTAGGCACAAGTTACCTTTAAAAATACGTCCCAGAGTAGCTGCAGTCCAGGTACTCAAATTAAAGCAAGTGTCACTGCTTGAAAGGTAATTGAAATGCCAAAATCAGTATGAGAATTTGTGCTAAGTCCTCTCTCAGGACTACACCAAGGCTCGTGATTCAATTAGGTATTAAAGCACTAAAGCCAGACCTTCACTCCTAATCTCTGGGCAGAGGATTCAGTATTTTAGAGATAAAAAAAGCAAATGACAGCACTTTCTTCCTCCTATTCAGGTCTATATTCTAAAGGCCTGTTCTTCAGCTTTTTTAGGAGATTAGAAGACTGTGACTCCTACACACTGTAGTTACAGAGGTGTGTTATACAGGAAAATGCCAATTTAATTAAACCACCTCTGAAGTGGTTTTTTTCCTTTCTTATTTTAATTCAGGACAAAGTGAGTTGTAAAAAAACCTCAAAGATTGTTGAGCTTTTAGGACAACTAGAAAGCATCTCCAGTGCCACCTTAAAACGTGCAGCTGTTACGTTCTCGTTACTTACAGACCCAATAATTTCTTGCACAGACACCCAGGATCTTATTTTCTGTAGCATCAACTGCTTCCAGAAATACAACCTCATGTAGAACTACATCCATGGGCTGAAGAAGAATTTCAGAGCTAGTTCTAGAAACCTGACCTCACCAGAAAGATGGATTTTTGGATTATTTATTTGATAATCCACAGAAAAGTCCTATTTAGCAAACAATGTTTTAGACAAAGGGAACCATTTTAAACTATATATGCCAAATATTTCTGCCTTTTTCTTTTTTTTTTTTTTTAAACAAACAGCTCTAGAAACTCAGGATTCTGTGGTGTTCTTGGGAGAATCGTAACAGTCTCAAGAGAAAATAGGAAAAAAAAAAAAAGAAAGAGAGAGTATAGAAAGGCATAATTGTGTCCTGCAGCTGAACACACTTCTTGAAATTCCATTCCTCATATTCTGTGTGTCCTGAGACGCCCCATCCTGCCCCAAACCAAATCCTCAGCTAACAGGACAGAGGCAGCTGCTCTGGTCCCAACACTGGTGCATTTATGCCTGCAGGCAACCCCTTGGGAAATTTTACTTGCAGCTGGTTTAGGCCCACTCGTCCTCTCAGGCTCACTCATGCGAAGGAACAAAATCCAGTGACAGGGGCTGTGGGAGATGAGAACTGCCAAACAGGCCACCAAAACATGTGCATCTGAATGGAAATGAGCTGTAAGACTGCAGTCAGGAGAGGAAACCTCATCCATCTAAAAATCCACTTGCCCCTCTATTTCATTTGCAACACAAATAGCTGCAGAGCCATGGCACCAGTGAGGTGCTACACTCTAAATTCTAAAGCCAAACATTTCAAGATTTTCACTGTGATTTGAGAGGTGCTATAGAAGGACCTGTAATATTAAAAGCTGCTAAACACTCTTCATCTGGACTCCAGAAGCCTTTGACACGTCTCAGGGTCAGCAACCTAAACTTCAGTACCTGAGGACCACAAACTGCTAATGAAAACCACAAGCCCCCAAATCTAGGGCAGACCTAAGACTTTCCTCAAGAGTAGAACAGGAGGTACTGCCAGGCACCCGAGCCCCATCCAGCCCCAGCAGGATGGAGTGGGAAAGGCACAGGAGCATGGGAAGAGCACAGAACTGATGTCCAGACTCCATGTCCCCTGCAGTTTTCTGAAAGTACTGATTAAGAGGCAGGGACTGGTATAAAACCAGGTTCTTACTACCAACAAGTTGTATTAAAATAATTCCAACCATGTAAACAACCACTTGGCATTTTTACTGTATTTTATCAGTTTATCATTGTCGTTGTCAGTAATTCTAATTTGCAAGGTAACTTCTTCGGCTATACAGTATGATAAACACATATAGAGAGAGAAATTTAGGTGGTCACTTTAGTTAAGATGACCAAAGACAAAATATTCTGCTCTTGACAGAACTCAGTACCAACTTTCACCTTCACCACTGGTCAAAGTCACACTGAGACCATTTAAGATCTCAGAGTTTAATACCATTTATGTCCTCAGATATAGGAAAATACTTTATTGTTTCCAAGACTAGATAAAAAAGATGTGGACTATCTGAGAGATCCATTTATAAAGAATGTGGCCACGTTCTTTGTTCATGCCAGCACTCAGTCATGGCCTGTTTCCAACTTAAATAATTATTCTAAATTCCATGTATCAGCCTTTTATTTTACAGGTTAGAGATTACATCTTTATAATAAAAAAACCCCTATTTTTCATGTTTGACCTTAAATAAAGCACCATGTCTATAATGAACTTGTCACCAAGGAAAAGGCAGGTACAAACTATTTCTGCTCATGCCAGCAGTGGTCAAACGGTCAAAGCTGACTTTTCTCCTGCTTCTGCTGACCTGGAACAACTACAGGGCTTACACAGCTTCAACCCAACAGCTTCTGCTTAAGGCAAGAGTTCAGGGAGGCATCAGCAAAGTTAAATGGAATTTTTTAGGAAGTACATTTTATTTTACGATGTTTCTTCCTTACCCTATTAAGCTTACATGATACCAAACCACAAACCCCTTTGCACTGCACAGTTGAAAGAAAAAGCCTCTAGCTTCCACTGATTCTAATGGAATTTGTCATTTGAAAGGAAGAAATTCTCTCCAGAACTCATAGAATAGTTCAATTAGATGCAATGACTTAGTTTATATGTACTATGTCCAATTTTTTCAGTCAAACAATCTTTTTAATTCTAAGAAGGACCAAGAAGTCATTTGGTATATGGGCTTATTGCAAAAGAAAATTATGAGAACCATACAATAGTTTGAAAATCACATTTTCAATCCAGAAAGAGGCTACGGTGATCGTCTTTGCTGATCCACCATTCACACACAAAGACCTCCTCTGAAGCCATTCCCATTCACAAAAAAATGAACGACCCCACCAAGAAAAAACCCAAAACCAATAAAAAACAAGAAAACAAACAAAATCCCAAACAGATCCTTTAAGAAAATATTTCTATTTCAAACAAAAACAGTCCATCAGGGAAAATACATCACATCCCCTTAAGGCCTTGAATCTTCCTTTCTTGAGCAGCTGTGTCAAGAAAGTCAACTCTGTTGTGTCCTTCCCTATTATAGTGAAAAGTAACCTTCCTGTTACTCCATGTTACATGTTCCTTATGTGTATACTCAGATCACAGATCAGTGCATCCCCACATATTGGCCTCAGATCATTCATTCCCTTGCCTGCTCTGCTAAACTAAACAAACCAAGCTCCAGGACTGCCTTGTCATAGAACAATTTTTCCAAAACTCTTCTTGTTGGTCTTTAGAAAAGGTCAAAGCTGTGCCAAACATAACCGTGTACACGTCAATGCACTTGTCTAACCGGCTTTTGGAAAGCTGAATTTCATTTGAGATAGATCCAAGAAACACTGCGGAAAACTGAGTGATGAAATGGACTCAACTCCCCAGGATTCTAAGAAACAGAATATTTTCTCATACATGAATCAGAAATAAAAGTCCGAGGTAGATTCGTTGTTCAAAATATTCTGCTTGTCTGATCAAGCAAGCTGTGGTTGTCTCCTCCTCCAGCTTCAAGATGAAAAAAACAACTCCTCAGTTCCTGACTCAGTTCTTCTAAGGTAGCAGCCATTTGACTTCCATGGGAGTTTATGAATCCTCGGCTGTGTTGTTACTCTTAACAAGAGCTGACAGTTAAATGCATTTCATTAACAGAAACTAGAATGAGAATGACAAAACTTGAGCAGATGAGACCTGTAATTGAAAAGGTGACCAATGTAAGGAGAGAGAACTGTCTGCCAGGATTGCACTTGCCTCGCACCCACACTGATAAGAGCGTTATCTCCTGCTTGTGACCCGTCTCTCTCTTACATGAATTAGCACAGCATCAGCAAGATGGAGATGTCAAGAACAAACCCATGCCAGCATCAGCTCCTCCTTGCACATCAAGAGCAGGAGCAAAAGTAAACGCTCCTGGGAGAATTAAACACAAAGATTTTCCCAGCCGACAATGTACAGAAGATTAGCAAAGGCACAGCAGAAAGTGAAGGAGGTTGACAGGCAGTTTGTTAATGGATTCTTTTCAGTCTTGGGAGAGCAGGCAGAAGATCCAAGGACAACTGCTGGGGTACAAAACTTGCTGGGAGTGCTTGCATGGGATATATATTCTCCCTGTGCAGCTTCCTCACTAGGCAAGCATTGCCAAAAGATTGACTGGGCCTTGAACATCTGTGGATTTCAAAAACCTACTGAACAAACCTATCTCCAGATGCACAAAATGACAATTTAATCCAGATGTAAAACTATGGGTAGAACCATTACACCGCTCAGCTGCAGCAGAATAACAAAAATCCTGGTGCTAGAATGTACATGATGATTGAACCAGGAGCTGAGTCGAGCTCCACAGTTTTGCCCGAGGAATAAAGAAGAGGAGAACATCTAAAAGTAATCTATTCTGAAGAAACACACCTCTTGGGTCAACCACCCTTTTCAAATGTATTTTGTCACTGAGAGCTCCTTCCCTGACTTCACCAAATTTAGAGTAGTCCTACTCTCAGTTGATATATGAAGGTTACTCAGCCTGATTGTATAGTTTGCTATTGTGTTCCCCACCACCAACCAGAGGGGGGGGAAAGAAACATAAAAGAGGGAAAAAACCTACCACTATTCATCCTATTATATTTAGTGCTCTGTCTTCCCCTCCTATAATAGCTTGCTTGATTGCCTTGTCCCCCTGCTGTGCCATACTCTTTCAGCTCTGAAAGCACTCTGGGAAAGTGAGGATCATTTATGATAGACTCGTATAGCCCCTAGCAGGACGGGATTGTGGCTTCTGGTCAGCACGGCAGTGTCAACGCATTATTGACCATCTCAACATTCAGGCTCCCTTGCTGACCTATTTCGGTTCAAACTAATGTACAACATTTGTTATTAATAATACAAAATGTGACCAGTCTGAGAGATTTTGGTCACTTCTGTGACATCCTTCTTTCAGTTCTTGAGAGTCCCAAAGATGCCACCTTACTGTAAGCCCTTCCATAATGCACCTCACTCACTGCTTTGCAGAGAATCAGATCACAGCTCAGCACACTCAATGAGTAAAGATTGGTCTTGTAAACAAGAAAAACACATTCTCTCACTCAGCTGTTACTTGGAGAATCAAATGCAAGCCCCTGCATCCTTTCCTTCCCCTGGCCATGGTGTAGAGGCACCTTAGAGGGGTCAGGCTTTTCCAAGATCCAACAGAGCTGGCAGAGTCCCAGGATAAATGCTGCATTGGGTGTTGGAAGCTCCAGTCCTTTTGCCAGCATTTGGATGTCTGCATGGCAGTGATAAAAGGGAGGGGGAAGCCGAACCCACTGCCACCCACCACAGCCGCATTCCTGGGTTAGAAATCCAGCTGTTCTCTGCAAACTGGCAGGATTTACTGGTCCTATTTTGGATAAAGAGACAGACGAAACTCCCCTTCCCCACCCGTTATCATTGTCTAATCTCTCCAGCACATGAGCTCCGTGGCTGTGGCAGTAAAGGAGAGGCAGAGGCAGCATTAGCATTCCAGGCACAGGCAGCACACGAGGCAGCAGGTTTATGATCTGTGCAACCCGAGATCGGCACTGCCCTCCCCCGAGGAGCTGGGGTAACACCGAGGAGCTGCAGGTAGAGACACCTACACCTCCATTAATGTACAGCCTTCCCAGCCTGGGAGGGGGCAAGGAGGCACAATCCCTGTCCCACTCACACGGGCACAGACAGCCAGTGCTTTTGCGGCTGGACACTGCATGTCCAGAAAAGCCACATCCCCTTTCTGATCCCAACTCCTCCACGTTGGCAGAGAGCTCTTCTCCAGCTCTTAGGCACCAACCAGGCAAAGCCATCAGCTGTCCGTCAGCTGTCACATCTCCCTCCTCCCTCTACCCTGACATCCCCGCTCTGCCTGGTGCCAGGGGCAGCACAGAAGTAATCTGCTATGAGATTAATTGCTCCCCTTGCCATGTCAGCACAGCAATGATGGCATCTGTATTTATAGGGAGCAGAGAGAAAAGGAGTTTGTGGACAGTTTTTCACCATGTGTACATAACGGGGTGTAACAGTTGCATGGAAACAGCTCGTTTCCAACTTCTGACACCAAAAAGCCCCTGTTTTCCTGCATGGACATGCCAAGTCACCCAATTTATTACCAAATAGTATAAATAATCATTTGCTGCTGCTAGGAAATAATAATACTAAGAAAGAGATCATATAGGCTTGGGTGCTTTTGAACACACCAAAACACATCCAAGAAGTCACGGGCCACTGCCACTGTCTCATTTCCAAGACCCCCAGGAAAACTGCACAACAGCCACCTACAATTTATGCTCTGGATTCAGAATTGCTTTATGCCCATCCCACCAAAGCCACCACGAAAAAGGGATCCCTCTCTGCTCATTCCTCTCTTCTGTCTTGGTGCCACTTTTCTGGCTGCACTGGGAGACAAGTGAGAACTGTTTTGTCAGGTTGGTTTTCTGTGGGATCAGTATTTTTCCAGCTCACAGCACTGCCACACAAGCGCCAGTCCTGGCAGAAAGGAGATGGCAGGGATGCACAGCCAGGGGGGAAAACAGCTGAACTGCCCCTCTGGGTACCCAGAACACATTTTCCTGAGCTTAAAGCAGCTGTGAAACAGCAGTCTCCCTTCTCTCTGTGCTTCAGCAGAAAAGGGTTGTGTACTAGTAGCTAAATAAAGTTTCCTTTACAGCTGCAACTTAAATTTTCAAATGAGCACCAGGACTAGTTTTCAAGAGCTCAAAGCCTTGCAAGCTCCTTAAACTCAATATTTAACCATGTTTCTTTTGGGAGACTTCCTTTATGAGAATTAAGCCAAGAAAAATGGTTTCTTATCCAAACAGAAGATGAAACATCACAACTCTGAACCACTTAGAGATGCTTTACAAGGCTATTCCAAGTCAGAAAGAGATTGCAGTGTTCGGGAGTTAATGTGCTGACCAAGACATGCGAGTGAGAGCTTTGGGCAGGTGTCTGCCTTCACACTCCTCAGAAGTGATGCACATCCTCAAATTCTTTATTAATCTTGTTTTATTGATACAATATTGGTTTAGATAACGAATGCTTATTATTTAGCTGTATCTTAGGATATTGCTTTGACGTTACACGACACTGCCCTTAGGACCAATATTGTAAATTAAACAGCAAGCTGCCATCATTTTAAGTGCTGCAATGTTAAAAATAAAAAACAAAAGAGAACAGCTGTCACCCAGGAAAAGAATACAACGAAAGTGGAACCTAAACAAACATTCCCTTAGGCTGCCACTGTTTTCCTAATAACTTGGATGGTATTTCCCCCTCCCCACCCACACAGCAGCAGTTGGAATAGGAAGACTGGACTTTTCTATTGACAGTTGATAAATCCTCCATGTGAGTTTAGAGTACTGAAGCCCTCACTTGTACAGCATTATAAAACTACACTACAAGGAAAAAGGCTCTTGCAGAGATCAGGGGAGTGATCACCAGTTGCTGGTGATCTCGTGTAAATGGGCATAACTTCGAAAAATTCCAAGATGTCTGTCCAGAAAGGTCTTCAGGAAAAGTTAATCCCTCAACTGCCTCCCCTGGCAGCTGGTGAATCTGTGTAGGTGAACACATGTTGCTGAAATGGGAGAGCAGAAGTGAGAAAATGGATGTTAATTTCATTGAAAAAGATTCGGAGATGCTGCTTGGGGTGGGAGAGTCTGAAACTGAGATATACACTGAGCCTTCCTATGGTCACAGAAAACAGGCAAAACGCCTTCCTCGCTCTTCCTCTTAGGCTGTTCACCCAGAAGGAACAGTAGGTACTCTCATGAAGGCAGAATTTGACCTCTAATTGGTAATTTCAGGAGTTAAGGAAAATATTTCCCCTCTTGCCTTGCAGTTTCCATTTTTCACTTAATTGTTGCAAAGACAATCCCTGCTGGCACAAACAGGCCCTGGAGTGTAACCTGTAAAGATAAAATACAGAAGTAGCCTGGCTCTGCTCCCTGCACCAGCTCAGAGAGGGGTCTCAGTTCCTTGAGAGTCACAGAATCATAGAACAGTTTGGGTTGGAAGGGACCCTTAAAAGCCATATAGTCCAACTGCCCTGCAAAGATCAGGGAGATCTTTAACTAGATCAGGTTGCTCAGAGCCCAGTCCAACCCAGCTTTGAATGTTTTCAGGGACGAGGCTTTTACCTCCTCTCCGGGCAACCTGTGCCTGTGTTTCACCACACTCATCCTAAAAAATTTTTTCATTATATCTAGTCTGAATCTCCTTTATTTTAGAACCATTACCTGTTGTTCTGTTTTGTTGCTACAGGCCCTGCTAAAAAGCCTGTCCCCATCTTTTTTGTAAGGCCCCTTGAAGCACTGAAAGGCAGCAATAAAGTCTCCCTGGAGCCTTCTCCAGGAATTCAGGAAGTATTGCCAAGTACTACAGTGACTCTGTACTCCTCTCCAGGAGTCAGGACAGAGAAATCTCTCCCGAAGTCACTCCTGAAGATGGGGTAGAACGGAGGAGTCTACTTAGGGAACAGCCCCGCTCAATAACTAGAGCACAGCTTGAATCCCTGTTTACAGCCTCAATTGTGTGGGCATCCTCAGGGCTGGACGCAGCTCCTGCTTACCAGGACAGGAGAACACAGGGCTGGAATGCAGCTCAACCTCATCAACACTTCAGGGTCTGGGATTTGCTCCCAGGGGTGTTGAGAACTCCATGATGCTGCTGGCAAGGCAAATACAGTGCAAAGTCAGCACAGTCCCCACTGAGCTCCAGCTGCTCTTGCCTTCTGCAAGGAACCACACCTTTGTTTTGGGCCAATAATTGTGTTAGAGAGGGAAAACTAAACACGGGCAAGGGCAGGAGGGGGAGAAAGCCCAGAGAGAATCAGCTTGTGCTCCTGAGTCACAGTCCTCATTGCAAGTGCCACTTCTGGGCACCTCCCTGAACCAGACCTTCAGCAAAGGAACAGCACCACAGATCCTGTTTGGGGGAAGGGAGGAGATGAACGGGAATTGGAATGGGGATTGTCCCCGCTGGCAACAGCTACACCTCATCACAGACCATCTCCTCTTGGGATAAGCACCCAAAGGACATCTCACCCGCCCTTTGCCACTGCACTGACACTCCCCTCTCTCAAGGGTAAACCAAAACCAAGATCTACAGCGTGCTGGCAGAAGTTTAGTGAGTAATTTGCAAAATTAAAAAAATAATAATAAAAACCCCAAATAAAACACAAAACCAAAGCAAAGCAACCAACCAAAAGAAAAAGCCACTGGAGAATTTGGTCCTTTGTTTGCTGCTATGAACAGAACTAAGAACTCTAACCACCAGAGATACAAGCCAGATTTATAGAGGAAATTAAAAATGAGAAGAAAGCCAAATATGTTTCGTTACTTAACTGAAAGTAAATCTAAGAAACCCAGATGGGATTATTCAGATCTGAGATCAGCTATTCAGGAGAGGAGAAAAGGGAAACCAGTATTTCAACCAAACTGGCTTTAACACCCCTGTTAATTACAAATACATTCTGGAAGATAAAAAAATGCAAAAGAAATAAAGTCAGTGAAGGTCAGCAATAGGCTCCTACAGCAACTTACAGACATAAATGGCACTTAGGTACAAAACTTTGATTCACTTGGCTGGGATTCATGAGCTGGGTGCTTATTCTCTGCATAATGGCTCAAAGGTAATAATCACAAATGGTGCTATTTAAATGGAAAATAAATAGCCCTGTCTCTTTAAGGACATCATGTCTCATTCTCAGTGGAATAGTGGCAGCTATAAAAAAAGCTATGATTTCAGTATTTCTTGTTATGACTTCTCTCCCCGCTCGTCTAAAAATAAAAGGCTACTCTGTAGTTCCAGATCAATCTAACTAAAAGAGAAGAATTCGCTTTCAAAAACAAAATAGCAGCTCTGACACTAGTTAGGTATTCATCACATGTGGAAATGGCCCATAATGCTGCCTTCAAACCTTTCCAACAAGTTGTATTAAATTAGGTTGGGATTTTTTTTTCCTTGCACCAAAAGCAAAATAAATATAGCTTTATTTAATGCTACTAAAACGTTTAGATTCAGCTGGAACCCCAAGGCATGTGGCTTTGTTGTTAAAGCACATATACTGACTCTATTGATTGGTGCAGTCCTCTGTGCGAGAGAATTTGTCACATCAATAGCAACTGAAAAATACTCAGGAGCTGTAATATGGTTTAAATGAGCAGTTACCACATCAATATAAAGAGCATTTCAATGGCAGTAGATAGGAACCCTTTTGCAAACCTAGGATTTGTTTTAAGATAAAGGTTGACAGCTTTTTTTTTACAAGGGGGATTTTTTTAAGTAATGGTGAGCAAAGCACCAACCCCTGTAGCCGTCCTGTGGTGACAGCACTCTCTGGGCAATAAAAACCACGACAGACAGGAAACTTCCAGGTAGGAAAGGAACGACAATGCTACCAGCCAGGTGGGCGTAAGGGCCAGAGACAACCCCGCTGCTCCCTGGGCTTTGCCATTGCTGCTGCCCAGAGCGCACCTGGGTCCCAGCTGTGGATCCACCCCTGAGTTTGCTTCCCAGAGCCCCAGCCTGGCACAACACGTGAGCTGGGACGTGCCGGACGTGAGAGGAAGACAGAAAAGAAGATTCCTGACCTATCTTCAATGCCAAGCAAGAGCTGAGGGAGGAGAAAGCTTCTGCCATGCCTCTCCCTCTCCTCCAGCTTCCTGGGAGAAGGTGATCCATGGAAAGTGCCATTCCCAGCTGATACCAAATGTGATCTAGGCAGGCTGAGAGAGACTCACTGGCCTCAGTAACAAGCAATCTAAATGAAAAAGTCAAACAAGGTGTAAGAGGGGCCGCTGAGGAGAAGTGCAGGAAGCATCCTGCACCATGGCTGCACATTAGTGGATCCTGGGCTTGGGGGGTCTGGCACACACGGCTGGGCTCGCAGACCTCCCCAGGGTGTGCAGCCTCTGCTTTGGTCACAACTGAATTGGAAAAAAGGAATAAACAGGAAATTCATGGCAAGGAATAAGCCTCCATTTTGTGGGCTTGAGAAACCCCTGTTTTTCAATAATGAGAAATAGTTCTGTATTTTCCGAGGAGGGAGCATCCTTATCCTGAGTCAGTCGTGTTTAGAGAGAACAATTCTCTCTCAGCCACGTCCCTCCTTCCCTTGGGTTAATGCACAAGGGACGTTCTTGTCATTCAGGCAAAAATCCCACTAAAGGAAGACGAGAAGCGGCATGTGCTGCAAGTTTTGAATAAGATGAGAAATTTCACACTATCCTGGTATCTTCTGGGTAACTGCTTATTTTATGATGACTAATAGGCAATTACTATGGTAATACTGCAATACAACATGTGTGAGGTTTGGAAATGAGAAATTATAGAGAACTACTTTGGACTCATTTCTATGGTAACAAAAAGTAATTGTCATTAAATACCAGTTATATTGCGGCTGTACCTGGTAATTATAGATTTTTTATGCCCAGTAACATAAATAAAACCAATAAATTTATTCAAAAGGTCCGTGATTGTTTACTTATACGTTGCTATATAGAATACACAACGACAAACACCTAATTAGGAAAAATAAACGCCATTGAGAGCTTCATCTTGTCATTTGAGATGGATACTCTGTTTTTCAATTTAAGGAAATGCATGAATTTCACACGTATTAAATGAAGTTAAGGGAAAAAAAAACCTTGTCTGGCAGAAAAATAGGTGAAAAATAGTGAAGAGACAAGCAAATGGTAGTCTGCACGTGTGGAGCTGTGTCTTACAACTGAACAAGTGATGGTAAGAACCACCTGACATATCCAGTCACTGTCAACATACATACACACACACGTATATGTATGCAGGTATAGGTGTATCCCCCCAAAAGGGACATAAATAATAAAATAATTTGGATAAAATCCGCATGTGCATTTACTGTTAAAAAACCCTTATGAATTACATGTGAACATGAATTTTTGACTATTTCTAGACTCATAGAAATGAAGTCCACAAAAACACATTCAGGATAAATCTGAAATATTTCACCTGATGCAAAGCCTAGTTTTCTGATTGTATTTCAAATCTTTCAAAAGGAACGTTTAGAAAAGGTCAGTTTTTAAACAAGTCATGCCATTAACAAACAAAACTGAAAGAAGATTGTCCTTTATAAAATGCTGGTATGAATAATTTAAAATGTTTCTCAAGCCTTTTCTTCTTTCTTGAAACAGTTTGCTAAATTCGACTCCCACAAACTATTACAGTCTTTACAAAACTACATTTCTGGGACAAAAATATAATATTGCTCAAAATATTTAATCCCAACACAGCTTTCATATGGACACTGACACTCCTTATGGTGAATTTGGTTTTCCAGTCTGGGTAGGGCTGGCCTCCTTTCTGTCCAACGAATGACTTTGTTAACTCCTTTCACAAGGAAGAAGTAAAGACTGTGTTGAGTTCAAAAATATTGTTGGTGACAGTGAAAAGAGAAAGGATTGGAATCGGTGTGTGCCCTCTCCTCCCCATTCACATAAATTCTTGCAGTCCCTACAGTTGGGGTAGAAAGATACAGAAGTGATGGCGTTTCAGAACATTTCAGCTAATTCACTGCTTTAATTTACTGAAGGCTGATACTGTCACATCTCTCCCAGAGAAGGAACACAGAAAAGCCAAGGAATGGGAACACTGACTAGGTCGTGCGACAGAGCCTTTAGAGAATGGTCAGGATATTTCATCTGCCTTGTCATGGCATTTCTGGGATACCTCAGTGAAGAGCTCCCCAGTCTAAGCAACACATCCCTTTTGGTGCCAGTGTAGGATTTTGCCTCTGAAAGGTGAGGCTGACAAATTGGAACTAATCTAAGACGGTGTGGTACAGTCATCTCGCCCGCAGGGACACATTTCAGCATTCAGCTGCAGAATGCCAGCTTAAGAACAAGCTCTCGGTAAAGGAAAGTTCAGGCCAAGCCTGGGGATGCACGACTTTTAAATCAAAAACACTTTTTTTCCCCCTCTTAGTCTACCCCCTCCTCCCTGAGGATGGCAATATGATAATGCCATACCGCAAACAGAGGGAGAAAAGTTGAGAAATCTCTCTTCCCTGCACTAGTTCTCCTTTATTTCCTAAAGCTGTTTCACAGTTTAATCCATCAGAGAGGGTGAGATTAGTGCTGTGGAGAAACTCACAAATATTTTCATTTTTGTGCCATGTTCTTTCAAACTAAAGCTAAGGATCAAGTCATGCACTACCCCCAGCAAAAGGGGTCTTTCTATTCAGGTGAGAGCTGAGGACAAGTTGCCAGCTAGAAATGAGGGAAAATTATGCTGAAGACTCTGTATTTTAGCTGGGTCAACCAATGGCATCTTCCCGGGCAATTTAATTAACAAGCCCATGCAGCATAACATCTTCTACACACTGTAACTGCAAAGCCAGTCACACTTAGAAGTGTAATAATACCAGGCTTTAAAGACTTCCAGAAAAGCATGAAGCCTGTCTTCCTGTTTTGGGAAAGGCTCTACATCCTTGGCCACAGCGAAGAGCAGGTACCTGTCATTATTCTGTATTTCAGGAGGAGCTGGGTATATTCATGCAGCAAGAAAAGGACTTGGAGGTTTGGGTTTTTTTCACTGAAAAGAGAGTCAAAAAAAAAACCACAAACACAAAAACTTTCGTTCAAATTGTGTATAGACTTTCCAAACATTCTGAATTAAAGGAGATGCTTAATCACCCCATACATCCCACAAGGCACCTTGTCTTTTCAATCCTAATTGTACAGGTCCACACATTCTTAAACTCTTGAATGAACTTGAATAAATCAGTAAAGTTTAGCATCCATTTCTGTGTATCCTGAAACACTGAGCTCTGACATTCGTTTCCATGACCATTTCTTTTAGAACCACCTGAATGTACATGCAATGTATAAACAACCTTCCTCACAGATGAGTCTGTGCTTTATAGTTGCAGTACTAAACTCACTTATTGCTGGTGATGAACATTTCACCACATCCAAGTCAGAGTCACAACTCATTTTGCCTGTTCTCTTGAAAATGAGCAACAGTCTGTAGAAAACAGGCAATTCTTGGTGGCATCGTTGCAGATTTGGCTTAAATCCCTAAACCTCAGTTCACAACAACAAAGGAAGGAGGATTTTGGAGGAGAGAACAGGACTCACGCCCTTGGTGAAAAGTCCTGCATCCCCAAAAATAGCAATGAAGAAAACCTCACCAGCCAACTGTTACCATATCACCCTGGCTCAGTGAGCGGTTGGTTCCTGTTTTGATGTCAGGAGAACCAGTCCACCCCACTTCTTCTCCAAGAGCTGCTGACACACTCAGGCTGTTCATGGTGCCCACTGTGCCTGGGATTTCAGAGGACAGCCAAGTGCATCCAACAGTACCAGTTGTGCGAGGCTGTGCACTGGTGGGGTAAAAGAAAAACCTCTCTCACACTGGCAGGAGATCAATTTACAAACTCAAGCATGAGGCTTAATTACCCATTTCATTATCTTAGCTTGCATAGCTCTGAATGTGAACCTTCAATGAACCAAAGAAATAGTCGCCAGCTGCTGCTTTGAGAAAGAAGGAGATAACAGTGAGGAGAAGTTCAAATGCCTAAAACTGCTCTTGCTGCATGTGGCACCCCTGTTTTGCAAAAGCAGGGGGGTGTCCCCAACCAACAGATCTGTGTTAGACCCCACTACGTGGAAGACTTCTGAAAGTCCTGTTTATGTGCTAATCTGAACAAAGACCAAAGGAGATGAGGCAGAGTTATCTAGCCAATCACTGAGAAGCCTCAGAGTCAAATTTTCAAATACAAACAAATGATCCTTAGAGATTTTTTTAGAAATTCATCCAGTAAATTCAAGCAAATAGATTCTGATGTGCCTGCGGATTTTGTATGAGCAGGAAATAAAGTGTTTGCTGTAAATTATTCACTCAGCACTAGTTAACTGCAATGCTGGCATATTACTAGGCTTTTTAATATTCTTCTCAAGATAATAGGTAGCATTTTGCTTATTATCCTCGATTTTAAGTTATTAGTTACATTAGGCCATTTGTAAATACAGTGAAGAATTGCAAGAAAATCAAATGTTTTTTCAACTACCTCATTAAAATTCTCTTTAGTTCAGGAGGGTTGAAAATCCTGCATATCATGGAAAGTTAAACCAAGAGTACACCATCAGGCTCAGCAATTCCAAATTAATTCACATGCTCTTTCCTACTACCTGGCGTCCCAAAAGGCTTTTCAAGTTCTGAGCCATATGAATGCCAATAAAGCTGCATGTCTCTCAAAAACTATAAATAACAGTGCAGGTGAAAAACCTACAGGGCAAGTGAACTTATGGGGAAAACGAAAGCTGCTTAATTGCAACTGAACATTGCTTATGTGCAAGGCACCTGGAAGAAAGGAAAGTGATGTAGTATCAGATTCTAGAGCCATTTTGGGGCTTTATTCCTGTGTGGTGACACATTCTGATAAATTCCTGGTGCTGTCAGATGCCACCACTGCAGTATCACTGTCTGATTTGGGATTGCCAAGAGCTGAGCGAGTATCACTGCAGCTGGAAGGACACCACTTGTTCTCGGAAGTTTCACTCAGAACATATAGAACCACTGTTGAAATCACCCCCACAACTCCCTGCTGCTTCAGTTTAGCAATTAGCAAAGAAAAGGAGGGATGAGGAGCACATATCATAGACCCATAAATGCTAGAAAAGAGCTCTAAAACCACTGAGTCCAACCATTAACCCCAGCACTGCTAAACCATGTCCCTAAGCACCACATCCACACATTTTTTCGATCACTTCCAGGGACAGTGGTTCCACCACTGCCTTGGGCAGCCTGTTCCAATGCCTGACCACCCTTTCAGTAAAGAGTTTTTTCCTGATACTTAATCTAAAACTCCCTAGCACAACCTGAGGCTGTTTCCTCAGTAAACAACTGCCAGCAGCCCCATTTTCTGCACATTCTATCTTCTTCCTCAGTGGTCTGCTCACCCATGCAACAACCCAGCCTTATTCTGCTTAGCAATGCAATACCTAATTAGATCAAAGCTCAAGGTAGCCTGGCTACAAAGTGAATTGTGTTGTTTGGTCTTGCACCGTAAGCAAAACCACATGCAGTGTATTTAATTTCTCAGGGGCTTCTCCTGAGACCTGTGTGGTACATGTAATTGCCCCCACAAACAAATCATCAACTAATCAACTGCTTTTCATTATCACCTCCAGCAGCACATTTATTTTGTAAATAAATGCATTAAGAGCAAACAATTTTAGGGAAAACAAAAGATTATCTGAATACGATCTCAACAGAGGAGGTGGTAAAGTAGTAATTCAAATACTAAAATGAAGCAAAATTAGCATAGGGTGGAATGATTACTCCATTCCATGTATCCCTGTCTATTACAGTACAATAACAGAGTGAAATCTGTGACTTTAATGGATGATCTGGGTAGTTTAAGGGAGCTGTGATTGACTGACACATTTACATAGAGTCTGATGAGCAGCATAATGAGTGCATTTATAAAACACAGCTAAGGTCTAACTCTAAGCTGACATTAACTGCCACACCTAGAGGAGGCTTGCAGAGCAGACACCCTGCTGTCTTGGAGAGCTGCTCTCTGCCTCCTGAACCAAACAAATTTGCTATTTGCCCCTTTCCTAGGTGGGAACTTCAGGACGCACATGGCCACGTGAGAATCTCCAGTTTAAGAGGAATTAATCGAAACCAGCCATATAAGATTCAATGACAAAACAGTGCAAGGTGTGTAAGGCAGATATAAAAATACACAGATTCATAGCCCACACCATACCTGTAATTTCCTAGGTAAACTCCATCAGGGTTGAGCATGGGAGCAATCTTGAACACCAGGTGGTCTCTCAGAACTTTCGCAATTGGATGGTGGCTCACGAGGAAATCAATGATACCTGAGAAAAAAATGAAAAAAAGAGTTTGAAGGGGGGGGGTATCTATGACATCAATGATTTCCAGGTATCTACTGAAATTTCACATATAAAGGATTGGAATGACGATTCCTCCTGGTTCCTGGCACTGCTCCTGCTTCAACAGAACAAACCACTCGCAATCACGTAGCACCCGCCACCCTCTTAAAACTCCAAGAACTTTAGGGAGAAATACCTTAATCTGTCCTCATAACGCAAGTACACCATGGCTGCATTACCAGACACTGTTGGGTTTCCACAGAGGGAGAAGTTACTGCTCATCAGCTGAGCCACGATAACAAAACCTTTCTCCTGCTAAGAGGAGAAATGAAGGTACCTCACACAGCCAGCCTGCTCACACTGCAGCTCACCTTGCGAGAGGCAATTCATTGAGCAGAGCCACCTCAAATTCATTTCAGCATATGGCCACACCCACCTTTGACATACGAACACAGGTTTCAGATCACCTGCATGTACAGAGAAGTGTAAAATGCCTCACAAAAATTGGGAGAGTTACATAATATCTGCACTGGGCACAGGGATATTGTGCCACTGGTGGATTGGAATTTATAAGATCATATTCTTCACTTTTTTTACAGTCATAAAAACCAGGAGTGACTCCACCTCATCAGTTTCTTCAATGTGGAACCCAGGCAAGTGACGGGGAAGCAGATCCTAAATGCCCTTCCTTTGGGCACATCACAGCACCACAGCCTGCAGGAGCTCCTTCCTCTTGGCCTCATGCTCGGGGAGCCACTAAATACTTCCTCAGCCCAGGACTGGTGCTGGGGCAGGAGACAGGAATCCGGCAGTTAAATTCACTGCGTATCCCTCCACTGAGTTGGTACTGACAGAAATAGCTTCCAGGGAATTAATGTTGAGATAAATTGAGTTCCTGTGTAATCTCAGGACACCCACAGATAGGTCATGACAATTTGCTATTTATTGTAAGGTCCATCCTGTGAAGCAGGAACCATTTACTGAATTTCCCCAGAATAAATCAATCACTACGGTCGAGTAACAGGATAAAATTAAGCAGAGAAAAATTAAGGCTGCTCATCAGTAAAATTTCACTAATGGTGAGCTCTATTAGAGTGTGGAATTGTCTCTCCAGGGTAAGAGTGGAATCCCATCATCAGAAACATTTAACACTGGACAGGGTAAAGCCTTAGGGAATAGCTATAACAAGCAACAATTCAGCATAGAAGAGATGGCCTGGGCTAACTGGCTGACTTCAGACCTGATTTTTTGTGACTCAATCAAAGTATTAAAAAAAGCCCCTAAACCCCATGCTCATGCCAGGTTAAATGCACTTGTTTACAGCTTGGCTGAAACATACATTAACGATGAGACCAAAATCTCACATTCTGCACAACTCCTTCATTTAGCTAATTTCTTGAGGCCCACTTTGTATTTCAAATACCAGCAAATCTGAAACTATATTGCTGTTGGAATGAATTCTAATTTGCTGAGGCACATGGAGAAAAATGAGGCTTCTGAAATGTCTGAGATGATCAAGGTGTAGTTGACTCTAAACATCAGCAATTTTTTCATGTCTCAGTGACTAATCCTGAAGAGGAGAGAGGAACTTTCTGTAACCAGGTCTTCCACTTGAGAAGAAACTAAACCCGAATTTCTGAGGGAAATTAGCATATACATAATTATATTGCTCAGGAAACGTTCCTGCAATTACCTCCTCTCGATGAAGGAAACCCAACATCGATCTGCTTTTTGGCTGGTGTTGTGACTTTTGTTCATTATCCAACAGCAAGAACACGACGGAACGACGGGGACACAGTTGGATCCTGAATAACCAGATTTCCTAACTGTATGCAAACACGAAAAGCTTAGCTATGTTAAACTGCTGCTCTGACTGTTTCCTGGCAGTGTCTGAAACATAATCCACAGTACACACACCTAGAGGGCTCAAAATCACTTACAGGGAAACAACCCCTCACTTGGTCTGCGGTTTCTCAAGACACTGTGCTGGTTTTAGTTTGAAAGAGCTTGCAACTAGACTCACCTAGACTCGAACATCACATCAGTTTGTGTTTTCTAAAACACTTGGAGGAGTTAACTATTGAGAAATCAGAGTGTCCGGAACAAATTTTATCCTAGGTTAGGTAAAACCCTTCAAGCTGAAATAAAGCCAGCATAAATATTGCATCATGTGCATTCTGGACCATCACTTCACCAAAGGCCTTGGCAGCGCACCAGGCAGGCACATGCCACAGCTCCTCATGCAGCAGGGAGGACTGAGAATACCTCCGGGGAAACAGGACTGCTCTTCATTCAGGAGGTGACACAAGAGCCCAAACTCTCGGGGCTTTGCTGTGGCTGTCACTGTGCCAGTAAAGAGGCTTGTCCAGCTTCTGCTCATTTTGCCCCTGTTATTGATGCAGCCTCCCTCACAGGGCTTGGCAGGAGCCTCTTGGCAACTGGAAGCTGCAGTTTTCAGCTTCGACAGGCGATTACTGCTCCCTGACCAAGAGCATGCTGTGGCGTGGAAGGCTGCACATAAACATGCAATGGGTGAGGCTCTGCTCTGCCCAATTCCCTGCTGCACCCAGCTAAAGGAGCCGGACCTTGGGCACCCAGAGCTTGGTGTCAAACAAGACCCAGCATTTCCCCAGGCACCCCAATCTGCTGGGGCTGCTGCAGCCAAGTTACCCATCAAAAGGAGATTTACTTGATTTTCTTACTTAGGAGACAGTCAATTAAGCCTGAAGAAGTCTTACCCCATTGTAAAAATGTAAAGGAAGAGTTAAAAGTAACTCTCAGAATTCTAACCTGGAAGTAGAGGCGGTTCTAAGCAGCATGAGAGAAACATCAGACAAAAGCATACATTTACATATATAAACCTCAACCTAAAATCATTGGAAGTATCCAAATAATCAATACAACAAGGAGATAGCTTTGTCTTTCAGAGGAACGCAACAGTTCTGGACTTTCTGAAAGTCTGGATCAATAATGTTTCAAATAAAAAGACAGATATCAGACTATTAAAAAAAAAATACCTTTGCAGAGAACTTGGTCCTCCTGTTAATAAATCAATACAAACTAAATTTTACAGCTTCTGTAATCAGCAAGAGACATATCAGTGTATCTCATTAGGCCGGGGTTAAGAATTTGGCAGCAACCAAAGCCCATTTAATATCATTTACTTCAAGGCAGACATGGCAATACAACAGATGCCCTAATTTATTTGTTGATCTTTGTATTAAAATAACAGTTTGCTGGTAAACAGGAAGGGTAATGATGCCAGTCACCCTTGTTAGTGGCTAATAATTGCTTAATTTGTCCACTAATTGACCTGTGCTACTGTTGAAGCACTGGATCATGTTGCAGGGCATGAAGTAAACAAGGCCACCGTAATGTTACTTTAGAGAATGACTTCTGGAAATAGAACTACTTATTGCTATAAATTTTCTTTTCACAGATGAGCAGATTAATTGGTCTGCCAATTAGTCTGCTATTAAAGAAAAAAAGGGCTGCCCACAGATTGGTTGGATCTTCGAACTGCAGCCCCAGTTTGGGTCAAAGGAAATAATCCAATCTGAATCAGTCACATCAGCTATGAAAAACAAGACAAGCAGTATTTAAAAATACAAACCTCTGTGGCTGGAGATCAAGGAAAATAGCCCAATAATGAAGTATTAACTCTTCAAGAGATTTCAAAATAAAATGGAGAATGTGATGGAATTGGCCTACTAAGACACATTACAGGTGGAAAAGTTCTCCAATTAAAAGAAGCAAAACAATATGGATTATTTCCCTCTCAAGCTTTCTGGAAAGCAATTAAAATCTTTATATTTCAAATAATAACATGCAATTATAGATGCTGCCTGGAACCAGGACAGCTCAGAAATCAGCATTCAGCCATGACACAAGAAGAGGCTTATTCATAGTCCACTAAAAATCCCCCAAAGTCTTTACATTAACTTCAAGGAGCTTGTCATAGTTGCAAGTGAAAGGGAGGAAAGAATTGAAAACAAGGAAAAGGGAAAACAATACTCACAACTGCAAGTATTAGAGACACAGCCACATTGACTTGAAAATGTCATTCTGTTAAAAAACTGCTCTCTTGGTAAACCCAGTTTCACTGAAACTGCACCAAATCTGGACCAAACCCCTTCTACTCTGAGTCACTTCCTTATCATTATTCTTTCTCAAGGCTGAATGCACTTTTTCAAATTTCTCCTGCCTTCTGCAGCTCAGCACCTCTCACCTGCTCCAACGTTAGGTCCTGTGGCATCTCTGTGCCCACCCCAATCCAGCTCAGATTATCTACTGGTTCTTCTCAAGCAAGCTAATCATTCCCTCTTCCATAACATGCCATTTCCACTGTTCTGTCAAGACCTTTCCTCAATCAACCTCCTTAAACTCTGTTTAAACTTCCTGCTGGCTCTAACATGACCTCTCCGCATTTGGTCCTTCCAAAGAAAAGCCTGTCTTATCCCCTAATTTTTCCATTACTCCATCCTTTCACCCACAGTCTGACAATATATTTAATTGTGCAACTGTATAATACATTTGCCCTGGTCCTATTAGTGAAAATCTAATCAGCACAGATCCTAACGCAATATGGCAACTGCTAATGCAAACATACCCTGCACTGTATCTAGTATATGCCAAGAAAGAAGTGATTTATGTTTTCAGACCCATTTCCTAACGCTGAGTAGCTGCTCAGTATCCTTGAGTCAGCTCACCACAGCCTGCAGGTTAAAGGGAATGTGACAACTGGGCTCTAACAGCCATGGGATATATTCACTGAAAAATAAATGTGAATGGAAAATAAATATAAGCTTATGCTCATATGAAACTATTGAAATATACTGTTAAAGGACACTAAATCCAATGTGAATGACACCCTAGTTATGTTTTAGTGCGGAGTTAGAAAGCAAAAATATGGGGTTGGGCTTTTTGGAAAGGTTTTTTTTAATGTGACAGTGAAAAAAAACATCAGGTGATAATGGCCAAGCAGTTAGACTATTCTGTCTCCAAAGAACAAGTACAGCTCACAGGATAAATGACAGCAAGTCATCACTGTGTCACCATTTGCCTGTGAAGTGACTCTCCTTCAGCAACAGGGCCCTCCTCTGTTCAGCCTTTGCCCTCTCTCATGGGACTGCAGGAAAAGAAACGTCATCCAAAACGACAAAACAAAACATGGAAAAGACAGATGGACCCTCTTCTCCACCCCAGCATGGTGGGAAAGGAGTCACACTCGCACTGAATCCTGCCCAGCACAGGTCACAGCAATGCTGTGCCAGAGTGGGCTCCAGAGAAAGCACATCTGCTCCTTCACTGCAGCCCCCAGCAGAGCCCAACAGGCAGAAGTGGGCCAATAATGCCTTAGCCTGAATGCTTCGATATTCAGCACAACAGCAAGAAAAAATGTAAAAGCATGTGAAGGGTGATAAACGAGCAGAGCTGACTCATAGTGAGGTGACTGACATGATCTAACATCATGCTGTCACCAAAATTTTTCCTACAAAAGATCATCGCAGAGGGGTCCATATGCACAAGATCATCACAGATGCTGACTCTGCTCCTTTTTACAGTTCTGCTCCTCCTCCTAATGTGGAAAAACAGATTGGCAAACTCAAATGTGTTTTATTTGTAGTATTTTACACTTTTTTAGAAACATGTTTCCTGCGCAGGCAAAGGGGTGAAGAAGGGTGATGCTAACATCTATCCAGAAAGAATCTATAGGTCTGGAATGCTTTATTAATAGGTTGCTTTATCTTTCTAAATATTCCTTTGTAACCCATAGCAAAACCAAGGATTATTTCATCAAAATTAGAAAAGCTAATATGGCTGGTGAAGAAGCACTGCAGAGCTAAAACACGCACCTGCTTAGTGTGTTAGATGAAGGAAAGTTTGATGCCTGAATTAGGTCACCAGTTTCCGAATGCCAAAACTGGTGCATATCTGCATGCACGTGCCTCTGTCTGAGTAGTTTCTGCAATCAGGGAGACTGGGAAGATCCAGAACAGCGTCTGATTTCCATGAACCCCCTCTCTGGCCATCCTCAGCACACCCAAGTGCAAGGAAAAAGAGGGCAAGCGTGCTTGCTCTCAGAAGGATGCAGCACCTTGCACAAAACCTTAGTGAGCATCCATCAGACCCCACTTTTCAGGTCAGACTCTTCTCCTGTTTCCTCTGCTGATGTTCAGACTTCATTTAAACTTCCCCCAGGAAAGGCTCAGAGGGGACCTGCACAGCCCTGCGGGTGCCGCATGATGAAAAACAATCAAGGTTTTTGAAAATGCAGAGAAGTGAACAATTTTCCCAAGTGGTTCCTGTGGACAGGAAGCTCTCAAGGGAGACAACAACTAAACAACAACTGCCCACAACAAAACACATCAGAGCCAACCAAGGCAGGTGAGACAGCTCTAGGAAGGACATCCCTGGTTACATTATTTCTGAAGGGCACAGAAAGAGAAGGGCTGATTGATTCTCTTGAAGTATCAAACCTTTTGATCACACAGCAATTTTTCCCCAGCTAGACAGGTAAATATTTCAGTGCTGAGATCTCATTGCATGAGTTTGGTTGGTTAAAAGCACCCCAAAAAAAGTCTTTAGGTCCCCATTGTCATTTCAGTCGTTTTTTTAAACCTGCATCCATCATTGCTATTGAAAAAAAAAAAACCAAACAAAACAAACAAAAACTAAACCAAGAGTTAGTACCTGATGAATTGTGCACAGAGTCCCACTTCACCTATTTTTAAAGAAGTTTAATCAACTTGAGACAGAAAAGTTGCACACCTACCTGAGGATCCAGCTGCAATAAGCAGATTGATTAGAAACGCATCAAGCTATATTACAGCATGTTTGTTCTTTTATTTACCGTTTAGTTTCTCATCTGTTCTCTGCTGTAACTCTTGGTCTCTTCAAAACACAGGATTAAAAGCAAAGGAAATCTCAAATAATGGGATAAAATGAATGTGCAGGAAATGAATGGGTGAATTAGATTACAGCAGATGAAACACTGAGGTCTCAAATGCAAAATGCAGGGAGTTTATTTAATTTGTTACTCTTTTAAAATGAAAATATGCTCACTGACTTGAATTAGTAATTTTCCCGTTTTAAGATATGTTAGGCCATTACAGCTAGGCCTGCTTCCAGAGCAGTGAAATAAATGGAAAACAGCCAGTCTCCCAGGGAACGCAATCCTCACCGCATTGTGCCAGCCCAGTGGAACAGTGCTAATGTCAGCTCCAGAGAAAACCATGCTTCTGCTGGAGGGGCTGCATGCAAAGGAATTGAGAATGACTGGCAACAAATACTTCAAATGGCAGAGCAAGGCACGGTGGATTTTCTCCAGTTTTAACGTGCATGGTAAGCACAGACAGTAATTGATTTAAAGAAGATTTTAAAAAACCCCATTGTTCCTGACCATTCCTTCCCTCCCTTCTCCAGTTAGCACAGGGTTCCACAAATAATTAATCTGGAGTTTGGTGTGTCTGGAACACAAATCCATGTGAAGCAGTGGGAACAGCAATCAGGAACCTCCCACATGGGTTCTCTCAGTATGAGAGAGGAAACTGCTCTGTCAGTCGCTGACCCAAGTCAGGGCATCCCAGCCAACACCTCCACCCCCGTCCAGGTTTCCCAGGTATCTTCTTTTGCATGTCATGATCTCTCTGAGGGGTCTGAAGTCTCTGGTGGAGGACCACAAGTGTGTGGCAGCCCTCTCTAAACACATCAGCAGGTCAGAGGGTGTGGGGACAGTGAGTGCCCGTTGTGCTAGGATGAAATGACTCTGACCATTCTGGTACCCAAACATTTCAACTGCTTTCCAGAATTATATAATAAAAATCCTTCTCACACCATTGTAAGAAGGAGACGCTTCTGCCGTTACAGCCTCAAGTGACGTTTGACATCTATTAAGATTATGACTTCCATGAAGGTTTGGGAAAACTGTGCCGTAGTAAAATGTTCTGGGACTACTGGGTAAGAAGATGGACCATATGATACCACGAGGCAGACCTTGTTTTCCATTTTAATGTGTCTGCTGATTGGACAGGACTGACTGGGATGGAAACCTTCAAATTTATCATGGCTATTCCACATAAAGGGGGTACATCTGCACCACTGCCTTTCATCTGCACTATCCTGCTATTTTTGTGAGACTTCTACATTTAGACAATGCAAACAAGGCCTCAGAACACCAAAGAGTTCCAGACCCTGACGCTCCAGATGCATTTCAAACAGGGAGAATATGTAGTGGAATGGATGTGACTGGAATAGTCAGTCACAAATCTGCAGTGTAGAAGTACAATCAGTTCAATATAGAAAGTTGCTAAGCGATGACTGTTTGGGATTTCCTATGTATTTTTATGAGCTGTTGCTCTTTCCTCATAAAAAGATTCACATCTGCTTTGAAGGATATGTGACTGCTGGTGCTTGGCTGGA
The DNA here is from genome assembly GCA_013397725.1 of Rhagologus leucostigma. Taxonomy (NCBI): domain Eukaryota; kingdom Metazoa; phylum Chordata; class Aves; order Passeriformes; genus Rhagologus; species Rhagologus leucostigma. The sequence continues at coordinate 4,769,181 of VZTD01003312.1, read as the reverse complement.
GCACAACATCCCAATTCAGTGCTGAAAAGATATAGATATACATTGCCAGTAAAACATAATTAAAGTTGGCATTCCCAGTGACTGGGATGTGGGACCAGGAGCCAGAATGCCTGATCTTGGTCTCTAGCACTGCTGATTTTTGGCAAGTTTCTACCAGTCTTCTATTTTAGTGTGTTCAACTTGAGATAGCAATGGCCAGATTTGCAGGGCAGCAAAACTGGCATCTCTGGGGCCAAAACCAGCAGATGGATTTTCCAAACAAACTCATGAAAGCTCATTGCAGCCGACTGCACTTGGAAACATGGCAAGTGGCCACAAAACACTAGGTGTTGAGTAAAATTCTGAACCTTTTCTCTTCTCACTCAGCTGTCACTAGCAAGATCTGTGCCACTGACAGTCCATCCCCAGCCCACTCTTCCCTAAAGATAAGCACTTTCTGAAAATCAGCCCTATAGAGGTCAGGAAGGAAAGACTGTTGGTGACAGAGACAACTAATGTTGCTGGTCAGTTCAGAACTGCAGCCTTGAGTACTCTCACTTCTGCTGTTTTCTTTTCTTTCAAAAAAAGTCAAGGAGCACTGAAAGTGTTCCACAAACCACAGCTGGTTCTCAGAACTTCACAGGATTACCTGGAGAGGGTAAAATGTGGCATTTGATTTTGCCTGTTAAAATTGTCAGCCAAAAAAAGAAGAGACAATTAAGCATTTTGTGAGGACACGTTTAGTTCCTACTTCAAAATTCTCTGGATGCTTCATTCTACCCAGAGCTTGATCCTGTCTGAAAAGCCTGAAAAAAATAACACTACTGAACAGACTTTAGTAGATGATGAGACCACATAAATGATCTTGTTACAAAAGATAATGTAGGTCATGTTTGTGTAATCTTGTTCTGACAACACTGTGTTCTAACATGGCTTAAAGACTTGCTCTGATGCTTTGGCAGTTTAACAGCTGGAGACTCCCAAGGAACCAAACAGTTTGACCCCTTCTCTTATTTGTTGGACACAGCAATTCATGGCCTCAGGACTCCATTTGATGCCATTGAATTGGATTGTGGGTCTTTTCAGTCTTTAGGAAAAGACATAGAACAAGGAAAAAAACCCACTAGATTCAAGTTGGGTGTTTATGGCAGCAGCAGGCTGCTTGAACACTTGATCAGAGCAGCAGTAGGGTGTTAGTGGCACCATTTCCCTCGTTCCACTGCAGCTCTGAGTGCAGGAGGCTCGTGCTCTCTCCAGCAGCACCGCGAGCCCAGCTGGAACACTGGGTTAATCTCTCCCATTATCTCATGGTGTCTGCCTCTCCTGCTCCTTGCAGCAATGGGATATCCACGAGCTTCAAAGGACTAGACTAATGCAGAAGAGCAGAATGAGGCCAGGGCTGGATTTGTCTGGTAAAAAGTGCAAACCTGCACAGAGGGAAGCAGGCTGTCTCCTGCCCTCTGTAGTGATGAGCCCGTACCTCAGCCCTTAATTACCCTGATGGCTGATGTCGCTTGCTTAACCACAAACTAATCTCCCCAGGCCCAGGAGCAGTTGTGCAGTTCTTCAGTAGAACTGATGCAACAGCAAAGACCTGTGGAACTGACTTGAAAGAACCTGTCAGGCTGACAAAGAGAGGAGATATTGGCAGGAGCACACAGCTGCTGCTGCGGGATCGCCCGAAGGGTTCCTAAATTCAATGCACAGCACAGACTGAGTGGGTGGCTTTGTTGGCTGGCTTTCCTTTCTTTAATTTTCTTAATACACTGTAAGGAGCTTGGAGTTCTCTTTGCATCAAAATGAGCGTACCAATACCCCCTGGATAATGCCTCTTTTCCTCTGGGAAAAACAGAAGGGTTCCTGGAGAAACACTGCAAGGATCAGATGATCTCGTTTCATTAATGAATTGCTTGGGATTTATCAGAATCATTCTCAAGATGTTACCTCAGAATATGATGTGCTTGGTCATTATTATTCAAAGTCTGTACTTCCCATGAGTGTGGGTCCCCCAGACAGCTCGAAAAATATTCACTGCATTATGGCCCTCAATTTTTACAGAATTAACTAATGCTAAATACAGCTACGATTTCAGCCTTAGAGTTGAACAGTAATATGCAGAAGATTCCACCTTCCCTAACGTGCAAGACAAGAGACAACCCAGAACAGAGGCTTGATTGCAAAGAGGGGAAAAATAAACACAAGGGGAGTAAAATGCAGAAGGCATGAACCAGGAGTCAAGCAGACACGTACCCTGGCAGAATTCACTCAGGCATTTTTGCAGTTTCCTGCTGTCCTTATCAACTCACAGAACACCAGGCTTTTCACCATGGCCCTGAAGGGAGTTTCAGCTGTCCACCAACAGCTCACACAGCACCAGCAAGGAGGTAAAAACCAGAAAGAGAAAATCACTTCATTCTCCAGTTTGCTATTTAGAGCTGTAAGGGTCTTGCAGGGGAAAAAGAGAAACTGCATCATTACAGTGTTGCTGCTTTACCCAGGACCAGGCTGAGCTCCCCAGGGCCTGGAAGATGGCTGCTTTCTTCCCAGTCATGACAGCTGGAGACGTGGAGGTCAGAAACCTTTCCAGGGCCAGCAACAAGACTGCACCACAAGTGTAAATTTTCCAAAGTTGCCTGCACTGGGGAAAAGATTCCCAGTAGAGCTATAAAAGTGATTAAAAAAAAACTTTTATGGACACAAGGAGGACTAAGCAGACTTAATTCTACTTGGGAATCCACTAAAAGTTGTAAGGAATAACCAAAGATGGTGAACCTTCTCCTTTCAAGCCTTTTGTTGAATTGTTTCCCCAGGACTCTGAGCACTTCCTATACGGCCAGAGTCACCTTTTCATAACCTGGCAGCAGTGCCTTTCTTTGGGAATCAGGAACTTTGGGATTTCAGTGTGCTTGGTTCAACAAAAGTGGGAACTAGGAGTGGGGGGATGGACCAGTTTTATCCTTGGGCCTGTCACAGAGCACAGTAAACACAAGCAGCAGCCACATTGTGCTCTGAGTCTCACAGCATTAACTGTGGTCACAACAAGAACTACAGAAGTCTGAAGATGGATAGATTAGCCCAAGCAAAGAATGTGTTGCAAGTCGAGAAGGCAAAAGGTGGATTTCTCTGGAGGCCAACGGAGAATACATTTACATATGAAAATGTAATACACAGCGAAAAAGGAAAAGGGCATTACATAAATAATGCGAGGGAAGAAATGAAAAATATGTATTTTTAAACACATTCTAAAAGTGGTTTCCAGCATCTGCAGACACGTTGCTCAGCCAAGCAAAGACCCAGAGGCAATAGGCTTGAGTCAGGCAGGAACACACAGACCAGAGGGGCCCTGCAGAACATCACTCATTCACAACCATCCTTTCCAGTTGCCTTCACCTGTAGAGTGTTGGGAGAGCACACCGGGGATATCTCTTTTAATTTGCTTTCACTTTTAATGACCTGTAGACATTTGCTACTGGCCACATCACAAGTGGGCTCCTCAGCTGGACAGACTCCTGCTGCCACCCACTGCTGGGAAGGAGAGAGAGCACATGGGGTGCCCCCATGGGTGATGTGGTGCCCCCTAATGCTCTGGATCCCAAGACGATACAGGTATAGGACTCAGAACAAAACTGGAATGTGGGAAAGGAACTCTTTCTTGTGCTTCAGCTCAGAACTTTAATCCACTCAGCTAAAGAGAAGAGCTGAGGTGTCCCCTCCTCAGGACTGAACCCTGGCTGTTCACTCCTGCTGGAGATGTGGCTTTGCCATTCACACGTGGCACGTCCATACATTCCCCAGATCCAAGCAATGGCACCTGACAGCTCGGCCTGGCAGGAACCTGCACAGCCATTTGCCCTCATTTCCCCCGCGGGGCCGAACGACGTGATCGCTTTGTAACTCTTGATACATGAGAACTTACACTAAGCCAGCTGTAATGGCACCTTTTGGCTGCTTCATTGATTTCCACTTTACTGGGTTTGCAGGTTATACTGCTTCGCTTTTATAGGATTTCCTGTCCTTCCGTTCAAGGTGACTGAAAAGGTACAAGGCAGTTTTGCCTCTTCCCAGTGCGGCAAAGGCACCTGTGAGGCTCCAGTGGAAAAACAGGGCACAAAGTCTGCAGGCACCGTGCAAGGCTGGTGTCACCAGTAAGGCAGCAACTCTAAAATGGACGACCATCAGATTCCAGAATCAGAGAGAGAGAGAAGCCTCTTAATTCAATAAGGAGCTGTTTTACACTCTGCTGTGGCTACCTTCTGGGCATGAGAAAGGCAAGAGTGGCATCGCAGCTGGGTGGCATCAACTTCCTGAGCGGTGGATAACTGTCCCCTGAAGCCAGTGGGAGCTTCCTGCTTGCTCTGGGTTTGCCCCTCAAAGACATCCAAAAGTACTGCATAAGCAAAACCAGACTAAAGTAGATCTGTATCCATTCCCCCCCGACAGAGGGTATCAAGGCAGGAGAGGCTGAGCTGTTCTCATCAGTGTCAAAGGATAGTTTAAACTGAAATGAAACATGGAAGTCCATTTGCACAGCAAAGTCTGTCGCTTCAGTCTCGACAGGCAAATAAAGTAAGGACTGTATGCAGCACCTGAACTACTTCTGGGTGACTGGGGAAAAAGGAAAAAAAGAAGCAAAAAAGAAAGAGAAAAGGAGTGATTTATTAAACAAAAACCTAATCCTCAGGGAAGATCTGATGGCCAAGAAAATGCTGGCTGCATCTGAACTTCCTCCCCTTAACTCAGAGATGAAAGCTGTGTATCTGCAAGTTGCTTTCAGTGGTACTGGAGAGGACTTGTTGGATAGCTGCTTACACCAGGCTCCAGCAGGAAAAAGCTTTCTTCCCTGTGGTTTATTTTTTTGTCTTATAGAAGAATAAAAAAAAAATGACCATGTCTCTACATGAAGAAAGAAATTGCAAAAGCTCTGCTCTGCCCCTCATCAGTGGAGACGGATCTGTTCTTTTATTTACACTGCATGACATCCAGGCAGGAAAAACCCCCACAGAAATAAATTAGGGTCACTTTCTGTCAGTGCAGATGTGCTCCTGGCTGTTAAGCAGCAGAGTATGGCATAAGCCCGTACCTCCACTCCAGTGAAAATTAAGCTGTGAAAATGAAGCTGCATTGCAGATCCTAAAGGTGATGGTAATTAGCACTGGAAAGGAAATAATCAGCAAAATTTCCCCACATGAGTAGGGCCACCACAAGCAACTGACATCTCTCCTTGTGAAGAAGTGAAATTCTCCAGGAGGGTACAGAAGTACATGTTTCCATCTGAGGAGCATGAGGGAGAAAAGTCAGAAGGATATAAATTTCAGGAGTCCTCCAAGGATGGAGGGGGTTTGTTGTTGCTGTTTTAGGAAGAAGCAGCTAAAAAATCCCCACCATTTCCTAAAGAATTGTGTTTGGAGACAGTCATATTGCAAAATCTACTTTGAAGCATATTAAACTAAGCAGGCATAATATGCTCTCGTTCCAGAATAAGAATTGCTGGAGAAATGTTCTATTGCACTCTACATTCACAGTCTGCCTCGGATGCAAATGAAATCTCAAGTGCCAGCAAGCCCCAGACAGAAGCTCTCCCCAAGCACTTTGCAATGATGGGTTTAAACTCTCGCAGCACTGTGACCACACCAGCTGATGTCAAGGTGCCACTTCCCTCATATCCTTGGCCATTAGGAACATTGCCAGGAAGGAAAATCAGAGTTCACACGTAAGCAGGGCTGAGGACTGTCTAACTTTCTACCTTGAACAGTCAGATTGAATTTTAACATCTTAAAGGTAAATTTAACTTTAATAAACAGCCCCTTTTACTGCATGAAGGATCCAGACTCCAGAAGGGAGAGGTGCCACAGAACACCTTGGGCAAACTGAGATCCCAGTGATCTGCTGTCTCCAGGGCAGGCAACCCTCCTGCAGGGAATTAGGGGCGCAGTTCCAGCAGGGTTCCAGCTCTGTTCCCTGCTTCTCCCAAGGAACGAGCAACACACTCAGCTTTTAAAAGATGGCACCTGGGCCGAGGCTGGGTCACAGCATTTTTCAGCTCTGCTCTTGACTCTGTGACAGATCATGTCCCATTTGATGGAAGGCAGATAAAGCTCAGCAAGGCTAAATGGTTTCTGCTGTACCAGGGAATTGGGCACCCTCCTGTTCTCTCTTTGCTGTTACGACACCAAGCACAAGTGTTTCTAAGGGAACAGGACACCAAGCTGATCAGTGTCATACTGAAGTCACCACAGCTGTCAAACTTTAATAACTATGAAAATTGAAAACTCTCACGGATGCTCCTTTTGGGTAGGCGGAGACTGTGGTGAACCAGAACTTGCCCCGTTGTCATTGTCCGTGTCACATCTGTTTGCAGTCGCCCAAAAATGCGTCTCGTGCTTGCCAGTAATATAAAGCACATCCATCTTTGTGATGTTTTGCCTACACACCGTACCACTGGCTGAAAATTTTGAAGTAAACTTTGATAATTTCGAACAAACTTTCACATAAGAAGACCTACAGACTTTTCTTTTCCTTCTTTTTTTAACTGACCATGGAACTTTGCCTTTCTTTGTTCTTTCCCTTCCCCACCACATTTTTTTCCGTCAGTGATAAGGTGACAAAAAAGTAGGAAAACAAGAAAAAAAAAGAGAGAAAGAGAAAATAGGAGAAAAATAAGTGGGCTAGTATGAAATTTATAATAAAGCACTCTTTGAAAACCTGTGGCACTAGAAAAAAATACAAATTAATTGCTTTTCATTCATCTCCAATTATCTTTTACACTTAGCAGCAGCAAAGACTAAAACCATAACCTCCAAGTCAGGGCACAAATACCAGGAGTGTGTTACCATTTGCTGAACATGTAATAAGTAATTTGACCCTTGAACTAACACTATAGGGCACATCTGGAAATTTCCACTTAGGGGTGACATCAGTCACTAAGGAACCAACCTTCCTGGGGAGAGTGACTTTTTAGAGCTCTTTGCCACTATTCAAAACTCCTCTACATTTATGCTTCCTGCCTACAAAGTGTTTAATAGAAGTTTGCCCCTGCATTAGGGTCCCAGCAAAGCAATTTGTGCATTTCTTCTTAGGTAAAATTAAGCAGGACTGGTAAGGAATGCCCATTACCCTTACTCTCCATCCTCAGAGCCCAGAGAAGCCAGACTGCATTAAAAGAGCAGAGCCAACCTCTAAAAGGCTGCTGTCTGGGGCAGAAGCCTGCTTTCATCCCTCCTTCTTGCCCTCCAAACAAGCTTTACTCCCTTGTCTCTGTAAGCTGGAGAAGTCAGGGTGACATGGCTCTTATAAACATGTGCACAATGCAACAGGCACCCGAGGAGCGTGTGAGCAATCTGTGCAGGGGCACGGGGAAAATATAATCTGAGTGCCCTCGTGTCAAAGAAAAGTTTACAGCGGCCAAGTCCCAGTCACACATGAATGCTGGCTCCTCAGAGCAAAGCAGAAGGAGCAGGAAGGAAAGTGCAGGGCACCTCAGAGACAAAAGGACTGAAAACAAAACGAAAACACAAAAAATCAATTCAGCTGAACCCAGCCAGGGCAGGCAAAGAACAAAGGGTCAGAAGAGAAAGCTGGAAACAATAGACCAGCAAGATTAATATCAGTTGCGAGGAAGAGCTGGGACACTGCTGAAGGAGAATGGAAAGGGCTTAAAGTATAAAAACTAGAAGAGATCCCTAATTGTGAATCCTGACCTGCAGCTTGATCAAGCACAGCTCTCACACACTGCTGCACTGACTGAAAGGGCTCATCTCAACTTTGATTCCTTGATGGCAGCGATGGTCACTTATCAGAGCCCTTTCTTTGCCATTACCAACAGAGCCACGCAAATGGGATCTAAAGACAGCCCCAAACTTCCTGTTGTTTTTACATCTTTGTCCTGAGTTTTGCATATTTATTTCATGCCCTGGCCCAGAGAAGATCTGGTACCTGGGGGTAATACTGCTCCCTAAAAGTGTAGGACTTGCTGCCCACGGCCATACAGAGCAATAAACACAGAAAAAAGCCCTGATAATTGGGCAGACACGGATAGGCACCTTCAGAATCCACTCAGGCTGCAATTTCTAGTGGGAAAAACAGGCCGTATTAAGGAAAGCCAAGTGATCATGAAGTCCAGGTGAATCAATATTTTCTCTTTCTCCTATCCTCAGACATCAGCAAAGTGCCACAGTGTGTACAAATATGATGTGCTTTGCCCTAGAGGCAGGTTGGTAGGGCTGGAAGGAAATGATCTTTAAGCCAATGTTATCCAAAAGTATGAGCAGTCAAGAAACATTGCAAAACCAGGATGTTCAAGAGATTAATTGGGCAATGTCACATGGAGACAAAACAAATTTGCCTGCTGTTGTACAGTGAAGCCTTTCTCAATTCTCCCCCTTGAAGACCAAGGGCTCCTTTAGCCCTGTGATTACTGTAAAGAGGATTAGTTAAGCAGAGGTAGTCAAAGGCCTGCTCTGGGCAAAGGGCAAACCGACTCAAACAAAGCCACTTGACATTTCTTAGCTGCACAGGCAAAGCTGACCTCGCTGTCCCAGGGATGAGGAGTCAGTGCTGATCCATTCCTCCTACTGGAACAGCGAGATGAGCATGTGGGGCCGGGCTGGGGAGGGGTGAGCCTGCCTGACCAGGCCAACTTTCTGTTCCTGCTGCTGCAGATGGAATGGAAGAGGTGGGACAGCAACCTCTGCTGTTGGTAGGGAGAGATGTCTCAGCCACGGAACAGCCACAGATGACACAACTCCTCCCTTGGGGACAGCTCAGGTCTCCAGAGATCTGGGGAGTTCTCTGCTGTTGCAGACAGCAACACCCAGCCCATGCACAGTCCCCCTCCACGCCCTGCCACTGTCACACCGTCTCTTCCGTGCAGGAGTTCCAGATAACACACATTGTAAGGGAGTGAATCACGTAACTCTATAGCCAGCGAAATTTAAGCTCATTATAAATTTCCTCCACCTCAGGAACCCGAGCGTATAACCTCTCGTACCTGCCTGACACCACAGTGGATTGATTCTAAGCCTGAGCTATCTCGTAACAGCCAATGTCACACTGGTAGCAGGAATTCCTCTAACGGTCTATTTACATCAACACGACTTTAAAAGGAGCTTTTATTTCCATTACTCCAATATGGATGTTTTATTATTCTCAGAACAACCTTTCTCTCTCCTGGGATACTTCACACTAAAATCTCATCCAGGAGATTTACAAGGGACAGACAATAGTGTTTTTCATGTTGCTTTAGAAGTCAGGGAGAGTGTGTTTGCCTTTGTATCAAAGCTTAGGAGCTGTACACTTAAAAGAAAAAAAATCTTGGTGGGAAGGATGAATGCAATTTAACAACTTTAAGAGAGCCCTGCAGCTCATTTTATGGTTGGGTTGTTGAATTCTGCTGCCTTTGTTTGCTTCTCATCATTTGGTTTCCTGAACTCCTGTGAAAGAGACCATGAACTGCAGCTCCTGCTCACCACGTTCCCTCACTGCTCTGAAGTGCTAAGCTGCTCCTGGAAGCACAGGAGTGTTCCCATCCTCTCCTGGCACAACTTACACCTATCATTATCTGGATGCAGAACACCATTCACTCTGTGGAAAGATCCTGCCCTTCTTCTGACCATGAGCAGTCACCCCTAGGGTGGAACTCTGCACTAGGAGATGCACGGATTGCAGCCAGAAAATATTTGCACAGGATACAATAAATATTGAAAGGGAATGGAAGCTTTGTGTCTCTATACCTTTGGGGTGGCAGGAGAGTATCAAAAAATACCCTTAAAGTGGAGCTTCTGTGCTACTCAGTTCTCCTCAGTCTTAGCAATGCAGCCCACAAAGAGAGAGACACTGGAAAAGGCTCCCAAAAAGGGCATTCCTGCACCAGAGAGCACTCGCCCCTTGGCTGCATGGCCGAGGCAGAGCCCCCTCCTGCACCCAGACATGCATTACAAACACATCCAAAGAGGAATTGCAGACTAAGCCTTTATACATATGGAGGCCCTCACTGGGAGTCGAGAAGTAGCCAGGACAGCATAAGTGTTTGCTTCCAGTCTCTTTCATTTGGCACAGAAGAGAGAAGTGAGACTTGACAGTAATATAACAAACATGCATTTATAAGATTCCTATTCCCTGTGGAATGGTATTTTGTTTCCTCCTCTGGTAGGAAACATAGTTTGGAAACGAAGATGAATTGGCTTGCTAGACAGAAGAATAAAACAGATAAAGTGAGATGCAAGCCATGCATTTATTCAGATGCACATTCAGTCTGATAGGAAATCTGGCAGATGATGTCCCCAAGCTTCTGAGGACCCAGTACCACCACAGGAATTTCTAGGTGCCATGCTTTTTTCTCTAGTACAGCTGCTGTTACCCAAAGCACCTCACACCAATGGCTACAGAATTCAAGTTTCTTTCCCTTAAGAGAAATTTATACCCTGGAGACAGCTAAGCGAGGTCATCACCTCTGCTACTTCAGAAAGGCTCTTTTCACATGTAAAGGCTGAATTCACGCTTGCATGTAAAACATGTCCTGGCCTTCAGTTACTATCACTTGTGTCCTAATGCTCAAAAGATTTATGCTTAGTAAAAGAAACAGAAAAGCAGCTTTAAACCAAGACAGTATATTCCTCCTCTTTCTTCATAAGAAAAGACAGAGTTTGGGTAAAATTCCAAGTAGAAGAAACAGGCTTCAAAAGGACCCTTCTCACACTTATGACTGCGTTTCCTACAAGAAATAAAAACCACAAAATCCCAAACAAATAACAAAACAAAACAAACCAACCCCATAACATGACGAAAAAACCCCCACCCCAGTCACATTTATTCTGTTGTAGCAACTTCACTCTCTTACTAACTCCTTCAAGTTTCCTGCAGGATCAAATTCAAAGAATTTGAAGGCACTGCCTTCATGAAATGAACTAGAAAGCAGTTTTAAGAGGCCACTTTGGAATCTGTCCAGGACTTAAATCCTTCATAGCACCTGGAGCATCTTGGTGACACAGAGAGCAAGTTCAATTACCCACTAGCCCAGTGAGTTATCGTGCAGCATCAGAACTTGAGAGACAGCTGGTTGGAGACTTGTTTTCAGGCAGTCTGTTGCCTTCTATCCCATTCTTTAAATTTAGAATCAAAATTTGTACAAAAGTTTTCAGATTTTTTTTTCCCTGCCCTCTGCTGGCAAGAGGGTGAGGGTTAAAAACACACACCAAGAACAGAAAGAGAAAATCAAGAGACCTTGCCCAGTGTAATCTGTTTCTTCATTTCATATCATCTGATTTAAGGTGAAGCAAGAGGGAGCATTCATTTAAACAGCTAAAAAGAAAAAAAGATTGATTGAAAAGTACTTTTGCTCTGTTTCTTATGGAAAAGAGTCCCACGTATCTGTTTTCCTTATATTTGCTTTTTAATGGCCGTTCCCTTTTCAGCCCATAAGCTTCAAGGTCAGCTCCAGGTCAAATTACACTCAGCCCGGGATGCTCAGCATCTGCAAACCCAGCTGTGGGATCCCTCTCCCTCCTGTCTTGCTCTGGGTCTTTCATTCTAGCATCCCAGCCTGGAAAACCCTATTAGAGGCTGAGGGTACAAATTTCCATTTCTGCATTTAGAAGGCACGGCAGATGCCACACTGGCAAGTCAACAAATGACATCCTACTAATAGAAGTGCTAAATCAATGAGTAAAATGCATGTGTTGGTACATCTAGACATGTTTAACCTTGGAATTACTGACTGCTGGTAAAAGTCAGAGCATACAGGATAAACTTAAACATAGGAGTGTCTCCCACAACTTTCCATGTATGTGAATAGTGAGGGACAGTTGCTTTTCGCCCACTAAGAAACTAAAATCTAGCAAACGTAGGAAAGAAAACTAGACTCTGAGAATACTGGGGGCTAAAAATAGCCCTATTGCCAGATCTTGGATAAAACCCAAGCCTTTTGAAAGCTGCCCTATGGCCAGTGTTTAGAGGGGAGGGGCTTGCACAGATTTTACACGCATTAGTGCACACTGTTACCTGATACCTGTAAGAGTTAGTTTATTTGCCTTTACAGTAAAGAACGGAAGAGAAAACAGCACATATTTTCTCAAATGAAAATACTATGGGGGAAAAAAACGAGGAAAAATATCTAAGAAAGGAAAATAATCTAAACCCACAACTTCAGAAAAATCCCTCAGAAATCTGAACAGCCCAAGAGAGATGAGTTCAGGCTGTAAGATGAATTTGCTCTTCTTTGTGCTCACTACAAAAGCCCTCCAGGAGCAGCAGTGATTCCAGTCGGTTAAAAAATGGTCTATAAGAGCAAAGTAAAAGCAAATCCTCTTAATCCTGGACCCTACTCCTACTTATTCATCCCTAAAAGTGCTACAAACATCAATGCTCATGGTGACCACCACCATCTGAGAAGGAGAACAACGATCCTACTTTGGATGTGGAAGGTGCTCATGCGAATATATTGAATATACTCTCTGGTGCCTGGGTCTCCATTTCCAGCCCTGAGCTCCACCACAAGCAGTTTAGAACCATCAGGAAGACTTCCTAAAAAGGCCAGCCACTGAACTAACTCTTAAAAGACCAAAACAGAAACAAAAGGTTCCTAATCCATCTCTTTATGAAGAGGCCCTCCAGGGTTTTGTCTGCCTTTTAAGGAACTGAACTGCAGCTCGGCAGCTGCACCATGTGTGAAATATTGCAGCATTTGTTTGTAACTGCTGGATGAGGTGCCTGATGATTCTAAGGAGGTCTGGCTACTGCTGCAAGCACTCCACGGTTGGAAGGTGACAGAAATGGGTATCCGAGTTTAAAACACTTGCACATTTGCAGGAATACAGGGGATTTGTATCCAAAACTCAGTTTTCAGTGGATTCTTCATAATAAAATATGAAGAAGGATGACAGAGAAACAATTTTGAACAGGGAGATGACAAGTTTTGTTTCCTACAGGAACACAAAATGCTTGCTTAGATTCATAAAATGTGGGTAAAGTGGAGGACAAAGGATCGAAAGACAGGAGGCAAGCATCTCCTGATGTATTAAAGCTAGAAAAATTGCTTCTCAAGGACCTTGCCTAGTCAAAAAAAAAAAAAAAGGGGGGGGGGCTGTAATAGGTAGCTTCTGTCAGGCCCCAGGAAGCTCCTCTTTGGAGTACACGGCTAAAAATCCCTTAGCAGAGAGCAGGCCAAAGAGTGCAGAAAGGGACCTGGCCAGCTCAAAGACCAGTAGAAAACTGAGTAAGGAGTCAGATACTATCTTCAGGCTTTAAAGAAGACAGTGACTGAACTGAATAAAACCGAAGATCAACAGGAAAAAAAATTAAAACCAAAAAATATAAAGCTTTTAGCTCATTATCTATTCCCCTATGGACTGGTTCGCCATGTCTGGGCAGTCACAGCTCTGGTCTTCCAACCATGAGATGCTGCTTGGTCCCAGGGAATCTTTGAGATCAGTTTCCAGATCTTAATACTCCAGGTGGTGAGCATAATCAAACATTCAAGAAGAAATCTCTCCACCAAGAAAAAATAAATCCTGACATGTTCCATATGTACTGAGCTGGCATCTGGATATAAAATCTGCAACACCTAACTATGCCAAAAAACGTCCTGAGACTCCAGAAATAAAATTCCTAAGTGTGCCCTCAACTTGACTGCCAGAGGAATCTTTTTTATCCCTTCTTTTGATCCTCCCACACAAAAGTTTCCAAAGATGGAGCAAGCACCCAATTTCACATTTGGCAGTGCTAGAAACAATGCTGCAATGGCCTTGAAATGTCTGACATTTCTGCTTGTCTGGATGCTAATTCTGCACAGGAGGCAGCTCTGCCTGCATGGGGCAGGGGCTCAGAGCAGAGCCCAGTGCCTGTGGATCCAGGCACTCCCAAAGGAGCCGAGCACGTGCTGTAACGGCAGCCACAGCAAGGTTTGGATGTGCTCCTCAAAGACTGACACCTTGATACCGCCTCGTTCTTTTTCTTATGTTTCCTCCTTTTTTTTTGTTTGTGTTTTCTTTGTCTGTTTTTGCCTTTTTTCCTACAAAGCACAAAGTTTCTCTGAGACAATCAGAGCATGACTTCTATCTAGCTGTTTCATCAGGCTAAGCGTGCCACCCGCTTTTACACATCCTTTTTTTTTTATTATTTCCCTTTTGAATAAACTCTCCATTATCAAAATAAAATAACATCATTTACAAAGCACCACCTCAGCAGCATGCCTCAGCTTTCATTTCACAGGGCTATGCCAGCAGCCACAAACAGAATCAAAGCAGCCAATTAAAAATCCATATTCATTAACAAACATCATGTGTGCTATAATGCCCTGCACTGACTGTGGCACGGCAGGAGATGGGAAACTCACTGAGTTTTCCTGCTCTCGGTCTGAAGCATTGTTTTATTAGAGGAAGGGTTTTACCTTTGCTGCTCCGGGCCAGCAAGCAGAGTGTCCTGCAAGCCCACTTGGGGCTGGGGCAGCAGAAGGGGCAGCTGCTGACCTTTTGCCTCAGAGAGATGCCAGACACAGCACCTTGCCAGGACGAGGAGCACGCAGAGAAGACCCCGAACCTGTGCCAGACCCTTCCCACCGAGGTCTTTGGGCACCAGCAGGGCCAGTGGCAAACGAGTCTGCGGCATCCTGAGCAGACAACATAATGAACTCTGCATATGCTTGATTGATGCAACTCATCGGCTCAGCAGGGCCAGGTCCAAGCTGCTGCAGTGAATTACCAAATTGCCCTGGCTCCAGGGGAGCTACTGTGATTTACACCATCAACACTTTACCACTGCAGACAGCCACACACATAAGTACAATATTTCAGACCTATACAATGATGTTATAGGAAGGCGTGCCAGGGTTATTTATTTATTTGTACCCGCAAGCCTGAGATTTACAACTCTTTATAAATACAAGCTGGGCAATTTGCTTTCTATTTTTAGCAGGAATGCTTTGTGCAGGAAACAGCTGTCAGCCACTGGGAGCTGTGTTCCTCAGAGCAGCAGCTTCAGACAAAGAGAGGCCTCTTAGAATTCAACTGGAGAACTAGGGTCACTGCTTTGTGATGGAAAAGAAGCTGGAGATAGTAGACAGCAAGAAAAAAGAAGCAGTTAACAGAACCAACCCCAGGAAAATGAGCTGGAAAAGGAGCTTTACACAAATATATTGCATATAAGCCTGACTGTCTCATTCTTCCCAAATAGCTTCAGAGCCAGATCCTGTCCAATTCTGACCAAGTTCAGCAAACATTCACAAGACTTGGAGACAATCTATTCCTATTGCCTCAGGGAAGACAAGCAGCTGAGTATTAGATGAGAGATTCTGCTGATATCCCCACAATGGAAAAATGGGTCATGTGAGCTCAGTCCCTTTTCCGAGCCAAAGCTATCCACACCAAACACATGCATCAGCAGGAAATCAGATGCCACCAGATCCACCACCTTGGCGCAGACACTCACCTTGGCAGACAAAGGAAGAGGGTGTTTCCCCAGGATGGACCCGTGCAGTGATGAACACCACTTTCTGTTCAGCCCCTGGGCGCAGGTTTGCTGCAGCAGAAAAGGGCAGAGGACAGAGGAGAAAAAAGAGAAATTAAAGATCCCTAAACTGGGCCCCAGATGTAGAAACAAACAACTGTTAATTTTTAAAACACATCCTTTTATTAAAATTGGTCATATGTTATAAGCAAGCACAATCCGTAACCAAAGAGGCAGCGTCACCAGGTCTCCTTCCCAGACTGCACGAGGGCTGCAAGACTAATGACATGCAGCCAAACCTGCAACAACAAATTTAGTTCTCCTTTTAAACCCCGAGATTTACTGCAGCGAGTTTAACTGCACTGTAATTGTGCTCTCACTCGTGATAAATGTCCCCCTGGGCCACAGGAATAGCAGTGGGGCTCCAGTCAAGGTAAAGCCAATTGCACCCTGCATTACACTTGGCACAAGCCTTAACAGTGCCAAGCAATGGCAAAGTGCTACAAATTATATTTATTAAGCTTTGCTCTGGAGGATTTAGAGGTGATTTTTTTTTAAAATCTGTTAAGTGTTTGGGACTGTATCTGCCCTAACTGAAAGAAAAGTTTAAAAAAAAAAAAATAAAGTATAGAAAAGAGACCAAGATTAAACCCAGGAACCTTCTCAGTGAGGGCATGAAAATGTGCCATTTCCCCTTCAAATTACAGGTACGTGGAAGGCAGATTAGATCCCAACTATGCTGAACTTAACATGGGTTAATCCCTCAGTTTTGAAACCACACCACTTTGGCCACTTGCTTCAGCCATAAACTACATGGGTCAAGCAGGATCCTTCCTTTGTTTGTGCTGTGACTGCATTTAATAAACAGCAAATAAATATGATCCTCTTTCAAAATGGGTTCTGGGAATTTTAAAGACTATAAGAGGTCAGGACCTCAGTTAGATGTCTTATCTCAACCTGAACACACACAGCAGGGGTAATGCTAAACACAGCAGGCTCCAATTGCTACAGACAGTTTAAATCTTTGTTTTGAAGTAAAAAGTTTACAGACTGGAAACCAAATCCAAGCTCTTTTTTCCCCCCGTTTTAATTAGGTAGATGTATTGTACACATATCCAAAGTTAGATTTTTATTTTCAAAGATGTGTGAGAGCCCTCAGGACCATACCTTAGTTAATTTTTTTAATTTCCCAAATTCTTAGAAATGCTCAGTTTTTCCCCATGGCAAATCACACCCAACAGAACCATAAGAATAATCAATACACTTTTTGCTGTTCTCAGGAGACAATTGCAGCAGGTTTCTTCTTTTATTTCCTTAGCACCTCAAAGTCCTGCAGCTGCTCTCCCTATATCTCAGCCATTCATTTGTTCTTTCTTACACCAGCTTCACCATTCTCTGATGTTTTTGAGCCCCAGAGGCAAAGAAATATAAAAAAGAAAGTCTCTGCAAACCCAGTAGCTGGTGGGGTCAATTCTGCTGGCAGAAGAAAAGTGGGAGGCAGCAAAAAGGAGCACAACACCATCAGCTCGAAGTCAATGACCATCCCACATCATTTGCATTAACGTTAAGTAGTGTGGGAGGAAGGAGATAAATCAGCAAACCAACTTTAAAGAACAAAAGGAGAAGGCTGGGATCACTTTTGCAAGGGCAGATGAGTTTTCGTCCTCTCTTGGAAAACCAGAATTACATTAAAGGGACTGTGGCTTGGCACAGACGTGATGCTCAGGAACACGACTGCCACCCTTTGGATCTGGAACAGCACCCTGATTAGGAATCTTTTGGACAGAAGATTGGTTTGGGGTGTTTCGTGGTTTTGGCTTTGTTTGTTTTCAATTACAAAATTGTTGTTGTTTACGCTTCATAGCAGTTATTAGAATCATTATTATAATCAATAATTTTCGCTATGCGAGTCTATTTTAATTGGCAATAAATTAAAATCCCCACAAGTCAAGTCTGCTTTGCCCACAACGGCAATCAGTAAATGATATCCCTGTCTCTCTCTCGACCCATGAGCCTTTCCATCTTATTTTCTCCCCCTGTCCTGGATAAGAAGGAGCAGCTGGGTGGGCATCTGGCTGCCGACCAAGGTTAGCCCAATAAACAACTACAAAACACCATTTCATATTTTAATTTAAATGTTACATTAGAAATGCATCCTATTTTCTACTTCAGGATTGAAAAGATCAATCAAAATTAAGAAGATTAGAAGTGTACAGCTTTGCTTAGTAGATGCCAAAAGCACTTAAGCAAAATGACAGAAAGGCACACTCCATTTAGCCACAGCTTTGAGACTTGTGGAAATGCAGAGAAATCGTCTGTTGTGGTACCACTTCTACCCTTCTAAATGCCATAGCAGGGAATCTTAGAAACAAAACTCTTTGACAAAATAAGTTTTCTTGGAAAGAAAGGAAAGAAAAGCAGACATGTCTGGAATGGTTCCTTTTCCATTTTCTGTTCTGGAAAGTATCTGGAAGATTGAAATTAACATTTTCATTTCCCTTTGAAGGCTACCATTATCATCATCGTGGATAATATTTGCCTCGCCTTATGACTGAGACCTAAACAATCTGTCACTGTGTGTTCCTCATGTCCTGCTACTCACCCACTGCCATCCTGCCTCTGCTCGGAGGAGAATTCCCTTGAGCAAAGCTGTGAAGATCTGAGGTGCTATGCAGAACAAGCTAGCCTTGCCATCTATTCTGGCTCTCCAGATAGCGCAATGGTGGTCAGCACCAAGTAAATGTCATACTGAAAAAGAAACCCCATTAGCTGCAAGCAAGCAGCTCAGATCTCTCACTCTGAATCATCACTCGCACTGTTTGGCCCTCAAACCATGTTCCTTCCCCTCTAAAGCTGCGGCATGTTCAAGCCAATCACTTAAAACAACCCCACTGGCAACACTCCCCCAGCTCTCACCCAGGAAACAGCAATTTCCACTCCTGGTTGCACATCACACTACTGCAACTAAAGCAGGGTCGCGCAGAAAACATTTTCTACTTACAAAGAGACAGTCAGATCAAATTCTAAACCTTCACGGGAAGGCAGGAAATTCACTTAGCCATTTTCATTCAATTTTCAGTTTTATGGTACTATAAAAACATGAAAATGACAGTATTTGTATATAGCAGCTTAATGATAAGTATATAGAAATTTCAAGCAGGAATATTAAATTTATGGAATTCCATTTGCACTACCAAAATGGGGTTCTATAACAATACTGAGGTAGAATTTCACTCCTCAACATCCAGAAAGTTTTCTGCTACCTTGTCAGAGCAGTATCAGACTGCAGATCTGTGATTTCTTTAGGTCTTGTAGCCATGATGTAAGCTCATGATTCAAGTTCACAAAGTAGCACTAAGGATGAGAGTCTGACCCTTGAAGTCTGGTCCAGAAAGCCTTTAGGCTGGTGCCCATCAGAAGAACTTGGGAGTGAATTTCAGTCCTTTGCAGAGGACTTCAAAGTTGAGGCAAGTCACTAGAAAAATCTTGCAGTCTCTGGAAGACCAGAAGGCTCTAATCAATGGAAATCCATTACCCTAAAAACATATGGCCAAATAACGATTCGATTTGAATACCCACATATATTTTAATGGAATGTTATCCATCGGAAATGAATTCCATATTGTTGTCCTGTCTCGGGTACTTTGCAGTATGAGGTGGGCTGTTGCCAGCATTTTTTTATTCGAAACCCTGGGAGTTATACACTCCACAGAGGAAATCAAAACAGCTCTACCGCATTACACTCCTCTGTGCCACCTCGGCTCGTCTGTGTCCAACAGAGCTGTAACATCTGCGTCGAAAGCCAACGCTGGTGTCGGTGCTGCCCCAAGCGCCTCGTCTCCACCACATTAACCTGCTTTAGCAAATCAAATCCAAGCAGCATTTACTGTACTCTGGTTTTTCCTAAGAGACCAGATCAGCACCTAATCCCATTTATTTTTGCTCCTTCTGGCCACAAATGTCATTTCAGGTAAGAGCGTGCATCTCAGCAACACAAGAGGGCAAAGGAACAGCATTTTTGGTCACTACCAAATCCCTCTGGACTCGGTGAGGTCAGACAAACACCAGCTTTTCTTTTCTGCCTTCTAGTTGGCCTGAGCAGTACAAAGAAACTAAGTGAGACAGAAGGTCAAAATGATGGCATTTGTACCACGGAGTGATGAGCAAAGACTGGACTGCAGGCTTTGGAAGTCAGACACCTGTTCCTACGTACTCTTACGTGAAATGGGAGGCAGCAGTGCTTTGTCTCCCATGCAAAAGCCACAGAAGCTCAGGTCTGTGATGGGGTAGGCACTGCTACAGGGGACCCTCACTGCTCATGGACCCCCCTCACCTCCCACCACGCTCGGTCAGTCTTGCCTGGGTTTTGTTCAGCAAAGCCTCCCTTGTGCATGGACCATCTACTCAGCAATGGTCCTGCATGCAATGCTCAAAACTGCATCCAAAACCTCTCAATTTCTGGATTTTCATTCAGGCTCTGTCCTTGACACTGTCAGGTGCTTAAGTACATGATTTGTTTGACTGACTTGTATCGTGCTCAAAAATGTGCTTAACCATAATTTTGGCATGAGAGCTGTGCTGAATTGGGGCCATTTTGCAGGAAGCCTGCCTCCGAGATCATTGTCACAATGTTTTAAAGTTGGAGATTGTGCAACTATTATCCTTTATTGCCCGTTTTATGCCAAAGTCTCTCTTTCTTTTTACATTCCTCTTAAAAGCAAAGCTATTTCAGAGCATTTAATATTATTTAATCTCTTTACTCTGGCAGCATAGAAATTACAGGAACCATTACAATGGTCCTGTGTGAGCATATGCTTTATTGATGTATATGCTGACCTAATATCAAATTGATTTTACTCAGCTTTTCTGCTGACCATGGAAAAATGCAAATTGGGTATTATATTTGCACACTAATTTTATTGGGCCCCTGTGTCTTCATAAAAAGATAAAGTTTGGGCTAATAAAAATAAAACATTTCTGGGGCTAATATAGGCAAATGTTTATGTAGGCAGGTAACAAATTGGTTTGTCATTTAGGGGAACATAAAGAGCACTAAAATCATCTTTAGGCAAAATAGATTGGTGGCTTTTGCTTAGCTTTTAGCTTTCATTTGCAAAATCAATTTAATGTAGCACAGTGTCTCAAAGAAAGGGTGACACAGGATTAAGACATCCATTGTATTCCCCCTCCATAACTCCCCCTCATTCAGAGGCCCTGGGATTTGGGTTTGCTCTTGTTCAAAGCAAATTAAATATATTTCAGCAGCAAACAGAAAAAAGGAACCTTCAAACTTTTGCCATATGTGAGCATCCTGTTGGGACAAACAGGAGCAGGTAGGAAAGTGGGACTCAGTGTTCCGACGGCAGATGCTGACAGAGTTATCAACACTTGTCAGTGCCACCAGGAATCTCAAAGTGCAGTACCTGTATGATCTCCTTTCCGGCTATGCCTTTGTTCCTCCCTCCTCTTCCCTCTCTCAGTCCTCTGTAACAATGCCTCGCGCATCCCTAACGGCCCGAAGCCCTGCTGGAACGCAGCTGAGTGAACTGCGATGACAGTTTAAGTAGACGGGCATTATATCAACAGCCTAACTTCTTTTTATTGAAGGGAATTGACCTATTTACACCTCAGAGCAGGCACTATTTCTACCCAGCTCTTGGTTTTCATCCCCTCCTTCCCCTTCCCTTCCTCAGTTGCAGGGTGTTCTGGAGGGGTTCCATGTAGTGGGAGGTTACATAAACAGCTTCGATGTTAATACTTGACTGCATTTTCAACTTAATAGCCCAGCAAAGCGATCTGACTGGGAAGCAAAAGGCCAGAAATATCTCCTGGTAAAATTATGCTGAAGCACAGATCGAACGACGCTGCAGAGCTATTTGCAAGATCAGAAATGGCAAATGACTACAGAGCAATAGCCCCCTTACCTCCCAGCCCCATTTCCTTGTTTTTAATCTTCATTACATCTTGTAAGCAACCATTCTTCCATTTGGGCTTTCAGATACTGGCAGCTCACTACGCTTTCGAGGCAGGAAAATTAACTGCACGCAAACCAGTGAAGGTACACTCACATCTTTCCTCCCTCCTCATCTCCACTAAAAAAAACCACCCCAAAACCACCCCCGAAAACCTGAGGTTTCGGTTTTAAATTATACATATGCATTTGAGCATTGGGAACATACAGTCCTATGAATAAGAATAGAAATTTGGAATATGAACATCACATTATTCGTCCTCAAACGGCCAAGGTGATGACAACTCACAATTAAGGATGCAGACAGTAGTATTTAATGTCACCTACCTGCATCACTGTCATATCATAACAGTTTAGCAGGCAGGTCCCCAGCCTGCTTTCTTTTTCCCTCTTCTGCTTTGCTATTTATAAAGTCAGGTTGGAGTGTAGATCAACCCCTTGCCCTCCAGAGACCGGAGGCACGCAGTAAATTATGGGAAGGCTAAGTGGTACATCAAATGTGTCTCCTCAAAGCTATATATCATCTTGTTAAATTTGATGTCTAATCCCAGAACCCCAGAAATCATTCCCAAAATCCCAGAAAATGCATGTGTCCTTCAGATGATATAGAACAAGAAAGTAAAGTTTACCTGTAGGGAAAAGAAAAAAAACACCAAGACAAAAACATTCTAGACACGATTTGCTAAAGTCTTCGTTTTACTTGAGTGTCTTTCAATGCCATTTCCTTAAACTCCATCGACTCAGAACTCACCCATCTGTATTTGAGTACATGAACTCTGATCTACAGTATTCCTTTTCTTTTTTTTTGCAATGGTCGACAATAAATTACAAACTAAATAAACCAAAGCACATCCTATTTATCTCTCTCTAAAAATCTTACATCAGACAGAAATGCAGTATCTTACATATGTAGCAGCACTTCTCCAGTCCCCACCAGTGACAGCAATAATGATCTTCAACCATTCCACGTGGTTCTCTTAACTGAGTTCCACAGCCCCTCATGAGTGAAGAGGAGATGGAAATCCTCAGGAGCTGCCTGCTGTCCCAGAGGAAGCAGACTTCATCCTTTGGGAAGGAATCAACACTACCTAGTACCTTTCTTGCTCTCTCTGTTCAGAGCTATCATCCCCCTAGAACTCTCCCCATCCCAGTAGCCTTCACTTTTTACAAAGGGATAGAACCAAAATACTCAGATGCAAGACATTTCCACCTGAAATACTACATTACATGGATATTTTTTTCAGTTTGTCTTTAAAATCCAGGGATTCAAAAGATGATGCTAGGACCTGTTAAAAAGCAATTCTCTATCAGCTCTCTCCAGTGGAGAGGGCTACGGCTATGTTTGTTTGCTCTAAGTACGCATGGACTTAAAGATAAGAGAATAATTTATGTCAGAATTTCAGCCAAGGCAGTGAAGAGGGAATTACCAACTCCTCACAGAGTAGCCCAGCAGTTACGGGAGCAGCCAGGACACCTTTGATCTGTTAGAGTTTTTTTCCAGTTTTGCTGTGGCTTTGCCTGTGATTAACTTTAGTGCTCAGACTTTCCCATATCAAAATTAAGCAAAACCTTGTGCACTTCAGAACAGAATTGAGAGTCCCAGTACAGCTATTCTCAAAACTCTTCTAGTTTCTTTGAGATGCACAGCCACATCTTTGTGCTCATCATGGATTTTTCCAAGGAAGGCAGTGCTGAAAATGACATTTATAGCTGCCATGGGACGCAGCTCCAGAATCTGTGAGTCCAGCATCTCTAACCTCTCAAGGCCAATGGATAAAATAATAGGGAAGAAACAAGCTGCAACACAACATGCAAAAATCAGAGAAGATGTTTCTGGGAAGCTG
The DNA here is from genome assembly GCA_013397725.1 of Rhagologus leucostigma. Taxonomy (NCBI): domain Eukaryota; kingdom Metazoa; phylum Chordata; class Aves; order Passeriformes; genus Rhagologus; species Rhagologus leucostigma. The sequence goes on along the minus strand of VZTD01003312.1, from coordinate 4,745,952 downwards.
TAACTAGATAACCTCCATTCACTGGGGCTAGGTCTCATACTATTCACTCAAGAAACAGGCAAAAAGTATAACAGGAGGAGAATTAGGAAAAAAAAGAGTTGGGGAGGTATGAAATAGTGGACAAAGCTGGAGACCTACTCAGGTATCTTGTTTGAAGCAGGACCAGGTCTCATTCTGTGAGGAAAAAAATTGAAAAGCAACCGAAGTTTCAGCTGCTGGGCTAAAGTCTCAAACCTGGGGGAGCAGTGAAGCAACACAAGACCAATACTGTCACTGATTAATCTCCTGTGTTCCACCTTTTTGACACTGGCTTGAACATCATGAACCCTTCTCTCTCTTATTCTTCCTAAACACTCACTGAAAAGAAGCGGGGACATGATCAATTACAGGACACAGGAGATGATTATTTTTCTGATTTATGTGTTGCATCAGACCCTCCCCGGAAGGAGGGAGAAGGACTGACAGGGTTAGGAAGAATAAAACCTTCAGTGTACAAAACCTTGAAAGCAGTGATCCCAAGCAAGATGTGCAGGGTGTTCTGCAGGAGGCTTTGGCCTTTACTGAACTATGACTGCGAGCTCTTCAGTAGCTGAGCCAGCGGTCAATAAAAAGCAACCCGCTGAAATGAGATTCATGGAGAGCCATGCTCCTCAGAACGTGACACTGACCTCTCCGGGAAGCACCAGCACTGTTTGGAGGGAGACTGAATCCCACAAGGCAAGCAATAGACACCAGTGAACAGTTTATCTTTTCACATTCTGGGCTTGCCTGAAATCAGAATTCGGACCTAAACATGCACTACCAAAAATTAAGATGTTCAGTAGAGGGTCTTACACACCAAATTCAAATTTTGAAATACTTCAGCAAGGTGAGGGATGCAGACTACCCGCAGGGCTGAAGTACACGCAGCTCTAAGCCAGCCAGGATCAAATCCTTCTTTACTGTAGTGTTAGATATTGGCTTCAAATCAGGATGAGAAACCTGTTCTTAATGAAAGCAGGATGGCAAAGATGGGGTGGAAAGGCTCCCCTTTGCACAAAACAGTGGAGTGACCTCTCCTGGACACACTGCCAGGCCCCTGCTTTTGTTCATTGATTCTTTCAAGATTTTAATCACAGGAACATGATGTCAGGGAATCTGTGACTTGGGAGTCAACAGCCCTAAATCAGCTTTGCTTAGGTGTGTGCACTCCATTCACCTGCGACTGAGTCCAGCATCAGCAAGTGTCACGGACATGACCTCAGACAGAAGGCACTAAGAATATTGGACCTGTATCATAAATCCCAGAGTCTGGCAGGAGAAAGTCCTGTCACACCCTTGTCCTTTCCTTCAAAAGAAAGCGGTGAGATGCATGCCTGGAGGCAGGGCACTTTCCATTCCCATTAAGGGCCAACAATTAACCAAGCTGCCATTCTTATTCAGATGCTGCTTATGACATTTTTCCCCTCTGTTGCAAAAACAATTATCGCAAAGATGTTTAAATTCCACCTGGGCACATAAAACCTTCTCCTTCCCCAGCCAACCTGCCGCCTCAGTCCCCTGCCTTGCAACAAACTGAGAACAGCTCCTCTCACAGACGTGATCCTACTCAAAGCTCCCTGTAAGCACCACATCAACTTCGTGTGCACGCAAGTGTCCACCAATCCTGATTGTCCTTTTTGTCCCATAATTAGCTAGCAATAAATTCCAGAGGCGCAGTCAATCAATACAGCACAGGGCATAAGGGAGAACACATTTTGTTGCCTGCACAGACACACACTGGAAGGCTGTGTGAGCTTTGTAAAACCTATCTAGCCAGCAAACTGTTAAAACCAATTTATACACACTCACACTCTCTCTCTCAAGGCAATAAGCCTATGGAGAATTTTAATTAAAGTCAAAGGAGCCTTTAAAAGTGGAGGGGGAGAAATCTAGCACAGCAAGAAATAAATTAATAAAAACACGCTCCAAGTTGAAGCTCAAGGGGATCACTCTCAGTCATCATTTATTTAAAGGATGGGACACGTCAAAGATAGGAATGTCAAGTGGGAGATGCTGTGAAGCAGCAGAGGACAGAAAAGGGGCTGACGAACTGCATGCCACAGCTTCTGTAGCAGATCATTTTTTGTCACGTAGGTTATATTTGTGGCTGGCCACCTGCTGCTTGATATTCACTAGCTCCCAAAGTTAGGCACTAAAATACCTGTATTGCCTTTCACAGTTGATCTGGGAAGGACCTTTCAGCTCATCTAGACCATTCTTATGGGGTCAGCACCCAATTTCTGTGGAAAGCTATTCCATTCTCTCAACCTGAGGATATTTTTCCAGGTATTCAGACAGCATTTTTTTTTCCTGAATTTCATTCTATTTGTCACTTGCCTCTTCCCTTGGTGTTTCTATATTTTTAAAATGACTTAATTTTGTATGCATTATTCTCGTTTTTGCTTCGGCCATAGAGTACTCCAGAGGAACTTTTACACTCAGGCAAACTGCAGATCTGTTCAATTCTCATGTTCCACAGCTCAGATGAGAGCTGGCAGCCTGCTCTTCACCTGACATTTTTGCAGCCACCAAATCATATCTTGTAGCCTTTTCCATAGCACAGGGAAGAGATTTCTTCACTTGAGGCCAGCTGCGAGCAAGCAGTGCCACATTTCTTAACTTTAACAACTCCCAGTATCAGCTGCTGGAGCAACTTCTCGTCACCTCTGCCTGTCTTACAACAGCTCAGTGGAGTGTAAGATGCTTGTGCAGATCAGTGTCCTCAGCAGCCTCCTGGCTACCTGCCTGTGGTCAAGGGAAGATAATACTTCTAGTTGAGGCTGTGTCAAAACAGCCCCAGCATCAGATACAAATTAATCACCCATAATAAATCATGTGATTGTACTGGAAACCCATCCACTCTGATCCTTCAACTACAAGAATTATGGAGATCCAATATTAATTGCCTATCTTGACACTCATTATCTTATTTAGAGAGTCTTGTGCTGTCTATTTTCCAGCTAGATCCCTTGGTAGAAACAAAAACTTCATGGATTGATAAGACCCCACATTAGTTTCCATGTAAAAAAAATGAAAATACAACTCACTTCCGATGTAAAAAAAATTCAAATTATTCAAAACATTAATACGTACATTTAATAGTCAATGTAAATTGAATTATGTTTTGCCCTTTCCCATAAAACAAACCAAAACACCCTTTTTGTGGAAAGAGGGTTAGAAAGGTTAAAAAAAATGAAGAAAGTCAAAGTCATTACATTCCAATCAAACTTGATAAATATGTAAATTACAGCAACTAAACAGTTGGCTTTGACAAATGGCTTCCACATAATGGATTTTTCATAGTAATGAGGCTACAGTGCAATTGTTTTTTTAAAGCCTTACATTTCTCATTAATACAAAGTGTGAGTCAGTGTGCACAATGGGCATATTTACCAAAAAAAAAAAAATTAAGAAGCAAAAAAAAAATTTCAGACAGCATTTGACATCACAGAGGGATGCCTGAGACGGTGTCACTGCTTCCATCAGCACGGACACATTGTTGACTACTCTTTAATTAGAGTGGTTTGAACTTGAGGAGCTACTCAGTGCGAAAAGAAAGCCCAGGACTTTGCCACTTGCAATTCATTTGGGGTTTGTTTATCCATCCGACACCAGAGGTGCCAGCTGCACAGGCCGTCGTAGAGCTACACAGGCCCTACAACACCTACAAAAATGGCAAAACAAGCAAGAACATCACTTCTGTGACCTATATGTAACTTCCCCGGCCACCAGTACCTTCCTGCCCCATTGAGTCCACTGGCATTTCGGACCATGTCAATCATCACAGCACCTGTGCACTCTACCTTTCTAATGCAGTTTGAACACTACTCCAAAGAAAAAGACTCATGGAAGAAGATGACCCTGGATCATAGAGTACTGCTCTCAGTTGCCTTATCATTGTCCTCAGAACATCCTGGTATTCAGCAAGGCAACTCTAAGCTTCTTACTCTTGATTTCTGCTTCACTTGATGCATTTTGGAATGACTGAAGTGCAGCATCAAAGGTGGTTTGAGCCTGCAACAGCTTTTCAATGCAGAGGAGCAATGACTGCAGTGAAAACATCTCCAGAACCACGGAGGCTCCCTTGCCACGCACCCAGCTTTAGCAGGACCACAGCACTCAAGGTCCTCTTTAGAGCAGGCTGCTGGCAACCAACCAGCCAGTTGCTGCTACCACTGAGCCTGTTTTTGTGTCACCACACTCCAAGGCCTACAGCCGAAATCGACTTCTCTCATCTTTTCCAGCAGGGTTTCCTCTGCAGGCATTTTGCCACATCTGCGGAAGCAGTGCTGCTTCCCCACCCCCACTCCCATCCCGATTTAAATAGAAAAAACAGACTAATTAAAGGGGGAATGGAAAGGTTTAATCCGTTTTTCCGTGTTCCCCAAATGCCCCATCCTTCACATTATCCCATACCACCCTGGTGCTAACAGGGCTCCATTTATTCTGTATGGTACAAAAATTCCTGAACAAGTATAGGGAGAATTTCAACATGCGTGCCTATGTCATTTAATACAATTTTGGCTGCTCAGCCCTTCCTGTTTGAGGGAGGACTGCATCCACATCCCCTCACTACAAGGAATTTTGCCACCTGGCATTTGAATTCCTGAGGCAAGGATACATAACTGAATTTATATTTACTCCCAAGTACTCTCTGTGCACCCCAAGGGTCAGCCAATACAGGGTGGTGATAGATCAAAGACTCTACTGCTGATTTTAAGTTATTTAAAGTAAAAACAAACCTTCTCACCCCAATCTGCAGAAAGTACATAAGGGTGAAGAAGGGAAAACACAGCCAGGGGGAATGTCAGTGGGAAATAAGGACAGAGGAGGTGGAGGAGAGGACTGTTTGTAAGTCTTCTAATAAGCCTATAAACCCTGGCTATATCTCTGCATGCACGCATTTCTTTTGCTGATACAGGATGCATACTCCATGTGCTGCTATTCTTGTGAGCCAAGAAAATCTGCATGTAATACAGCAGGAGAATGCTAATGACCTTCAGCTGAGCTGGAATCCAGCACTGCTTCCCTTTATCAAAGGTAGGCTTCAGAGCCAACAGCCAACCTTGGGGTTCCTCGTGGTGCTGAAAATCAGTGAACACAACACGACCAGACACATCCCAGTTTGTGCTAGGTGTCCCCCAGTTGTACAGGAGTTGGTAACCCTTCCCAAATATCCCTCAGGCTATACAAAAGGTATTTTTCAGGCAGCACTTCGTCAGTAAGAGAAAAGCAATTTCAAGCCCATTCGAGTGATGAGTCCTTGGAGCAAAGACGCATTAACCAGCTCATCCACTGAGTGGTGGGCATCACCACCAGCAAAACACCCATACCCCAACTCCCCACGCCTCCCCGGCCCCACCAGGCTGGGGGAACACTCCCTGGTCTTACCCAGACTTCTGATGAAAGCCGTGTTACCCAACCATACTGTTCTCCAGTCAAAAATATTTGAGGGATTTGGAGCTATTTCAGATGAAAGAAAAATTAATGAAGAGACTCCAGACAAGTGGAAAAACAAGTCGTAACCCTGCTGTCCTTAGCAGTATGTGACACAAAAGCTCCGTTTGAATTAAAAGCAAAGTCAGCGCTTGCACCGACTGTCTTCTCGGTTTATGAACTGATTTAGAAGAAACAGAGAACAGATTAGTCCTAATTTGCTTTATCTTTGCATTCCCAATCTATTGATTATAATAATTGTAGAAGCTATCTTCCCATTAGCCACACTTATTACCATACAGAGCACAAGCAAAAGCCAGAGTGGATTTAAGCGGTTTTGTTTCCAGAGTGTTGGCTTAATGCAGCCCTGCACATTTCCAAGGCACAGGAAGAAAAAAGAGAGCTTCCATGCCAAAAAATTCAAGCAGATTTTTCTCATCATCGCACCTTATCAACTTTCAAACCAGACATGTCCACACTGATGATATTTAGGACTGAACCCTGGAGAGGCTTTTCAGAAGTTGCCAAGGCTGAGCCCAGACCACTGTCCTAGTTTTGAGAAAGCTTCTAAAATGATGGAAAACTTTCTGAAGGTCATTGTCCTCTATCAAACACATAATGTAGCACTGTCTGAATATGAGGAGAGAAGTCAAAAATCCTGTGTTCTTTCTGCTGCTCTTCCACCAAACTGATGGGTAACCTTTCAAAGACATTCAGGAATAAATCCGCAAACAGATTTAGCCACTAAAGTAGCCTAAATCCCATTTAAGTCCATAGTTTAGATCTTCAAAAACTGCATTCAGCTGTCACCTAGTTCAGGAGATGTCAGTATCCATAGGCAACCGAGTTCTTCCTTTGGCCAAGTCTCCCAGAAATCCATACACCTCTGCCTCTCCTGCTAGTTTTAATAGATATTTCCAAATTGTACCTAAAGGAAGAGCACCACAAAAATCACAGAGGTAAAAAAATAGTGGCAATAATCCCTGAGTTTTCAACACTTACAGGCTAAGAAGGCTTGCCCAGCATTAGGAAAGTGTCCAGGCAAAACCCCTTTAGCCTGAAGACACCTGAAACCACATCTACACTTCCAGGACTATCCTAAACACATTACACTGGAGAATGCTTTTATTTTTTAAAGTACATAGCATTAAATAGCACATGAACCAGAATCCTGCTCTCCCTCCTTCCACACTGACACCCTGAATACAAGATTACAGGATCATGATTGCTCTTGCTCAACAGCTAATCCAGTGAATATTGACTTAGGTGACAAAGAAAAGCAGCTTCAGCATGAAGACATAAGTACCTCTTCCCATCCCCAAAGCCTGAAGACCGGGATTCTCTGAAAGCTCAAATTTAGAACACAGTTTGGAAAACCTGAATTACAGGGGGTGTGTTAAAAAATTGTTTCCCTATCCCAGCTCTCCCCTGACTCGTCTGTGTAATTTCAGGAGGGAGGCCAGAGTGAGAGCACCTTCCCAGTGCTGACAGAAGATGTGAACTGAAAACAGGGACAGAATCCAAGGACCGTCCTTGAGCACACACTGCTTGACTGCCTTGAGTTAATTGGGTTTTTTTGAACCTTATTTTGGGCTTTTCTCTGGGACCACAAATCACTGCTAAAGAACTGATGATTACTTTAAGCAGCAGATCAGGTACCTTCCAAACTGAGGGTGGGGAGGCCCTGGCACAGGTTGCCCAGAGAATTTGGCTGTCCCATCCCTGGAAGTGCTCAAGGCCAGGCTGGATGGGGCTTTGAGCAACCTGGTCCAGCAGAAGGTGTCCCTGCCCATGGCAGTGGGGCTGTAATGAGACCATCTTTAGGGTCCTTTCCAACCCAAACCATTCTATGATGTAAATTGGTACAGGGGCTGTATATACCCACCCTACTTTTTTTTGATGTCTGTTTTCACAACTCTTGGTTTGTTTTCTTCCATTTTGAAAGCACTAGTAATGATTATCTGGTTTTATACATTGCTTTGAGATCCTTGAATCAAATAAAACCTTTACATCTCCTTGATTTTATTGCTAAAGCCAAATTATGCCTGTTTTTTCTCTTCCCTGTAAAACAACCTGGAAAGCACTTTCCCAAAATCTGCACCTTGATCAGGCAGTAGTTTATCTACAAAAATGCAGATCTCAGGTTTTTAGGGTGGTTTTTGTTGTTTTTTTTTCCTTGAATGGATAGAAGACATCAGAAGAGGGAGAAAAAAAAATCCCAAAACAAACCACCAACAAACCTTTCCTGAGAATTTTTTTTTGTTATATTCCTTTCATACTCCCCTAGCTGTGGGTCACATATGTAAGTGGCTTTTCGTGGCAACATATGTCCAAGATTATACCAATATAAATCAATAGTAGATATATTTTAGTTCCACTTTTAATATGCCATTCAATCATTTTTTTTTGATAGAAAAAGAGAACCTGAGCTGCATATAAATGGGCCACAGTACCTCATGTTTACTGTCAAACATGAATTAAATCTGAGTAGCTTGGCATATCTCTATAATAAAAAAGGCACCATTAATAAGATTTCATTAAATGGAGAGCTAATGTGTAACAGCCTTATATCAGATATGTGAAAACAGAATTTCATAACAAGGTTAGGAGAAGTATTATCAAGGACCTAAGTAGAAAATCTGTCTTTCTCGATACCGGAGGAATTTATATTTGAAGAGTGTTCTTTCCTATTGAGATCTTCATTGACTTGTACAAAAATACCGCTTTTAATCTCAAATCCCCACTGGCATTTTCATATAAGCACTGAAAATGCTATTGGGCTTTAGAGATTTAATTTAATGAAGGAAAAGTATTTCTATTAAAGTGTGTAATTTTTTTTATTTTATTTTTTTTTAAACACAACATCTTCTGAGGAACCAGGGAAACAGGATTATTTTAAGCTCCAAAAAACTGACTAACCTGTGCCCTTGTAGAACTCCTGCTTCACAAAGGAAGCTTAACAGCTGTGGCAAAGCCTGTAGGTGCACTTGAAAAGGGACCCTACTCTCCCAAGTCATCCACGTTGAGAATGCCAAGAAGAATTGGCACTGGAGAAGGCAGCAGAAGGAGAGGAAAAGAAATGTCCCCATGCAGTCAGGGTGTTTGTGCTAAACTGCTGCATCATTAAGCTCCATTCTGAAATGTCAAAGATGGGAAAAACTCACCAAATAGCTACTAAATCTTCTGCATTAATAGACTGATCCTCTCATCTGTTCATGTCAAAAAGTGTTAGGTCTGGCTGGGTAGGTAACAAATTCACTGTTGGGGTAAATGAAAGCTACTCCATCAATTTGGGCACAATTGCACCCGTTGGCTCCTGTGATGAGATAGGCTGACTTGTGCCATTTAAGATTCCCTCCATACTAATTCTCACAGCACTGCTTTTTCGAGGCTAAAAACCTTTGTTTTATCTGCCGATCACCCATGTCTTTCTTGGATGAATATTCATTACAAATATAAATTCCTTTTCATATTAAGAAGGCAAGTGCACTTGACACCAGGAGGCCTCTCAACAGGACACTGCCAGGGCTGACAAGCTCAACAGCAGTTGTTCTATTTGTGTGCAGAGCCTGCACAAAGTTAAATTTCCTCAATTTAAAAAAAAAAAGGCTTTTTTTTTTTTTTACTCAGGAACCAAGCTGATCACCGAGTTACAGCAATGCAAACCTTCCAAGTTATCTACTACAGCAACAGCTGTGCCCAGGAGTTATATGAAAAAGTACTCTGACAGCAGAAGAGGGTAGAGCAGGTATAAATACCTGACTTCTCATGAGATCTCCTACTTATCTCATATTTGGACAGCCAACTCTGCAGGCAGGCTGTTTCTGTAAGGAGGTGCAGATAACAAAGTACCCAGACACCACCACAAACAAGAAAAAGGGTCATCTCCTGCTTCTGAAGTGAGGCAATCTCAATAGAAAGAGACAGTCTGAAGGTCTGTGATGAAACACTGATTCCTCACACCCAGCTGACGGAGCTGCTGTAGGTATCAACAGACCTACAGCCCGAACAAGAGCCTGCTAAACCTCACCGTTCCCTTTCCCAGGTTTAGCTGCCCATCCTGTCTATTCAGCATTCTCAGACCTTTTCGGGTAAGCAGTATTTCCCCCAAGCATGAAACTGTGGACAACAGATCCATGATTCCCCTGTGTGCTCAGCCAGTACAGCACGAGTATTTCGCTACGTGGAGTTTCTGTGACTACCGAAGGAAGGCCAAAGTACAAGTGGGATTTCATGTAGCTTCCTGCATCAGGCGTGTGATTGGTGCCAAAAGATCTGGTGCTTCATTTCACAAGGTTAAAAAGTCAAATATGACAAATCTGGGAATATGTGCAATCACCTGAAGTAGCTGGAAAAATAAGTGCACCGGATCACAGATGGAACATACAATTAATTTTCACTTAAACCTAACTAAAACAGTGGCCAAAGATCATCCTTGAATCTCTATTAAAATAAACATATTGTTTGGTGGCTATTTGGACTGCTACACATCTGAGCTTGACACACAACTATTTTACTCTAATTGGCTCAATTTATTTTTTATGGTGGATGCATAGAAGCATGATGGACAACGTTCTGATTTCATTTATTGTTCCTGAAATAGTCCCATGTGGGTACACAGCTCAAGTGCAAAGATAGACACAGTTTTGATGCTTGGATTAACAAGCATCCAGAAGTTCCTATTTCTACTGAACCGTCACCCAAAAGTATGCAAATAGTTACTATGCAATAGACTTTTTTTTGGTTTTGCATGAAAGCAATCAATATTATTAAAGCATTTTTACAGTGATTGTTTTGTTTCCTTACTAAACACAAGAGAGGTGCACTGGGTTATGCCCTGCATAAAACCACAGTCCTGCCTCAAATGCTGTCACAAAAGTGGCCAATTAGTTCCATTCTTGACAATCTAAGCATAAACAGGAGAATAAAAACCTGATTTGATGGTACAAGATCTGGATAATACAAAGGTCCATCTAATTTGTTTGTTTATTTTAAAATATCCATAGATTTTTTTCAATCAGAAGCCAACCTGTCTCCCTAAACCAGTTTACCCAACTTTTGATTCAGAACTGTTCTGAAAGGCGTTAATACCCCAGTCATGAACAGCCTCAAACTTTGCATACAGGTGAAAACTTTACAAGTGACCTCTGTCACCACAGAAAACCAAACAAAAATCCCAGCACTGCTGATAAAAAACCCCTTCTGGGTAAGGCTCAAACCACGAGGGACCATCCTTCAGCCGGCATAAATCGTTCCCGCTCCGCTGGAGCCAATGGAACTATGACTACCTGCCTTAGCTAAGGAATGGCCCCGAGTCACTGGCTCATCTCTAATGGCACTGCCAGGGGACAAGGTGGGTGGAAAGGAGAAAACAAGCAGGGAGAAAAAGTTGATGTAGAGCAGTAGACAGTGGTTTTTTGTTTCTTTTTTAAGAAGCTGGCAGTGTTAATAGAAATCCTCCCTCTTTCACTGCATTCTTATGCAAAGCTCAGATCTGAAGGTTACCTGCTTCCCCAGTGACTTGAAATGGAATTTTTTGTGAAGTAATCTCTTCAATCTGTCTCTTCCTGTATTTACAGAGCATAAAAGTAACCATAAAATGCCACCGTTTTTGAGCAAATCTAATCTGCCCTCCCAGTAATACGAGGCCACATGATGATTATCTCATTTTCTCTTTGACAAATGTGGACTTATTGGCTGGTCATTGTCAAAAAAATGCATGTCTCTACATCAGATACATAACAGTAGAGACAAATACAAAACATGACACACTGAGCATAGGCAATAGGAGGCTGATGTCTCTGCCTGGTGACCTGTTCTGCAGAGTCGGTGACACAGAGCAGTCTGTCATTTTCTCTGCGCTGTTTATGGCTCTTCCACTCCTCTTTTCCACTTCAGTTTCAGACAAGGAAAGAGGTAAAAAAGAACAAGATGAGCAAAGAAAACTACTTCTGCATGAAGGGCAAAAAAAAATATCAAGCTCTTAACAAAAGGAAAGCAGTGAAATAGCCTGGTTTTGGACAGCCTCGTTCGAGGTAATCAAGATCTCTATAAAGAGACAAGGTCAAAGGTTTCTAGGGAGGAGATTTCACTCCATTTGCTATGGATGGAGACAGACTCTAACTGAAGCTCAACAAATGCAGAACGCAAACAGTAAAGAGGAGAGGGAAAAAATAGGCATCTATTCCAGACTCCCAGCTTTGAAGGGCTGGGAGAGGAAGAACCAGTCCTTAGAAAATCCAAAGCTTTACTTAATTCAGCAAGAAATAACAAGCAGCCAAAACGAAGCGGTGACAGCCTCAGTGGGGATGCTACTTGTGCAGCAGATATGAACTGCTGGAGTGCCAGCACAGTGACAGTCAACTTGAGCGGTGACAGCCCGACGTGACCACTGGAAGGCACAACACAACTCCTTCCCTGAAGAATAGCAAAGTTTCACTGCCTGACTGCGCAACCCCCAGCCATATCTGGGTCAGGCACAGCGACTCAGATCCCAAACTCAAAGGAGAACTCTCTTCTCCCATTTGAGGTAGAAACCTTGAATCCCTTTCGTGTGCTGGCAATGGTGAGGTTTGTACCTCAGTCCCAGCAGTCAGGCAGCATGGAGCCCAGCCGGCGGGACAGCTCCTTTGCCAGCAGTAGCAACGAATGTTACATGAGGGGAAAAAAGGTCACTTGTAGCCTCGGGCGGAGGAATGGAGAGTTCCTCTGGCTCCCTGGAACAGCACAGGAGAGCAAAGCCTGACAAAGGAAGTACTGAGGCTGCAGGGAAGAGATTAGCCAGGAACACATCCAGGTAGATGTTCAAAAGAGCTCTGTCCTTTTTGAATCCACAGGATTTAGACAATAAGGAGGAATCAGGCACCTAACTGCCTTCCTGTACCTTGGCTTTCAACCAGGATTCATCCCACCTGGCTTTAAGTATTTAAGTAATGAGCCAAGCACCTCCAGAGAGCAAAGCAAGTGTCAGTGGGACCAGGCACCCTTCGGAGCTTCCAGTGCTGTTGCACTGACTGCAAGGGGAGCACAGAGCCTCCAGCCTGGGCAGCTCAGATAAATGCTCATATTCAGTTATGACAAATCTATAGTTCAGTCTCTCCCCGTTTCTCCCTCTGTGAAATAAAGGTCAGCCCTCTCCTATCACAAGCACATCCGTACTTACCACAGGCAATTCTCAGTGTGAAAGCTTCATCCTGCTTCTGCTTCACACAGGAGTTTTACAGCTCAGGGATCTGAGTAAAACCTCAGCTCAGAGATTTAGTTCTGTTAGGAACTAAACACAGCCTACGTTCTATTCCATGACTGCCTAATCCAAGCCGGGCCCTGAGAGTACTCTGTGTTGGGAGAAAAGGCAGCATGAGCCTTGTCTTTGTGGTGTGGAGAGCAAAGAAAAGGGGGGAAACTACAGAAGTCTTGCTTAGGTCCAGCAGCCGCATTAAAGAACCCCCATTACAGTCATTGCACTTTATTCCTGCACTTTCATTTTCCAGTATCATGAGACACACTCCAAAGGCATATTTGCATTGCCAAGGTGTTACCAAAGTGAAGTGAAAGAGCTTAAAGCTTCTTTTATAGACAATGCATCTATTCATGGTAGATAAAGGGATTAAAGATCCTACTAAAATCCATTAGAATCAGGAGTAATACTGCCACATATAGTTTTATTTTGCACTCTTATTATACCTTTCCTCACAGGATCTTAGAGCACTTGTCAAATGAGAAATTAGGCTCTGCTACTTTAGCAGCGTAAAATAAAAACTCTGCTTTCAGATAGAGAGGACAGCTCCAGTGACAGCTGAAGGTCACACAGGAACAGAGCCTGGCTTGTGGGTTTCTGCTCTAAAGCCCATTCTCTTTTTCAATTAAAGGGATGACAGTGCCACATACACACAGTACTTGGGGTAAACATTTGCCTGAGTTCTTCATCTCCTCCTACCATTATCTGCACCATTTTTGTTTGAATGCCTCATCTTTTTTTTCCGGAGTTTTCTGCAAAATTCAAATGAACCGTGAACGAGAGAATGAGAGGTTTATTGAGCCATAGCAGGCTAACACTACCCATGTTCCTGCATGATTCGAATACTCAAGTGGCCCAGATGCTCTAACATTCAATTAATGAATTCCAGAGATTTGGGAAGGGGGTGGAGGGAGGGAAAAAAAATTACACATGATGTTGGCTTCGCCATTGCATTATCCTAGGTGTCTCAGTCTGATGAAGGTTAATGAGGAGAGTTCAAATGCTAAGACATAATTAAATAGCAATAATTAAAGAAGCTGACACTGCTAGAAGCAGCAAATGGAAAAAAAAGTAAGACTGTTTCCCTTTAAAAGAAAGTAGGAAGTTATTGCTCTAAACACAACCCTAACAGGTTTATGAAATGATTCCCTGTATTCCAAAACACGAGGCAAGCTCATTAATTGGTATCATTACACATTTAATGCCGCTTGCCTCGCCTTCCCCGATCCCATTGGCCTGTTTTTGGATGGGATCCTCTGCACAGTGAAGCCCATTTGGCAAGGCTGGACCCTGCCCATATGGACATGAACTGGTCCTGGCTGGCACAGAGCTGAGAGGGGTTCAGACATTCCCCAGATGAGCACATTAGGAAAACTGACAATGCAAACCACTGTAAGACAGGCCTGACCCATAATATTCTAGAAGCAGCCAGTGCAGGACATAAAACTAAGTGAGCATTTGGAAAATTGGAATATTCAGATCCTGAAAGCTCTGGGCATTTGGGTTCACTGAATATCCTTGCTTTAGACTGGCTGGTTCACACAGCATGAAGCAGAAAGGAGAAGAAAAAAAAAAAAGAAGCAACTTCTAATTTATTTTTCTAATTAATTTGCAGCTGCTAGTTAACATGCATCTTTTGTTAATGACATCGAAACTTCCCACTGTTCATAAAATTTCACTGATTTACTGAACACTTAAGAATCACTCAGCACTGTCAACATGGCAAGCACTGCCATGGTAAACACCAGTTTGCATGCTGTTGAAATCCAACTCTGCGTTAATGGAAATGAGGGAGACAAGAGGATCTCTCCTGGCTGAACAAAGTTATGTTTAGATACATATAAGGAAAGGAAAGGAGAATGTGTCGTTAAAAATTCAGTGCAAGCCAGCCTTCCTCAGAAAGTGCCTTTTCTAAAACGGATTGATTCTGACATTTCACCTTTCTCCTGACCACTGGCTCCCGCAGTAGTGGCACAGCATCCATCACCACCAACACCTGAGGAGCAGTGAGTCTCCCTTTGTAAAGCTGCCAGCAGCCAGTCAAGGCAAAACTCGCAGCCTTTTTAACAAAGGTACAAAATCCAATATCAGAGCAGACAGGTAAGAGCTCCTTTTCATCCCAAAGTCACACCAGTATTTGAAGACAGGTCTCAACAGGTGAAAATCCAGTGCATCAATCCACTGAACTCCCACGAACGCTTTCTTGGGTCGTTTTGTCTTACTCAGGGACTAAAATTATGACGAAAACACCACTAAGTATAAGACTAACAACAAAAAAAATCCCCTCCATGCCTATCTCCATTAGTGAGGTGTGCTGACCTTTGTCCAGTGGTGACCAAGGGGAATCTGTTTACAGATGACTGGTGGCCGAGCTTTTGACAGCAGAAATACATCTCCCATAATACGTTTCTGTCCATCTAAGCTTAAGTGCTCTGCTGTCTCCTTCTACCTACAGATGTCTTAAATTCAAGGCAAGAACTTGGCAGGAGTTTGAAACCAGGCAAAAAGTACTGCAAATATATTCATGGAAGTTGTACATTTTGAAGCTTAGCAGACAGAAACCTAATTATAACTTCATAAGCTCTTCCCAAGGTTGATTCCACAGTGGCAGAACCTGGATAATCAACTTTCTGAAGCTGATCACAGGAAAAAAAAGCCTTATTTTCAGGACAGATTCAGAAGGGAGAAATTCTTCCAGTTACACGGGAGTTCCAAAGCAACTGGCTCCAAGAGATCAAGCACCCATGGCAGCCTTGATACCAGCTCAAAAATAAAGTAGTAACTACAAAACTGCACCAAAAATCCAAATGAACAGCCCCAACCCAAAGCCAACAGGCCAAGGGCTCTTGACTCAAGAACTCAGACCCATTTTCAGGATCTGCATCAGCAGAAACCCAAAGGTTTCTCACGTTAACTTTTACTGTGATAAAACCACTTTTGCTCTTCAAGGCTTTTTGCAGAGATTTCAAACTGTCAGAAGCTCAATTTGCATCCGGAGAAATGAGATAAATGCACACCATCTTTAGCTTTTAAGGCCAAAACCCGTAGAAGTTCCCATGACAATGACTAGAGGGCATTTAAATACATCTGCCTGCTCATGACATGTTTTCATTCTTTCACTGCCTCAACTGCTATACTCAAAAAGCCTTTGCTTATTTCATCTTTTATGTTTCGTTTTTCTTTTCAGGTTGTTGGGGTTTGTTTTTAGGGGCTTGGGTGGGGTTTTTGATGTGTTTGGTTTGTTTGTTTTTAAGGATGAATTGCTTGGAATGGCTCAGAATGACAGAATACATAATTACCAATTGTAAATTGTTAGAGAAACATAAAAAAGTCAAAACAAATTTTTACAGAACCTGCAACAGCAGTCAAGGCCTCAGGTACTGACCATCAGTCTCCAGAAAATCAAGAGTTAAGCACGAACATCTTAACTGTTTTCTCCTTTGAACTGTTTAATGAAACAGAATGGCCTATATTAATGGCCTTTAAGAGATTACAGGATGCAAAGACTAAAGCTATCCCTTAATAATCTAAACCTAAAATCTGATCAATTCAGGTAGATTATAGAGACAGTAAACTTCCAGAATCAAAGACTTCTAAGAATTACTAACGCATCTCTGTCTGAGGAAGATTCTTTGCCGCTCAACTCTTCATCTCTTGCTATTTCTTAAAAAGCCTTTTTTTGTTTTCAAGACAATTTTTCCTGGAATAAGTGCACATAAACACCAAAATTCTTCTAGTCTGCTGGTGGAATAACATGCTCATGGCAGAAGAGATAGGAAAGGAAGGAATAGGAAAGGAAAATAAAGAGAGTATAGGGATAAGTTACTGTACATCAGCAAAAGACAAGTTTTATCAGGTTGGGAAAACTGATGGAGAAAAAGTTGCAAGTAATTTATATTTCTGTAATCCTACATAAATACAGCTATAATTCTGCTTTTATGTGTAACCTTTTGTTCACCTCACACGCTGCACATCCTGCAGGACAAGAGCGGTACCACTGTCTTTTATCCATGGTTAGGCACTTCTGTATTACTCCAAACTAATGAAACATAATGTTATCCTAATCTCCTCTGTAAAGCTTATCATCAATTGCCAATTATCCACAGCATTGGGATGAGAAGAGGAAATAAAGTTGGCACAGCAAAAGAAATTGATAAGGTGAAACACATTTAAATTCGACAAATCAGTCACTGTTTTTAAGATGTATATTTTTGAAAGGTGAATTTAAGAAGTAGGATGAGATCATCAATGTGCAAAAGGGTTTTCAAAAGATTAATATCAAGATGATTCCTAAATAACATGGGTAATTGGCTGGTGAACAATCAAAAGACTTGACTACACTGTGGCGTCTTTCTTTCTTAGAGTGCACTTAAATGCATCGTTTCATCTCTCACAGTGATTTATACTACTTTTACATAGTCTGTATTACAAGAAAGTTTTGGCCTTCAGATCAGATAGGTCCTCTAGGAACTCAATTATTCACCCAATGAAAAGCTACATGAAGGCCCTCCACATAATGATTTTTCCTGGCAGGGATTCCTAATGAAGTGATGTTCCAGTCAAACAAGATGGTGGGCAAATGGGACATTTGCAGGCAGCACATTCAAAATTATACATGGACAAAATTAAATTACTATTGAATCATCAATTTCACTATGTCGAGTTTTCTCATAATTAATGAGGAGGCTATTCTCAATTTTCAAAAGTAATATGTACAATGTAAGACCACACACAGCTGTTTCAGACAAAATCAGAAGGTTTTGCCTCTTAAGATTGCCAAAAAGTTGTAACATTCAAGCACAATAATTGAAAGTTTTGGCATTTCCTTCAGCATAAACACACAGCAGGCACATGCTGAGTACAGCAAAGAAATTCTGATTCTATTTTTAGAAACGCATGTAGCAAATGCCCATTCCAGCATTCACCTGATTTCTGGCCAGATGAGCAGCATCCTCTCTCTGCCAGCACTTAAGGCAATGCATATCCACCATCACCTTCACTGATTTAAAACCAAAAATAATAAAAATAGGGAAGAAATTACTAAACGGGCTTTTTTTTCTTTAAATAGGAAACCTTATATTTATTATCCTAGAGCCCAGGCATATGAGAACAGACACAGTTACAACATTGTTTCTTCATTCAAACACTTCACAATTTAAAAGAAGTGAGAAGAACAATGAAATTAAGAAAAGCTGAGGTGTCAGAGGAGTCATCAAACACAGCAGGGTTAAGACGTATTACCACATAAAATCCTGCCAGTACCATTAGCCCTCTGTTTCTTGTGAACATGTACAAAGTTTGTTTTTCAAGGCAGTTCCTCTAGCATGCCAAGCCTGTTTGCTCATGTGGAGATGATGTGCATGCTTCAAAAATCACATTTCTAAAGCGAAGACACATATTCTGCAGTGAAGCTGAGAAGGCACATACAGAGTTTTGCTCATTTACATCACACAGTGTAGTAACCCATGATGCAGAATCCTCTGTAGAATCCACTCCCTCTTCCTCATTTAACTGCTAACAATTCCATACTGGGAATCAAGTTTGTAAAGAGAAAACTTTCCTTAACAGGAAGAAGACCATGCTAAACCTCCACCAGATTTGTGTTTTACCTGGGACACCCTGCCTCCAATGCCTCAGTAAATGAATCTGAAATTCTCAGGAAATAGTCCAGTATGAACACAATATTCCAGTGAGTCACTTATCTCCACCTAATAGTCCACTCTCTTCCCTCACTCCCTTAAGCACGAAGACAAATTATATATGGTTTTTAAATTCATTCTTTTGGTAATAAAGAAGCTTATCTTATCAGTTATTGCATGCGTTAAAGTGGTGTCCCCTGGAGGTATAATTTTCCACCATACTCATTTTAGCATCTGTTGGACCAAGCTGTATTTACAATCTCCCTGTGTACTAATATCTGACCCTCGGCCTTGAGGTAGGAACGCTGATCCCCAGCTTTATCTGACAATTCTTCTTTTCCTGCAGCGGCCTCCAAAAGTAAATGAAGATTAGTTTGCTTTCAGGGCTTATTGATTAAGCACTGTAAAGGATGGTGGTTCTGAACTAACTTAGGTCATAATCGCTTAAAGAGGTCTCGGGAGCCAGAGCAGTCATTTTCTTGCGAAGATAACTGAAACCACAGAACGACACATGCAAGATAAACACACCCGGGGTTTAGGGGTAGCTGGTGCTTTGTGCTGGAAAGCAACACACACAGAGAAGCATGTTTCCCCCTGCTTTAAAAACCCTCTCACCACTCTTTCCCTTAAGCTCAGGAAAGGAAATGGGGGTGATCGCAATCTGCGAGACGCTCCTGTGCGGTCACATATTTTCTTCCTACACAGTGCTTTTCATCAAGCATCTCAAATTACTTTTCAAACACTGATTAATCCCTACCTGTGAGATAAGCATTCTCATACACACAGGAGGACACAGAGTGTTCAACAGCTTATCCAAGGACACAGAGTTCATGAGCTGTGCAGCTGGAAACCAAACCCAGCTTTGGCTGGGGTGCAGGGGATGTGATCTCCAGAGTACACCTCCAACCCACGATACTCTTTGCAATGCTGCACCAACACGTCACCTCTCACTTTAAAAAGCTTTATAAACACCTTCAGTCATTAGAGAAAATCATCATGGGTTTCAAAATAAAATTCATATGTCCTACAGGAGCGGCAGTGGGCAGGAAGATGGCCTCGGGCTGGAAAGACATTGTGTTGGAGGAGGCTGGAAAAAGTGGGCCTGACAAGAATTTCAAGCTTAAAGTGGTTCTTGCTGAAGACAACAACAGACCATCTATCACCTCCCAATAGAGTTAAACCCCAGATCTAACCCCAGGCCCCCAGGAACAAGCATGAATAACAGGATTTCCACTGAGGAGGAAGACAATGAAGGGCACCACTCACTATTAACTTCTCAGTAGTGAAAAGACTGCAGTGGAAACATGAACTCAATGTTTGTGGGCTGCAGTCTATGACTGAGGCAAAACAATTGAGCTTAATACTAGAAAAAAATAGCACAGAACCATCACTAACCTTGCACAGAACAACCATTTCTTAAATCTGTACTTAATATTTCATTTAATTCTCATGAACTAAGTATGCTTTTAAAGTAGCCAGCAAGTATTGGCAGAAATACTACATAAATACGTAAAAATATTTCATATTTTTGTAGAAGGGGATGAAGACAATTGAATTGCTTAAAAAATGCTGTTTAAACTTTAAAACAAAATGGAAGTAAAACAAAACAGGAGTAAAACACCTTAAATCTGAGATAAACCAGATTTTAAGGAAGCTATAAAGGGGAGTAACATTTTAAGCAACATTTTAAGTATTGTATTAAGAAATACAAATTGAAAAAAATATAGAAAACATTAGTTGAATAACAAAAAAATCAGTTCAGCTTATTCGAATATTATGTTTAATAAACAAATTGCTGAAGTCCTGCAATTTCTGCTTATGCAGTTCCTGAACATCTGCCCTGCTATATGTAACATTTTCCTCATTCTGTGTCCACAAACCCCCCTCTCCCACGAGCGGAACCCCAACCCACACACGAATCCCTCACCTCTCCTGCCCTCTCTGCCATACAATGGTTATGGCATCCTGTTTTCCTGCCTCAAGTTCATATCTTGCTATTAAACACAGCAATTGGACTCTACCCTTCAGCACAAAGAGGCACTTTCAGGTATTTCTTTCAGATTCAATGCAGATTTCTGTGGCGGTTCCTCAGTAAGCCTAACCAAGACTGACTCCAAGTGAAGGGATAATATGCCTGTGTTCCTCTCTGTTCACTATGCAGTTCTGCTTCCCGCTTACTTTGATCATATAAGAGCAAAAAATCAGAATTTCTGATGTTGTTTTATTTTTCTTAAGGAACTAACATCATCTGTCTTATACAAAATTATCAGAAAAATGACAATTAAATTTTGGCCACCACAAAAAACTCTGCGATGAGCTGTGCTGACAACCACTGTGTCTAACAAGATGCAGTTCAGCTGAAGAGTTTCTGGTTCTGCATCAACATTCTTCAGGCTGCAGAGCAATGTGTAGCTCACAATCCTTATTTCATTAATATCTAAACATCTAGAGGTGGTGTTGTGAAACAAACACTGAGAAAAGATGCAATCAGTAAGTATTTCAAAACCAACACAAGGGAACGAGCACAAGAGGGGGATTGGAACCAACATTTGTTGTGCAGAAACAGGTGTCACCACTCATCTTCACCCCACAGAACAGCAACAAGGGAGAAAAAATTATATACTATAATAAATTTTTCCTTTTCACGTGAAGCTGGAGGAGGTTAGTTGTTGAACTCCAAGGTTGAAACACCTTCTTTTAAATGAAAACTCTTGGGAACTGCAAAAAAAGTAAAATCAGATGTCATTTCTCAAGATGTTCCATTGGACTAAGGGTTGACAATTGATTTTTTTTCTGGGCTCAGCAGCTGATCCCAGGTAGGATTTAAGGCAATTGTGAAGTTAAACCCATTTTCTTCAGTGCACCTCTTGTCTTACAAGAAAAGTAATATATATTTTTATACATATATATATATACATACACACACAGGCCAGCACTTCAAGCTGATTGAAAGAGTACCTGCACAAAAAGTTTGTGTTGCAAGACTCTTAAATCACTAATACTCAGTAAGAAAAGATGCAAAGGACCATATTCAAGGGAGAAAAGACTGTGTAAGCAGAGTTCCTCATCATTACCCTAATATCTAAATTTGGAAAGAACAGTAAAAGCCACTCACAGTTGCTTCTCTGACGTGATTCAGCCAAACATCTGGAGAAACAAGTGTTTAGAAAAGCTCCTTCTTCCTACCTTTCTATTTTCTGTTCTTCCATTTTAGGATCCACTTTCAAGTGATGCTGGTTATTTCAAACAGCCCAATTATATTCTTGAACAGGATTATTTCCCCTTTGCAAAATATGGCCACCACTGTTCAGCAGAACTTGAATCCACTTGATTTTTCCAAAAATGAGAACACACGCTCTCATTCCCCCTCTAAGCCTACTCCTCCTCCATTTCATCTCAAAATGCACCATTTGGTTGACATTCTGCACTATTTTCTGGTCTGGATTTCAGTGGCTGGGGTATAAAGCCAACTTCCTCTGCCTCAGCAAAAATGTGCAGAGCATCCAAGAATAAAAGCTCTGACACACAGTCAAGTTGCTCAGTCCTGAGAAGCCTCTTACCTGGGACAATCCCTGTGGTTCGACATGCTCACCTTGTGAAACAAATTCTCTGTGCTTAAATCCCAGCGAAAGGCGTTTGGGCAGGATGATGTTACTGCTTCTGACCAGAAGGGCACAAGAAGTGGCCAGAGGCAGCCAGCAGGGCTCAGCTGATGCTGGATAACTGGATGGGCAGATGGAATTTGCCCAGGTCCCATAAGGTCAGCGCTTGCCAGCGCTCCTCCTGTGTGAGCATGTAAAACCTGGCTATATTCTAAGTGCATTACACCACACAAGGCAATATTTTAAGGACTTGCCCTCAAAAATCCTCACCACGCTTTTGGATAAGTGTCCTAGATGAAGAAGGCACTAAAGACTTGTTATACTCAGATGTTTTTAACAAGCTCTGCCTGCACATCCCTCCATAGTTCTGGTTCAAGACCTTAATGTCTATTTCTTACACACAAGATTCTTAGTTGACGGAAAACAAACAAAAAGCTTTGCCCTGAAGCAAGATACTTGACTGCTGGAAAAATGTTTAACTTTCCCTTTGTTCTTAGGCTGGGAGAGGAGGGGGAAAGAGCTGAAATTCCTGGTTAAAGTTACTCTCATCATGCTGCATCAGAGCTGGCTAAATCAGTCACGCTGCATTACTCTACATGGCTGATTTAGCCTCCTATGATGAGTCACTGCAGTCAAGCGTCAGCAAAGAGATGTGCTACTTTAGCAAATAAAAAAAAATCAGGGCAGGTGCTGCGTGCCCAATTTTGCCTTTCAAATGGATTTTGTTGTTGTTGTTAATTTTTAAGCGTGGTAGGAGTTTATTTGATCAGCTGTGACTGTTCAAAAAATTGTTATCACCTTCATTCTTTATTAATTTTTGTCTGGAGGCCCCCAGTGCGGGTGGGACGCCGTCACATTAAGCACTGTACTTTTGTGTGGGAACAGGCAGTGACAGCATTCGCTGCCATCTCACCACACCAGCGTAAGCAGGGGAAGGAAACATCTCAGAGCAGTAGGAGTCTGCCTCAGGGTTCCCAGGGCCCAGACCACAATAGTTCTCTAAACCACCAAAATCCCCCAAAATTAGTTCTAGTTTTCCAGATATTTTCAAAGGCACGGGGATGAAGGAGAAGAGGGAAATGGAGAGACAATGATTTAGGCTCTGACAATAAGACGAGGAGAGAAGTCAAGTTTTAGTGACCTTGACATCTCGGCCTTCCCCATTGTCTCTGCAGACATGAGGACTTCAACAAGAGCTCCCCAAATCTTCCTGTCCCAAGAAAAATTGCAATGCCCAGCCTTGCCTAGCACATCACTTACGTGCTGTGGAAAACGGGATGAAGAACAAACAGGACACTGTCCCGCTTTTGTGGAACACGTGCCCCACTGGGTAGGCTGAAAAGGCTTTTTTGGCACTTAAAGTAATGTTTTGGGTTGTATTTCTGCAGAGTCCAGAGACTGTTTCAGTGCTCACAGATTGCAGTATAATCCTGGAAAACTATATAAATCATGGTCCCAAGATAGATCTCCTCTTCCTTTTTTTTTTTTCCCTGCCTTCATTTCCTACTTCCTCTCATTTGCTTTTAGATGCCTGGGTAGATTTAGATTAATCTTAGGGCTGAAATGTTACACTGAAGGGTTGTATTAATGCCTGATCTAGCTACTGCATCCTACCGTAATTCATGCACATCGGTAATAAAAATAATCCTCTGGGAAAGATATAGTGGGGAAAGGATTTTTTTTTAAAACTCCATGACTGTCAGCACATTTTCGTTCTAAAGTAAACTAAGAAAGAGTTTCTAAAAAGATACTGCAGTAGAAACCTTTAATGGAAATATCTCTAGGTGGCTGATCATTCCGATTCACTACGGACGCAGTTTGTTTCCAGTCTAAAATAAAACGAGTGGGAAAATTGCAATCCCAAAATATTATTAACTGCATTCCGTGTATTTCTTTCCTTCATTATTACTTTGCAGTTTCTAGTTTAAGAAGCCAAAGATCAGACTTTTCCACATATTGCAGAACCTATTCAAGTGCCACTTAATCACTTGCCGACAGCTAAATGGGTGCTCCAAAAAGACCCAGTCCTGTCCTCTTCACATGAGCATAATGTATCAGAACCCAGGTGCACCACTTCTAAACAGCAGAGTTTGCACCAATTTTTCCTACTGTTAAGCCTCTTTTAAGCAGCCTTCTAAAATAAGCATATTCTAATTGAACTGTTCATAACACTTGGCAGCATCTTTTGCTACAGAAAAACTTAAAGTGCTTTTTCCATTTCTAAAAAGGCATCTAGGAAAAATAATAATAATAAAAGACAGTTCATCCAAGGCCATAAGAGATCACAGGTTTTCTACAGAATTAATATGCACGATGAAGAACGAACAGGCATTTATTTACAGGGTATATTAATAGAGGAAAGGAAAAGAATTTTTCTTTGCATCACCACACACACTGACATGAACAAGTAATCATTCAAATGCTTTTAAGAGATGCAGTCTTGCTTGTACATCTCTGGAGTCACAGAGAAATGAATGTAGATTACAGCAGCAATAGAGAAGCTATAAATACACATACTCTGCCAATCACATCTGGTGAGTTTTTTTAATATAAGATCATGCTATTGATATATTTCTTCTTGTAGATGATTTAAACAGTTATTTAGGATGTCAAGATTAAAAATAGTCTTTTAAAGAGCAAGCAAAGTTATGATGGTGTGATTCCTTGACTTCCTTTACTACACTTTCATCTCAGAAAAAGACCCTACTTATGGAATATCCCAGCCATCAATCAAAGATAAGGTCTTTAAACAAATAGGAGGCTTAAAATAAATTGTATTATGTGGGAAAATAAAATAAAATAACACACCAATTAATTCAAATGAGTGTTTTGCTGGAAAGGATTAATTTTAACACAATTTGAATTTCAAAGTTACGGCAGCCTTCCCAAGTCTCGTACCTGATCTTCATGCCTACCTTATCTACATTTTCTATTTGACTGGTTTATAGTTAAAGTGGGGAAAGAGAGATAGGGTGAGAAATTAAAAAAAGGCATATTTTAGTTGACTTGTTCTCAAACAAAGACACAGAAAATCCTTCCTCGCCCAGCTCAACCAAAACAATCCTGATTGTTTATTATTTCACAGCTTCGCCCAGCTCAAAATGGGAAAGACTTTTAAGGTCTTAAATTGTCAAATGGTGACATCGCTTTCTGCCTACTTTAAATGATTATTCTTTTAGCATTCTTTAAATTCATCAGTTCCTGACATTCTGTCTGCCCTCTCTACCACTTCAAATAAATATCAAAACCAAAGGAGAACATACAAAAATCCACTCTCGCAGAAAAGACATTTCTTCAGAATGGAACAGAAATCACGCACGCCAACATTATTGGAGAAAACTTACATTTTCTTCTCACACTGGCAGAGGCATCACAGAAAAATTCAGATAGAAAAACATCTTTTGGATTTTCTAATCCAACACACTACTTCAGTAGTAGTTTAACCTCAAAATTGGATGTAGTTAAGTCAAGGTGTTTCATTCCCCTGCACAGCACAGCTGATCCCCAGGCAGAGCTAAATTCTGAGACTCGCACTTCCCCCTGCAAGGCTCAACAGGTCATGAGAACCTTGACAACCTCACAGCAGCCATTTTTTTCCCCACACAAGCCAACGACAATTTTCTTGAATAAATTCTTCAGCAGATAAACATCCAGCAAGATTTCCTTATACTCGGGACAAGATGATTTTCTTCTCTTTCCCATTATGTTTACCAAACATTTATTGTTGCCATTGCAAAGAAGATGTCACTTTCTAATGCCCAAGTACTTCTGTGTTCCTCTAGAATGGGGCACCATTTTGTTTTAGAACCTCTAACTTTTTATAGATCTTCCCCTGCTCCTCAAATCTCAAGTGGAGGAGAATAGGGAAAGCTTTATCTTGTATTTTTCTGTGATTATATAGTGCTCAGCACAAAGAGTGAATTTCAGAGGTGGAAATCAGCTATAATCCTAACTTCCTCGGCAAACTGAAGAATTCTGAGTCACTCGAAAACTTGACTTACAGTTTGATACTGCCAGTAATAAGTCAAATAAGAACATGGTCCAAGCAAGCATAAACACAGAGTTTGCAGAATTATGCAAGCCAAGAATTTGGCCCAATAGATATTTAACATGAGCAGCAGCCTTCGCAGCACGCTACAACTCAGGACCTTTCAGACTGAGCAAAGCAAGACATATTTCTTGTATAGTTGTAAGCCTTAACTCAGCTCTAGCAAATGCAACTTTTAAAAAAGTAACACCATAAGACCATCCAAAGCAGGACATAACACAACTCATCTTTATTAGGAGACAATCCTCATTTTTCATGGGGGAAACATACTATATCCAAAAAGAGCAGGAAAAGGAAGACATAGATCACTTAATCTTTCAGGAGATGGAGGCAGATCTGTGTGAAAGCTGGCGTGGAAGAAAGCAGGACAATGAGAGATGGTGATCGAAACAAAGGGAGAAGTTACAAGCAAAATACTTGAACATGACAAAGAAAAGGAACTCAGCAGTACAAAGATACGCCAGACACTTACAGGTCAAGGTAATCCAAGCTTTATTTGGGACAAAAACCCTTTCATCCACCTGGCTATCCTAAAAAACCCCTAAACTGTAGCTGCCAAATCACAAGGAAATTTTTAGGTGTTTTACTCTACCCACTGAGATCTGTACTGCATCTTCCATTTAGCACAAAGCATTTCCAAGGCCAGTATCATTCCTGGAATAATATTACAATGTGCACAAAGCTATTTGTCAGCCCATAACCGAACACCAAAATTGGTTCTGACAGAACGTGCAATTGCTCACCCTGGACAACGCTTGCTGTCCAAACAGATAGAGATTTTGTAGCTAAAGAGAGCAATCTTTTAATTATTATTTTTAATCATCAGTGAAGACATCTCGTTAATACGAACCAAAAAGGAACTTGACCTAACATAATATACTATGTCAGAAATGAACAAAAGATCATTCCTTTCTTATCAACCACCATTTTCAATTAAAATGTCCGCATTTGGATTCAAGCTTATTGCAAGAGACTTACTTTGGTGAATAATCTGGCTTTCCTAAGGTGGTTAGTCTGGGGTGAATAAAAGATCAAGGAAAATCTGTAACTATTCCCTCAGACAATCATGTACTCCGTATGTACCACAGAAGAGAATCAGAAGGACTGGGTGCTAGGTCCTTACATCCCGTTGGAGCCAGTTTTTGTAAGAATTTCACTTACTTCTTTCCCATGGAAATTTCCCAAATTTCCCTTTTGCTTTTCTACTCTTTGTTTTTCAAGGTAGCCCAGACTTGCTGGGCCCAGATGTACTCGGGATAACATTTTCAGGCATGTTCAGCATTACAAAGACCTTCAGCCCACTTCCAGTAATTCTCGTGGACAGGCCCAGTAGATACTGCCAGTGGGGCACATTTTCCAAGAAACTAATGCAGTAAGCAACAGTGCCTCCAAGTTTGACAGAGAAAAAGAGGTCACCACATGTTTGGCAACACATCATTAACTTCCTAATTATGCACTAATGGACATCTGATATTTCAAAACCACTACTTGATGCAGTTATGCTCCACTCTCCTACACTAAAGGAAAGCTGTAGCAGCACTACATCATCCACCTGCGGCATTTTTTTTAAAGCCCACTTAGTTCAGAAGAAATTAATCCCTTCTACCCACCACTGATATCAGGCACCAAAAATAAAACTAGGTTTTCCTATTTGAAGGAAAACCAAAATGCCCCATACCTTTGATCAGCAAGCAGTCTGAGGTACCAGGTATTAGGAATAGGTGACTACTGAAAGATTTCTCCAGAGCCCTGAGGTAATGGATGACAAGGTTTGGGCCAAAACACCTGCGGTTATGCCAAATTCTGCTGGATGTGTGTGAGTTCCTGATCTACAGCACCTGAGCCAATGCTAACAAAGCGGTTCTCTCATGTTTTACCTCACAACTAATTGCACATGCACCTATTCTGTCAGCTGGGGTAGTAACACGTGGTTTGCCATGGCAGGAGAAATTGCTGACTCCAAGTTCCTGACAGAAAAAATAATAAATAAGAGCAACACCACACTTCCGTTATTTTCCTGCTAATCCAAATGTACTCGAAAGCAACTGTACCCACCACCTCACTGCTGGAGACTTTCATCAGTGTGCTGAGTGATTCCAAAGTCCTGTTACAAAACCAGTTCCCCCTTTTGTGTCTTTAGCCAGACAAGACACTATTTCCCCCTTCTCAGAGCAACCACATGAAGACTTCCCAGGCACTCGTGCCATGGACAAAACACTAATAGATACTTTCTGAGTAATACCTGAAACAAAGCCTCAACGTTTCAGGCAGAGCTGACCCAGTGTAGCTCTGACATGAAAGAGCATTTATACAAAAAAAACCCCAAACATAACAGTCCCAAAACCAGTTTTAAACCATCTATTTTAAGAACAGCCTAGTGTAGCCAAGGGAAGAATTTAGCCTCAATGAAACATAAATGAAATCCCATCAGGAAAGGCCTGTTTACATCCCAGCCCCAAAGGGCTTTTTTCAAAGTTCCTAGCATCCTCAGATGATTTCACTGCCATGATTTATATATAGCTGGGGAAGACCTTAGATGAAAATCACATGTGGAAATCTGCAGTGCTGCCAGGTGGCCTCTGGAGGGAAGAAAGTGCTGTGAAACTTCTGGAATGGTTTAAACCCCTGAGCCCCTGCAAGGCAATTTGGATTACACGATGGCCCATAGCAACATGCTGTTCCTGAACACACAAAGCATAAATACAGCAAATCGAGTTAATAGGTTTTGTACTGCACATCTTGTTTTGTTTGCAGACAGTGCTACCAGAAGCAGCTTCCAACCAGCTTTTCTTTTGTGATTGTTTTGGTCCAGCTCATGCCTATTTATGCAAACATTCATTTTAAAGTGGCGATTGTAAAAAGCAATTGCAAGTTAGCAAGCACTGGTCAAGGATTGGAAAGGATTGCTTGGATCAGTTCCCTCCTCCACGCCAGACAATCACATAAGGAAAGTCAGGATCAAAGAGGAACTTAATGATGTCTGCTTTCCCACTTTCCTCTCTAACCCTTCCTGTGACCTTCTCAAAGGATGTTTCATCTTCCAGCTCCAATACTGAAAGAGAAAGCCCTCACCCACGGTCTTGACTCTGGGCGATTCAGCCCAAGAGGAAGGAGTGCCACCTTCAGAGACACAGACTGCCACAGTCTCACTTTTTAGGCAATAAAGCCAAGTAGATTTACCATGGATAATCCCAACCTGATGCAGCCAGGATTCAAGACAGTCCTTGGCTAGCAAATGATCAAAGTGTGACTGTTTGCCTATAATAACCTACTACATCTTCTAATTTTTTTCCTGTCCTTCCTTCTCATAGCAAAGCCAAACAACCCGTAACATTTGAGTGCCAAGCAGCAGATTATTTAGCTCATCCCAGTCACCTTGAGGGTACAGAAACTAGCTGAAGCTTCATCCAGTATTGCCTCCTGCCTGCTCCAAAAAGCCCCCTAGCAAACACATCCTTCCTTAGCACCAAACACTAAAAGAGCTCTCCAGAAAATGACATTGTATCCTTCACATACTTTGGGTAAATCACACAGCTTTATTTTCTTTTCTAGCTCAAAGGTAGCCAAGTGAATGATTCCATATGTTTGCAACCTTTTCCCAGTCTGTGGTGGATTGTTTTATAACCACTTGCAGGCAGCTGATACACGGAGACACTGCTCACCCCTCACATCAACCTTCAGAGTCTGCTGCCCATATGCAATCCTGGACCCTTTCCAGTCGGCTCAAGGGGCCTGGTCCCTCTTGAAACACTCCGGAAGACCCCATTTCATCTCAGCATTTGTAAAACTTGTCCCCATTTAGCTTGCAGTGAGCAAAGAAATACTCCAAGGTGTGGTTACTGTGCTGGAGAATGAGGGGGGTAGAGAAAAACCAGAAAGTCACGCTAGAGGAGAAGGAAAGCTTAAAGGGCAGTTAAAGGATCACGAAATGTATCCAGTTCAATAGACCCAACATAACTTGGGTATCGACTTCACAACAACATACACAATCGTGAACTTTCCCAGGGCTTTTTACACATTAATTCATAGTTCACCTGGCACTCTCAGCTCTGCAAGGCTCAGCTCTACAGTCCAGTTGTTCAAAAAAATCCTCTCTAGGCTTGGCAGTCAGCACTGCTCCCCGATTTCATAGCTACAGCTGAACGTACCACTCACCATTGTCCATCCAGGGGATGCCACCATGCACTCAACCTCTGGAGACCCTCCCCTCAGGGGCCAGCAGGGCCAGGCCACCAACTTCTTCAGCTGCAAGGGGTCTGGGAAGCCCACAGAACCATCCCAGCAAGCAGAAGTGTGTAAGCACTGCAGGGAACTGTGTTAGCAAAGGGACTCATTACACACAGGATGGGGGTGGGAAGCAAGGAGCAGGACAAGTCCAACAGGAATTTGGCACATGCATCAGCTCACTTCATTGACACTGCAGCCATTTGGAAAACACATCAACAAGCAGATCAGGGAAATTATCCAGCTGGGTTGCAGTTGTCTCTCCTGAGCATTATCATCTCCAAGTCTTAATCCAGAGACACTACAAGAAGAGACAGGGATCTGCTGTCCCATCTCCTGCTGATTAGCTGGCAGGTATAGCAAGGAGACAGGGGAGATACCCTTTTTAAATAAAAAAGGCAGTTGCCAGCACCAGCTGATGGGCATTAATGCAAATAATGCCATCCCAGAGTTGAACTCCACCATGCCACGTCTGCACCCCATTACTGCATTACATGAAGTAAATCAACCTCTGAGAAAAATACATCTAAGAAAGAAGAAACTATAATCTTGGCAGGCACTGCTCTGTCAAGTGCAGCCCCAGCTGCCAGCTCCATGCAGGAGTTACATCCAAGTTCCTGCAAAGCAGGCTGCAGGCTTTGCACTGGCTCTCCATCTACCTCTACTGCTGTTTTATTTCCTCTGCATTACTTGCATCAAGGGCAGGTCCCTGAGGACTGAGGGAAGGGGATCTAAGGAAGAGTCCAACACCCAGTCCGTGCTTTGGAACAGCACACTGTGCCCAGCACCTTAAACTGTGCCAACCACCCTGGCCCAGCTCCACCTCCCAGGTCAGGTCCAAGTCCACCACTGTAAAACCAGCCATGCTTTGCACTCCAAAAATAAAGAAAATAAAGAGGAGAAGAAAACAAACCAGTTTGAAAGACTTATTTAACGTTTTGTTGGGAATACAGAAGTTGCTAAGCACTGAACTCTCCTGTTTATCTTCAGGGACTCAAACCACCCTGCCATCTACTTTTGCTCACTTCTTATTTGCTCAGTCTTATCTCAAGCTTTGTTTTCAGGAATCCAGGGCTGATCTAACTCATGTTCACTGTCCATCCACGGTCCAACCCTGGTGCTTTTTGCTTTTCACTTGCTTTCAGTCTGCCCAATGCACTTTCTCTGCAACTCTGCTCTTTTCCTGCATTCAGCTGTGCCCAACCCCATTTTTTAATCACACCACTGGCTTAATTTCACCTACCAGTCTAAATCCAAGCTTCCTGCTTCCCACTCACATCTCCACAGCAAGTCATCCTCCCCCTTTACTCCCTGTGCTCCCTTCCAGGCTCCTAACCAGCTTCTCTCTTTTGTTCACTCTTGTGGAAGTCTCACCTTCTACCCATGCATAAAATCTGCGATTTCTTACGTGCCTGACCACACTCCTTCCATTTCTGTCTCTGCAGACATCGCTTTGGTGAGACCTCTCAAACAAACTCACTAACAAATTGTAACAAACAGCTTTAAGACCAAGTTTTGGTGATCTGACTCACCAGACCTTGCTTGTCTTGGACGTAATACCCACCGCCCTGCTCAGCTCAAGAGAGCACTGAAGCAGGGGCTGTGATTTCCTGTTCCACAAGGCACAGACCACACTGTCAGGGCCTAATAAACACCAGGCAACCTTTCATTTCCTTATAATTAGTTGCATCATTTGACTCATGTTACAGACAGACAGGCACAAAAGCAATGCACAGGATTCTTGCTAGTTGCAGAAAAAAAGTGGATCAAATTCAAATGCAGCATCCAAGAAGTGTTTAAAGAACAATAAATCTTCAAAGACAGCATCATAAGTGCAAGTAATCCTACTGTAGGGATTACGTGCCCTATTCAGTCAAAGAGAAAGGGAATTTAGAATAGAAATTTCTGTCCAAATTATCTTTACATTATAGAAATACTTGGTGGGCATAAGGGGAGGAAGGAGAGGGGAACAGAAAGAACAGAAAGTTTTCCTGTAACTGTGCAACACGTATATTTTTAGCAACTCAAGATCTCAGAGTCTTTTCCCAGTGAGTGATTGCTGGTTTCATTTTTTGCAGGAAGAATTAGGAACTCCAGAGGCAGATTTAAATGCAGGAAAAGAAACATAAGCAACAAAACAAACTGGAGATGCTTTCATGGTACCAGGACAGCTGGTAAAAAGATATTATATACCCAGGAACTTCTTTTTGTATGTTATGATACAAAATACACCATATCCTAGTCTCATCCTCATGGAGGATGGTCACACAAGCGTTCACATGATCCCATAACACCACACCCATCCCCTTTACGAGGGTTGCTGTAGTCCCCAGCCACTCTAGTCAATCTGCAGCTGACCTTTGCAAGCATCCATGCTGATTTGACAGTAGGAAAGGATAATTCCAACCTTCACATCGAGGCTTTAAATGCTCCTCTAGTTGGGGGTCAATAGGTTATAGTAGCCCTTACCTCCAGCCCTTACCTCTCACACCAGGGTGTGCAGAGGCTTGAAAAAAGGATGTTGGGAGGGACTGGTGGCCAGAACAGCAGCAGTTGTCACAGGGAGGGTTCAGCAAGATGAACTACGCTGATATTAGCTGGATATGTGTCACTCAAAGGGAGACTGTCTAGTTTCAGTCTGGATGATAATGTCTGTAGGAGATTTATTTCAAGAGTAAGGAACAAGAAGGAAAGTGCAGAGCCTCAGCGGAGGAAGGGTGAACATCTGGTCTGAGGCAGATGACACTTTTGGAAAGGATGGCCATGCAAATCCCCCGTCTGTACAAGCTCAGAACAAAGAGTGCACACAGCAGATGATCTCCAGGCTCACGCTGCCATTTAAATGGGATCTGCTAAGAATCAAGAATGCCATTTTCATCTGCAGCAGATTTGTTTCACAACATGCTGGGCCTGACTGGGCTTCTCTGCTAAAGAAATGAGAAATTCCTGGAGCCAAGGACATTAGGAGATGGGATATGGTGCCTGCCAAGTCCCTCTTTCCCCAGGATGTGGAGGCTCCCAGCTCATTCTAGACCAGCCACAACGCTTTGGGCAATCTGCCACCTCAGCCCCATTCAGACACCAGCCAAACATCATTATGAAAGCTACAAACTCATCCACTCAAAGAAGTGAAAAAATATACATAGTACAATCAAGACTGTCATCTGCCTGGGCTTTGGTTTGTGTCCATGTTTCAGAGTCACTTAATGAAGTGAAAACCAGATTTAATCTCAGAGTATCCAACAAAATACGGGGACATGCCAAGAACAGATAGCAAGGAAATCTGCTCTGTGATAGCAACAAGCAGGTGAGCCATCACATGAGGTCTCTCTAATTACACCCAAACAGCGCAGAGCTACAGATTTTGTAGCACATGTGAGAACCAAAGGGTTTGGAGAATATTGATCTGGGCACAGTCCAACACAGAGAAGATGGAGACTGGGGCGACAGGGAGACGAGAACAAGGCTTATTTTGAAGGACAGCAACAGTTTTTGTGGTCAGCAGGGATGGTGTAGTACAGCAATTCCTAAATTCCTTGGGAAGGCAAGACAAACACCTCTCACCCTGGCATCAAACCACAGCTTCTTCCAGATTTCCTGTTACTGTCACTGAGACAGAACAGCTGAAGATTACAGGAGAGTTAAATTGCCATTCCAAACACAAAACAGCACCATTTACCAACATTTTAAATCTTAAATGCAAGGAGAAAGACAGGCAAACAGTTGAGAACCAACCCTGAATGGAAACTTTAAGGATCTGGGAAAATCTCTGCTGTCCTCTTGCCCTTCTCAAGTCCTCGGCTCAGCAGTCCTTGCTCCTTGTTTTAGGGTACAGCTTTGGGGGCTGGGAAACACACACTTAAGGGCCTGTCAACCCCACAGCTCCCAGCCCAATTCTGCTTGTGGAAAAGCTGAGTGTGGCTTGAATTAGGACTGAGTGGAGCTGAATGAACCCTTCAAGGCTGTCAGCCTTTGCCCACTGCTCCCAACAAACCCTGCATGGGAAACTTTGACTGAGGTACTTGAAGAGAGAAGAGCCAAGTTAAAAGCCCATGAAAGGCCTGAGCAAGCCCACGACCCTCAGAGGAGGACCTCAGCACTTGGACTTAAACCTGCACAGGGCAAAGTCTGCAGCCTGCAGGTCACATTGGGACCTCTGCAGGCACAGGATGAAGCCTCCTTCCCAGCAGACTCCCACCTCATCACTGACTGAAACAGGCAACAAAGAGGGCATAGCCTTTCTCCAAAACCCCTCCTGCTGCCAAGCCTGCCCAAAACCTCTCCCACGCAAGTCTTTTCTCTAAGAGAAAGCTGCTCTTTATCTAAGAGCAGCTAAGTCCACACTGGTATTTTCAATCTGGGCAGAGGACACTGTCATAGAAGTGCCTCATCAGCCATCTTCCACAAAGACTTCAGAGGTTCACCTTTGGGGCTACCATTTTCCTGTCAGATTTGGTTAGCTGATAGCAATCAGTGGCTCCAGAAGTTACGATGACACGCTACAGAAAGGAGGAATAAAAACAAATCATGGGAATAAAGTCTTTAGGGCTCCAAGTTGAGCACTTAGGTTGAGGATTTGACAGGTGCTGCCCACACAAGTACAATTTGTATAACTGCTATCCAGTGGAGTAAGCACTATATATCTCAGCTGGCAGCTGGAAGCAGGGATGTAAGTCATAGAAAAGAGTTGTTTCCAAGCCAGCCATCACATAAAAGTAACTCTTTGTGGAGTTTTTCACATGCATTGTTAAAGCTGAGTTGTTGCTCGAAGGTACAAAGCAGAAAACCAACACAATCAAAACAGACTTTCAGAAGGGCAAGGAAATATGCCAACAAATACACCGCACAGGGCTTCACCTTGTCAAGACTTTGGCATGCACAGACTTGAAGAAACAAAAAAAAAAAANAAAAAAAAAAAAAAGAAATCACCTTTTGCCACTTGCTTTAAGAAATTTCACAATCCTCTGAAAACGCACAATGAAGTAGCTTGTTTTGTCAGCGCTGATAAGCAGCTCCTGGATGGAAGACAAGGCAGCTCTCTGTTTAGCACGGCAATATTTTGTCAGGAAACCAATCAACAATATTAATGGCAAGTAAACTCATTCATTAAGGGAAAGAGATTTCTGCTCACGTTCCTTGCACTGGCAGATGGCTTCCCATAGATTGCACACTTCAAGTCTAGCCCCAGAGAAAGGAACTGGGGGGAACGTTTGTCCTCCGAAATAAATAAGCATAGTTTGATTTAACCTTAGGGGGGAAAAATTAGATTACCCAACTGGCTCAATTGTAAGAACACACAGAAACTACGCTGACATTTGGACTTTTTGTATTTTCAGAAAATAGAACCGACTTGCTAACTAACTGTCATCCTGCCTCTGCCAAAGGTCTTCCAACTAGATCCAAAATGCTGAAACTTGGAGAGAAACAAAGGTGCTGTAATGAACAGAGAACATTCACGGGTATCCAAAGCATAGTTTTTCCTCACAAGATCCCTAAGAACTTCCCACGCACACAGCAGGTCATTCAAGCCAAAATCAACTCAACAAGAAGAAAGCAAAACTTTCTTAATAGAATATTAATTTATCTCCCTGTTCAAGCTAAGAGGGCTAAGAGACAGACAGAAGACTAAGAAGCTTTAGGAATGCTTATTGTTCTAACTCTGACAAAAAGTTTTCATGTACTTTTTACTTATTAATTCCCTAGCTGCATTTTGATAAAGGCTCTTCTGGACTGGGATCAGTTGAATTCCTAATCAAAACCACGACAAGCGGGGGAAAAAAAATTTTAAAAAAAATAGAACCACTTCTGCTTCCCAGCATGAAAAATTTAGTGTGAAATCCCATGAGCTGCAGTCTAATGACATCACACTAATGGAAGAAGAGAAAACCTTCGAACAATTAAAAAGAGCCTTGCTGAGAAAACACACAGGAAATTGTCAAGCTGTCATTTGTCTCTCAACCACAGCACATGGGACAGTACTGGGGGCTACTGTACACTCATTTGTCTCTGTAATGGGCTCCACCAGGAAACAACACAGACTAAACACTGAAGGAGGTATTTCTTCGTTTGCTCTTAAACAGAAGGGCAACATCAGTTAAAGGATGCTGTGGTACCACCCACTGCTGCCTTCAAAGCCTGTCCCATGTCCACGGTCCCACTCTCCCCTCTACAGCACCCGCACAATCCTGAAGCATCTCCAAAAACATCGGAGTTTGCCCATTGCAAAATAAAAAGAACTTTGGCCTAATGCATATTCAGTTTTCTGATAACAAAATTTGCATAGACCAGAAAGCAAATTTTTTTTTCCATGTCCTGCACCTCTAGCAAAACTGCCAGCGACGGGCTGGTTCCAGCACCATGACTGCTGACATGGTGACGTGCACAGCAGGAAGAACACAGCTTGAGTTTTAGATGCCAGGCTGAGCATTCAGCACAGAAACCTTGTTTTGGCTTTAAACCTGAGCAAATCTGATCTGGGAGTTCACTGATGGAGAATAAATATGGAAGAAACTGATTTCAAATTGTGTCTTTTGAAAGGATGAGTTGACAGGGCAAAAATAGCAAATGCAATGGGTACCTGACTGCCATTGTTACATTTGTTTAAGCAGAGATTGCTGCAATGTTCAGGAGCCGCATAAAAGACTCTGCAATATGCAATCAAGTCACAGGTCTGAAAACACACCAAGAAACATCCAGTAACTGTCACAAATGATAAGAGCTGGGCAGATAAAAGAAGTAATTACATCTTCTTTGAAACTCTATTTTGCTATTTTTAGTGCTTTAATCAAGGGCCCAGTTCTTCCACCTTTCTTCACACGAAGTAATCCTTTACTCTTTAATTATTTTCACTAGTATGGCTACAGGCAAACTAAGCTACAGTGAAGCCAGGCTTAAGGGAATCAGAACCTGGCCCAAAACAATTTGGATGAGAGACAG
Source organism: Rhagologus leucostigma (assembly GCA_013397725.1). Classification (NCBI taxonomy): domain Eukaryota; kingdom Metazoa; phylum Chordata; class Aves; order Passeriformes; genus Rhagologus; species Rhagologus leucostigma. The sequence continues at coordinate 4,708,809 of VZTD01003312.1, read as the reverse complement.
AGACTCTGCCAAAACAGCATCATCAGTGGCTAAAAAAAAAGCATCCCTTTGCCTCTTGGTGTGATGGACCCAGCCCAGAGCTGGAGGCTGAGGTTTGCTCACTGTGATATTTAGCCAGGGGCCTCTCTGGGGCTTTGCTAATCAGACCAGCCGAGCTGGATCGTGGTCTGATGCAGGGAAATACAGATGGCTATTAAGGATTGGACTGTGACCAACTCATTCACAAATGCTATCAGGCTATCAGACACCAGCCATTTCTGGGCAAATCCCAGAAGAGAGGGGGAAAAGGGAAAATATTTCTTAAACAGCAGGGTTTTTGTATGAACTTCCACATCGAATCCTGCCGCAAGTGCCAGACTGGGGAGCAGCCCCGTACATTGTTCATGCAGAGCTCTGCACTGGTTCAGTGATCTGAATCAGGGTAGAAAGACCCAGAGCCAGAGCAAGACTCCTTTTAATTGCTGTGATGTGTCTACACCAGCAAAGAGCCCAGACCTGGAGAGGAAGGTGCATGAGCAAGAGCCAGACAACCATACCTAACGAGTTTGCTTTGCTTTGGAGCCCTGTCAGCACGGCACCTGGAGGTGGTTGTCAGCGCTTTAAACAAGCATCACAATTTGTCAGGTTTTGTATTTCACCTTCAGGACTTCATTCCAGTTCCTAACTCTTCACACTCAGGTACTCAGTGCAGTGCTCTGAGCCTTGCTCAGTCGGTAAGCAGCACCCACTGCCTCTTTTGGTCCTCTCTCTAAGTCCCCACCGAGTTTGCTCTGTGCTGCATGTTCCAGGAACAAATAAAAGTTACAAAAACAATCCAGAAAGGAACCAAAGACAGGATTAGTGTCCCACTGCTATTTGTTAATGTGTGTTTCTGTGAAAGAAGCCAAGTTTCTCTTTCTTGTCAAGCCTTTTTCTGGAAGGGAGGACATTAATACAAGCAGAAAAAGCTAAAACGTCCTCGAGTATAGTTGTTTCAAAACAATCTAAAGCAGCAAAATAATAATAATAATAATAAGCTTGCTGTAAACAAATGAGTTTCTGAACATAGTAGGGCATTGATCACAAAGTCTGCTCCCCCAGGAAGCACACAGAGCTCAAGTACATGTGGGAAAACTGTCTCCAGGCACTGTGCTGCTGTGCCAGTAGCAACACTTGGCTCCTGAGAGTGCCATTTAAAGACCATGGGGACAAGAGAGGAGCAGGGAGGGAGAGCCCTTCACCCATTGTCAACCCTTCACCAATTGCTGTATTTAGGAAGCAGAATGTTTCCCTATATTGGGAATAACTCCAAGCAGGCCTTTAGCTCCCCCTTCCCAACTTCCATCTAACAATGAAGTCCCTGGAAGTCTCTCCCTCCCTGCAGCAGATACATCTCCTCTGCAACAGTCCTCCCCAGTCCTGTCCTCTGACAGGCACTGAAAGATTTCCCATCTCTCCAGCCCTGGTTAGGATCCTGAGTTAGGGCGGCGTGCACCTGAAATGCACCTTTTGCGCATAATTTTAGGAACAGACTTCTGACTTTGGAGAAATCCTGCTGTACCAGTGAGTCCAGCCCAGGTAAGTCAAAGTGCTTTAGCACAGTAAGCCCACATCAGAGATTTATAAAATACAGGTATTCCTGCAGTTCACAGCTATTTGTCAGAAATAAGAAGTAGTGTGACACCTCTGCCTTAGTGCCAGCATCAGGACAGAAAAGTGTCATCACATTAAGGTGCCTCTGGGGCAGCCCAGGTGCACAAGAGCAGGCGAACCAGACATGATGCAATATAGATGGGATTGCAGGCTGGCAGACTGCCACGCATGAGGTAACGGGGAAGGATTCTGAGCAACTCTTCTATCACACAAAACACCAGCACTGTGAAGTTCCTTCGTTCCAGAAAGGATTTCGTGCCAGAGCCTGAAACATCAGCGACACGAGTGGGGTGCAAGGTACAGCGATGGGAATTAGCTGTACAAGCAGCCCTGGTGCACACTGACCCAAGTCAATTGAATTAGTGGTGTATTATTCCAGGCCTCATTTCCACAAGAAGCCATCTGACAGCTGTTACCTCGCAAATTGCTCTGTAAAAACAGGTGCAAAATGAGCAGAGAGAGATACGCTTCCCTTCCTTGCTGAACTAGAGCACCCAGAAAAGATGTTTACTAAGAATGGTGTTTTCAGAGGGCAGGGAAGATACGAAGACCCTTCAGTTTCTTCCACAAAGCAAGGCAGCCCTGCGGCAAATCAGACCTGAAGTGATGTATAGCTTAATCACAATCCTTGATTCATAGAATGGTTTGGGTTTGGAAGGGGCTTTAAAGATCATCTTGTTCCACACCCCCTCCATGGTCAGGGACACCTCCCACCACAGGTTGCTCATTTGTGAGGTCTTCAAAGATCCATAGCTGGAAAGGTACTAAAAATGCAAAGCGTATTCTTTAAAAACAATAATAAAAACCCACACATTTCTAGACTTCAGAAAAGCACTGTGAATCCAAAGAAAAGTAAAGAAAATGCCAAATCCTCCATTTGGAGGAATGAGGCATAAAACACTTCAGATCATAATCACTAAACAAGAAAATATTTCCAAACCAGCCTTTTGAAATCGCACAGAGCAAAGGCGCATACACCTAGATTCTCACAAGAAAAGAGCAGCTCACCCACTCGTTGTTTTGGTATTCTAAGAGGATCAAAAAGGCCATTTTAATTCTCCAAATCCCTCACAAAAATCTCTCTCAAACACATTTCAAGCAGGCTGGATGGAAGAGAAAGAAATTGTGATCAGACACATCATGATTCAGGGAGATCTGAGTGCAGAAACTTGTGAGCGTTTCCACAGAATGCAAAGCAGTAATTAAATGCTTCCTATGGAAAAGAAAGGTTGTCCCTTGGACACTTCTGTCAATCTGCATTTAACAGACACAGCAGCCCTCTCAGTTCAAGCACACGAGCACTCTGGTTCTTTGCTGGAGTGACCTTAGCTGTCAGCCCAGCCTGTCCTGTTCAATATCTGTAGCTCTGCCTGGTATATTTTGCGAGCGTGTGTGGGGATGAGAAGATGCAAAAAGGAAAAGCACAATGAACAGGCAAAGCACTGGCCCCAATTAAAAAATTAAACAGGTGTCCTGAGACTGTCAGCCTCAAGATGGAGCATCTACATTTAATTAAAGGGATAAGTTTAGCAGAAAATGCCACTCCAGCTACTGTCAGAATGCATGATTAATTTGTGATAAAATACCCAGCACTGTCTAACAGAAGCAGACGGCTGGAGGACACATATTTACACAATCACTTGTTATTTCTTCAAGATATTACCAATGACCCTGAGCTTAGTGTCAGTGCATTAAAACAAAATTCTCACATCTGGTCTTTTGAAGTCTCAGACTTGCTGGAGGCTTTTCCCAAGCAGCCCCATGCAACAGCACTCCAAAGCCTGGGAAGGAGGAATCAAACCACTGGTGGAGGCTGCTGCCTCTCCACCAGCAGTGGGGGTCATCCCTTTTAGTCTCAGTTCATCAGTCCATCTCCTGCAGTGACACCAGGGCACGGCTCTTCCTTAAGCTCATCAGCAATGCCAGTCCTTTCCAAGTGATTCCTTAACAAACAGTTTCCCTGCCACGACAGCGGGTGCTGCGCCCGCTGCTAATCAACTCCTGTTTCAATTAGTGGGTAGGGTAGGGGTTTTTTCCACATGATTGATATACTCTGCTATTGAGCTGCTGAAGAGCACAATTATTTCTCCTCAGTCATAGGGACTGTTTTGCAAACCATCTGGGTCAGAAAGCATGCACGACAGTACCCTGAAGTTTAACCTTTCCTGCCCATCTGATCACGTTTGAAATAACAGCTGCAAGGTCCTCACTGGCTTTCAGCTAAGCAGGAGAGCTGGGTTTGTTTCCAGCCCCTGAGACTGGAGAGGAGGCTTCCAGGATCTCTCTACATCTTCCCCCAGGGAGGGAACATTGTCTTTTCCTGGCTTGGGCTGCCCGAGTACCCACCTGTGGGTTCAGTTGTGCTTTGTTTCCCCTGGATTAGCTGGAAAGGTTTTAAGCATTAAACTAACAAGGCTCTGAGGACGCATCTTTAGAACTTCTACTGAGGTGCTTCCCTGGACTGACACTCTGACGTACCATAATAGATACAAACATTCCCACTCAGGGCTCTCAACATCTCACACCACAGGTACTTTCAGAAAGCTGATAACCATCTCTCTTCATACCAGCAGGTGAACACGTGGGGCCCACACCCAATGTGCCAAACCCTTCCAGGAAAGAGGTTATTATTTCCCAAAGCACACCATAGTGCAACTGGCACCGAACAGGTCATTATTTGATGCATCTGACTTCTGAATTTTAGGTCCTAATTTTATTCTGGAGAAAGATGAAGAAAAAAGGCAGGAATCACTACCTTAAACTTCAGCTCCACTTGATGGCAGCAGTTTCTTTCTACCCCTATCCATGGCTACGCTCCTAGAATGAGACTTCTCTTTGGAGACATGTTGGAGGTTGCTAAGTCTTCACTAAGATAACTTTGTTTTATAATACAGCCACTTAATCAGCCACACCCGAAAAGCAGGCAGTCATGCCAAAGGTATATTGTCACCATAAATACAAGATATGTCACTGCTTGGACTGCCACCCAGCAAAGCTTTTGACTTTCCTGGCATTGCTCACAGCTGTTGATAGTGGAATTTTTTATAACAAGTTCATGCAATGTAAATGGCCTTTTTATTTAAAGTAGCCAAAAGCTACCCGTCAACTACCACCAGCAAGGACCTAAATTAACGATAACCTGGAATAGTACTGCTTCTGCTTTCACAGAAAGAGAGACAGTGCTGTAGAAAAAACATTCTCTAAGTCTACAACTGGGTATAAGCATAGTTATTTATGGTTTCTATAGTCAAATGGTTGAACAACCCTTCACTGCCCCTGAAGCATTGAACCAGACCTGAGGACGCAAGACTTGGACAGCAAACTGCCTGTCCCTCAGAACTGCTGCCTCCAGACCTCAGCTGCAGCATGAATTGCCTTCTTAGGCCTTCATTCCCAGAAGGATCAGCTGTCAAAGGAATGTCACAAACCACCCATACCATATTTCACATCCTCACTTGGATGCTTGATTAAATTCATAGTTATTGTGCTTGGTACTAAAACCATCTGAAGGACAATACTTTGGTTTCCGGGAAGTTTCCCACCTCACAGAACGTAACCTCCATGATCTCCTGTCATGGCCACAATTAATAGCACCGTGGAGTTCTGCCCGTGGAATTCACTTTCCTGTGCCCACAGCTCTGTGACCACACTTTCTCTGCACCCTCTAACAGGAAGGATGGGACACAACATATCTCACAGATTCAGAACTGAGGGCCTCACCCAGATAACAGAGGGAAAAGGAAAGGAATATGCAGCAGAAATAACTTATTCAAGAGGGCATCCCAAGAGGGCAACCCCTTGGAGAGAGTTGGTATATTTTATGTATTAGCATTACAGAAGGATGAAATGGACTCACTATTGGGCTCTTTGTCCCCTTTTCTAGCTGCTAGAATAACTCATTGCTTCCTTCTGCTCTCAAAGAAAGATGGATTTTCGCAGGCTTTCTGCAGTTCTAGCATTTTCAGTAATTAAACTTATCTCTGAGGCAATCACATTTAGGATTACTAGGTTTGCTATCTCCAGGCTAATAGGGTCAAAATGCTTAGCTGCCCTCCTGCCTGCCAGTTTATAGCATTTTGCTAATGGATCATTTCCTTCCGTGGGGATAACGCTCTGGCTATTAGGTGTTCTCCTGTTGCACAGCAATTTTAGGTGATCAGGCAGTAATAATAAGTGTTCTTGTTAGATGGGAGACTTTATTGCCAGGTTAAAGAGTTACAAAGCAATAAGAATAACTTTTTGCTGGCAAAACAACTTCAGTCAAAGACAAGGGACGCTTCTGGTTGTCCAGTTTCCACCTTGTTTATGCTCAGTGTTTTGCCACACTTTACTCCCAGACTGCAATACTGCTCAGCTGATTATACTTAAATGTTCACATGCTGGAAGAATCCAAGTCTAACAGGTTTCTGTCTATTTTAACTGCTTCCCTGAGAAGCTCTGTACCTGCAGCACCTTGTTTCCTGTTTTTATTCAGCATTATTCCCTTATGTCTCAGCCTTCCCTGCCCACAGAACCCAGTGCAGCAAAGTTCTGAGCAAATGGCCATCCCTGTGTCTTGAAAAGTGAGGGGAGCAAGAAAAAGAAAATGCTGCATGCAAACTATTCCTTTCTCCAAAATGGAGCGTCTGTGCAAAATGGCATCACTTACGCCAACTTCAGAGCCACAGAAATCACTATTTCCTTCCACTCTTTTCAGCCCAAAGTGAGTTTATGCCGCTGTGGACAACAAGATCTGCAGTCATATCTAATGCATCCTACTCTCAATGCAAAATGGAATGCCAGTGGTTTACCCTCAAATGTGTTTTTCTGGTAGGACCATTTAATATTACTCATTAGACCCTTCCAAATGAATGACTTAAAGTGAGAGGGTTTTGGATTTTTTTTTTCCTGAGTTACTTCAAGGCAATTACGTTGCACAGAAAGTAATAATCACTTGTCAGGCTCTCCACTTTGCACACAGAGCCTTATTTCCACAGAGGTGAACATTTAATAGTTCACTTGAATGCTCTTATTTTAAAAAATTTGGTGCAATCAGTGTGAACCTCACATTATTTTGTCTCTTTTTTTTTTTTTAAAGAAATAAAGACAACCAATCTGGCATAGTTTCCATTCTGGAGAGCTCAAGAAAAGATGAATTAAAGTTAATTGGGGGTAAAATGAAGCACGTTAAAGTGTGTCTCTTGAGTTCACAAAACTGGAATATGCACAGAGAAGATCTATTCAATTATCTGTGGTAGTGAGATTTGTTTTGAGGAAACCCTTAATACTCAATTGACTTGTTCCTCTCACCGTCTTTGCCTGTGATCCCACCAGAGCTCCTAGGCTGGGCCCTGTGGCTGGATCAGTCTCACAACTGGAGACAGTCAATGAAATTCACACTTGGACTCAGGAAAAACAGTGCTGCTGGTTCTCTTCAGCAGCACCACTTCACAGCCCACTCCTCTGATCAGATTGGAGGTGAAAAGAGAGAGAAGAAAGAACAGGATTTTAGAGAAAACTCCAGACTGAAGCATTAATCACTTATTTCCAGGAAGAATCTAACTCCAGAGAATAACTGCTGAGCAATTCTAATTTAGCTTTGCTAATGTCTACCAAATCTCAACTTGTTTGCGACTAATCCCAAGCAGTTTGGTTAAAAGCAAACTTGTACATTTTCCCTGGAGATGGCTGCCTTTCAGTGTTGGGTGGAACAGCTGCTCCTTAAATAGCTGTACCCCAGCACCACAAATTCGGATTTAACTCTGACTGGCACAGACTCACCCCTGGGTGTGGGGGTTCCCGAGCTCTACACGGGCCCCCAGCCGAGCAGGGGAAGGGCAGCGGCTGCCCTGGGCTCATGGGTTAGCTCAGGAACAGTGCTAAAGTGGGAGCTTGACAAATTATTATTTTCCGTGCCACCTAATGGCACTGTAGTACAAATGAAACATGCCTCAGACTGGCCCAGGCGTGCCTCTGACTGCAGAATAGGTTTATCACACCGTGTGCAATGTACAATTTGCTCTGGGATCTCTCCGAGTGAAAGACAAGTCATTAACGTCCTCTAAACATCCTCAAGGAGTGGTAAGACAACGAATAATCATGCACAGACTCGGTTTTGAATAGGATCTTGATTCCAGCATCTTGTCTCCTATCTTCGATCAGCTTTCAGCCGGTGAGCTGATTTGCTTTCTCAGGGAGATCTGGCTGCACTGGCCAGCAACCTAAGCTGGGTTTATTTTCTGTGGGGGTGGCCAATGAAAACAGCACAGCAGGTGCCTGGGAAAGGGGCGCTGCTCTCCTGTCCACACTGGGCTCGCTCTGCCTCCTGGACAAGGCTGCTCCACACCCTCCTCGCTGAACTCCCACTCACACTGTGGAGGCACCAGGTGCAGGGGTGTCTGGAATATGAACCAGGTCTGAAGCAGAGAGGGAGGGAGGGAAGGAAGGGGAGAGAGCAGAAGGAAGATCTGTGCCCTGCCTTTTTCACACCTTTTGATTCAGCCAGAGCTACAGGCATCGCCTGGCTCTTCGCAGCTGCCTCCCACAGAAGCCCAGGCCATGCCCTAAATGTCAAGTCTGAATTTCCATAGTTATGAAGAGTCTGGATGTCAAGTGGCCCCTCCAGGCCTCACATTCATCTAAGGTTGGCAAGACCAGCACAGAGAGCGCTCACAGTTCAATTACAGGCATGACTAAAGAGCAGACAGTGGCAAACAGACCGTACAGCAAGAAGCTCTTTCTCTTTGAAACACGTCTCAGCTTGGGCAAGGCTGTACCAGGACATCTTATCAGATTACATTACGGATAGACAAGGATTGGCATTGCTAAAATTTTAAATATGGTGGTCACCATCTTCGAGGATGCACAGCCATTGCCCTCTATCATTGCCAGTAGTTTCTCAGGGCAAATTCTCCAGTACACAGAATCCTGCACCTCTAAACTGCAAGCCTACCTGTGATAGTGAATCACGCTTTGGTTCAAGGAAATCAGCTTGCAAAAACATTCTAATACTGCCCCAAGCTCATGAAGTATTGATGGAGGGTCTTAATGTATTTTTTCCCCTCAAAAAATACTACATATTCTTTTTTTCCTGCTTCCTTTATGCTGTTTCCCTTTGATGAGTAATAAATAAAAAAGCAGTTGAAAACAGAATGTAAGTGCAAAGCCCCAGATCTGAAAGGGACAAAGACTCCATCTGTCACAGAGAAATCCAAAAATCCAAGTACCAGCACAGAGCCCACCTGCCAAAAAGGTTTTATGTTTATGTTAAGTGTGGCTTTAAGGAACAGAAATGTTCTGGCAGATAAAGGCAGCCACCAGAATGACTAACTGAGATGCACAGACAATAATTCCCTCCTTTGATTTCCTCTACTGTCACTGCTATCAGTTAGACATCTGAATGAAAAATCAGCTTAGAAACTTTGATCCCTTTAAAAACAGAAAAACAAACTCTGTAATCCGGAAATCCTTAGAGGAATACAGAACTTCAGCATCCCCCTACGCAGCACATTTGCTGCAACTGTGGGGAGAAGGGGTCTGGCCTCCACACCTGCCTCGGCAGGATTGTGCCTCGGACCAAGCAGCCCAGGGTCCAGCACGGGCAGGCAATGAAACACACATCTCTGCTCCCTTCTGGGCCCAGTGTGAGAGAGAGAGAGGAAATTGTTCTTCACCCCCCCTCATGACTTGCTTGCCACTTTGCATATTTTAAAAAAGCAGAATTCAGGATTGAAATTTGTCAGGCAGAAATGGAGATGATTGAGTGGCCAGCTGTACCAAACAAGAGGTCCCCTAAATAGTTCAGATTCCTCTACACAGGCTTGTTTTTCTCCACGCTCTGTTTTGCTCCTAGTACACACAGACTCTGAAATATCCATCTGCTTCCCCAGAGCTCAGCCCTTTGCCTTCACCTCAAACACAGGAGATAACATTACACCTTTACCTTCATGTTGAATTAGAATAAAATTATTTTTGTTTATTTGGCCAAAGGCCAGGACCCAAGTGCTGGAAAATGAAAACACAGTGGACAGCACTGAAGGGCAGAAAGAGTCGAGACTGCAAAGGAGCAGCTCTGTAGCAGCATAATTAGATGTCCTGAGATAGTTCTTCAAAGGACTGAAAGACCTCAGCACTAACCTTTCTTGGACATGGGCACCACAGCCCCAGCACTAATGCTCGGCACTGGATGTAATAAACTCCAAATTGCAGAAATGCCGCCTGCTTCATCATAAAGGATCAAAATCTGCTACAAATCCAGATGCTCACTTGATCACACAGGCACACCAGTGCAGCTGGAGACTGTCCAAGTTACCCCCTTGTCACTTGGCTCCATGCTGGATGCTGCCCTTCCCCAGCCGAGAGCTGAGCCGGGTGAGCTGACTCTCTCCAGGTGGGATGAGGCAGCAGCACGGCCAAAGGGGAGCAAGCCAAGCCCCTTTATGAGGCACAGGGGTAGGAGGAAGGGACACAGGTCCCGTTCCCACCTACCTCCTCCATGCTGGTGAGAAATCTCTTCACAGAGCCGGCCCTGACTCGCCCTGGGCACCCTCAGCACCCGTGTCACCTTTGCATGTTCCTCTTCCCAGGGACCTCCTGGGCTCTTTGTCTGCCAGCTCTATTAACCCATCTTTGCAGAGCACACAAAATACCTGACCTTTCCAAGGAGCCTCTCATATCCATGGCCACTACAGGCAACATTTTCCTCCTGGAGTCTCCCTGCATCCTACACACAGAGGGAGGCAAAAGCAGCTTGTTTTAGACTCTCACATCTGAAGCAAACCTTATACTTTTTCCTGTCCTAGAACAGCTGTCCCTACTGGTGGCTTTTTTTCCCAACAGACCCTAAAGAAATGCTATTGTGTCCCCACATCCAGGCCTTGGTGAGCAGCCCAGCTGCTACAAACCAGCCCAGCTCTCCACTGCACGTTCAGTGCCTTTTCCCCCTCGTCAGGACAGCTTTGAGGTGGAATGTGCACCCCAGAGGATGCCCTTCACTGGGGTCACTGGGAACAGCCCCCTCCTCCAGTTCCCCTGCCCTGCAGAGGGGCACCGGCCCCAGCGTGCCACAGATGGAGAGCAGATCTGAAAAACAACAGGCTTGAACACCCCTGCACCCTGACCATTAACTGTAATTGTATTCTACATCAATCACGGGAGGTTTCCCCTTAAAGGTTATTAAGTATAATTTCTACTATGCAAATAGTTCCAGCTTCATTAATGGATTTCTGGTTTCTAGTAGAAGTTATTCTTTGATGAATGTCTCCAGATGTCAGTATCTGAAAAATGTATTGGGGGGAAGAAAATTCTCTCTGATGCAATGTAAAAAAGGTCCATCGGAGAGAGGAGGCTGGGGAAGACAGAAATATAATTAAAACAATTAAAATTCCTATCTCATGACCATTTACAGATGCTCCAAAGTGGCTCTAAATTAAAGTGAAATGTCACAGAACATGGATGCTTCTGCCAAAAAGTAGCATTAAAAATGACAAATTCCAAACAGCCTGAAGATTCTCGTTAAATCCAAGGCTTTAACAGCTCAAGCAAGGCAAGCAGAGTGGGTAGACCAAAAAAAAAAAAAAAAATTCATGTCTAACAGTCAGCTGTGGAAATGAAGGAGAGGTGACCAGGGAAAAGCTATCCTGCAGAACAACGAGCCAACATGAGACCTATGGATTTTCAGATTTATTCCCACCAGATCAAGTAGTTTTTCTACCATCTCATCTTTAACGGATTCAGAACGTCTGTTACTATGACCCTGGCTGCTGCCTTTTCCTAACCACAGATTTATTTTTTTTATAAGTGTTTAAAAGTTCTGGTGATGAAAGGCTTCATCTGATATCAAGATTTGCTGGATGAAGGCTCCCATGTACATGCACACCCTGAGTCCCAAGCCAAGGCAGAGAGAAGGCTGGGGGGCTGCATTTCCTCTGCTTTTTCTATTGTTGTTTTTCTCCCTCCCCTTCTCTTCACTCCTGGGAGAAATTTCTTTTGGAATATTTTTCTCATTTATATTGTAAGAAACCTCTGCTGGTGAGCTTGGGTAGAGAATCTAGTTTTATTTCTTTCCTTCTTTTTTTTTTTCCTAAAGGCCATCTGCCTAAACTTTTTACACTCTCTCCCATTTAGGTTTACAGTGGAGAAACTCAATTATAAGAAATACAATAAATATTTATTGAACTGGTGATGGCAATAGCATATGCCGAACACGCTCTGTTTTCCTGGATATACTTTTTTTTCCCCCCTGCATCAAGCCCTTGTTCTGTCAGAATTGTTTTCATGTTAGTATTAGTCAGTCACTCCCCATGTGTCAGTAAATGCAAAACATGCCTGCTGTGAGACAGGGAGCGCGGGTGCCACTTTGCAGCTCCTCGGGATGCGAGCTGGCACAAAGACAAAGCGCACACAAAGGATGACAGGCACCGCCGCCTGCTCCCCCAAACAACAAACCGTGGAAATGAGAATACCTTGGGAACAGGGGTGAGGTGGGGAGGGGAGGGAGCGCACGGGTTTCGAGAACCTGAAACGGAGCTGGAGCAGGTAGGGAAGGGTTCCTTGGCAGGAAGCAGAGCTAAATGGCCCAGCTGCTCGAGGAAAGCAACATCTGTGCGTGGGGTCAGGTACTACAACCTGGGAGCAGAGCCTGTTAAGCGGCCATCTGTAGATGGTTTGCTTATTTACAGGCCTTCCAGTGGTACAGCTCATCACTACCTAATCAATGCTAATGAACTTGGCCGTATTCTGCAGCTGCAGAGGAGGTGGGGTTTCATTCCTTCTCCAGCCTACAAAGAGCATTAACTCTGGGTGACTTCACTTTCAGGGGCTAGGCACTGGTTTGGTTGGAAGTATCCCTCTCTGGCCAAGGACTAGGCTAGACCTAGAAGAGGATTTGGCTCAGGCTCCCCTCTGTGTGATGGCCAAATCACACAGGATCCAACCTCCAGGGCACTTGGGTGCTGCTCAGCACTGCTGAGCTGGCTGCTGGCACACGGAGCTGCAAGCTCTCTGCAAATCCTGGGGACCAGGTCCAGCCCCAAGCACAGCCAGTGCAACTGCTGGAAGAACAAGCAGCTCAAAATCATCCCAGGGGAATCAAGCCAGCCATCCCAAGTGAGGAGCATGGGCCTATATGATCTGATCTCATCATACAGAAAGCCCACGGTACAGTCCGGAAATTAGCTCAGCCTTCCAGCACGCGGTGTAGTGCCCCAGCCAGAAAAAATTATAGGACAGGAAATTATTGTTGACTGGATCCATCATTATCCTTTTACCATCTGTTACCTTCAGGTTAGTGTTTTTCATAGCTCATACTGCTTTTCAGCATTGCATCCAATTTTAACTGACCAGAAACTAAAAAAAAAAAGTTCAGATTTTGATCAGTTCACCTTTAATTCCCAGGGAAGGTTTCTGTCATGAAAAATGCTACAGAATCATTAATGAGCAGTTGTAGTGGAGACTTCTGTTTAATCTCCCATCCATCAGACAGCACCTTTGGCATTGCAGTGACCCCAGGCTTCCCACAACACCTGGCACTTACATAGTGCTTCACCTTCTCTAAGCATTTAATTGGCATAATAGATTACTGCTTATTGATTAGCTGACTCAGAGACCACCACATTCCAGGTTCCTGGTATCCCTTTTTTACAGTACATAGCCTTTATCTGGTGGATAGGAAGGAGCCAGTTAACCTCTTAGTGTCCAGGATTTCACAGGTTTGGTGGTATAGGGAATGAGAAGGTACCAAGTGACTCACGGGAGCCCTAAAAAGGAGACTCACAACTTAAATAAATAACCTCAATATTAACCATCCTACATTTCTACAATTAATATCAAAGAAACAGTGTCTACATGCTTTTTTGATCTAGGATTACTAATTTCTTTTCCCTGTTCCTTTGGGAGCACTCTTCCCTTCCCATCCCCTGAGCCTGACTCAGGGATCCAGGCTCCAACAAATCAAGGGACCAAAATCTCCAAGTAAATAATTACACAAGTTTTCCAAAGCTCCAAACCACTGAAAAAAATGCGTCCCTTGCCACTGGGCAGGCAGGAGCACCATCCCCATCACAGGCAGATGTGCACATGAGGAGCCACAAAGCTGGTGAGGTGGGAAGCGCACATCCTGTGAGGAGCAGCTGAGGGAGCTGGAGGGGTTTAGCCTGGAAAAGAGGAGGCTCAGGGAGGACCTTATCAGTCTCTACGACTTCCTGAAATGAGGGGCTCAGTCTCTTCTCTCAAGTGATAAATAACAGGACAAGAGGAAACGGCCTCAAGTTGTGCCAGAGAAGGTTGAGGTTGGATAACAGGAAAATGTCTCCAATGAAAGGGTCGTCAAGCATTGGAACAAGAAAGTGGTGGAGTCACCATCACTAGAGAGATTTAAAAGACACGTGGATGTGGTGCTTAAGGTCTTGGTTTAGTGGTAGACTTGGCATCGCTGAGTTAGCAGTTGGACTTAAAGGTCTTTCCCAACCTAAATGACCCTATGATTCTGTGCACCTCTGCACAGGCACCTCCAGGATGCACAGAAAAGCTGTTTTAAATGTCTGGGCTTCCCTTTTCTCAGCAAAAACATACTAGTGTCCTCCCGTCAGGCAATGAGCACACTATTCTTAATGGATAACCACCAGCTTAAGAGAAGGCTTAGCAAGCACAAAAGCTGCCTGTAACAAAACACTTTTGGGCAGAAATAATATTCTTTAACACCTTCTTTGGCTAGGACTTAATAAGTGCGAAATCAATGTTATAATCAAACGTGATACTCATTTCCTAGAATAATCCTCTGACACAGCACTTGCTATTTCAGCTGATTAGAAGCATTGTTCAAATAATAGAAATTCCTGATCAGTAACCCACGAGTCCAAGGCAAGTTTTGTGTTGTAGCCTAAGGCAGCTGCTTCCCTTCATCCTAAACGTTCACAAGTGAAGAAACACTTGTAGGAATTCTTCTGTTGCCATCAACTTAAACACTGTGTTCTCCCAGCAGTGGATAAATAGTAGATGATTAAGCTGTTGATGCCTAAACACCAATATGTTTGTGATTAACAGCCAGACCTGTGCTCTTAGGGCCTGGTTTTCATTTTATTTTTCATATTTCAATAGGCAGAAGCAGAGAGGGAATCTCAGACTGCAAGACTCAATGAGGGAATGCAGGAAAGTCCTCAGGCAACAGGGATGGGATGCTGACAGTCCTAGGTGAATTCTACAGGTGGAAAACAGCTATCTTCAAAAGACCCACTGTCAGACAAGATAGTTTTCAATAAAGAGATGAAACTGATGGGAGGTTTTCTTTCTGCTTTTGGCAGAGCAGACCTGTGTGTGCACGAAGGAGTTATGACTTGACAGCAAGTTGTAAAGCTTTCCCTCCTTATCAAGGCAGAGCAGCTGAGACAGCCTCTTCTGTAACTGGCTTTTTAATTGAAAGATTAGAAGTTCTCTTATGCGGTTTGCACGAGACGCAGCATTTCAGAGAGGTCACCCAAGGTCCGGGCGTTCTGATAACTCCAGGGGTGGAACTGGCAGGTGCCAGCAGCACGGGGAGAGGACAGGCTGGGGGCTCTCACCAGCAGGTCAGCTCCCCCCAGTAGAGAGTTTGATCAAGCGCCCCAACTCCAATTCAGTGCCTCTAAGGCTCGGGGGTGGTGGGATGCACAAAACCCCCAATAACAGAGTTTTTCCCCTTCATCTCCCAGGTGGCTGGGGTCAGTGCAGTGGGACCAGCTCACAAACGTGTGCAGAGAGCACAGATCAGAGCAGCCCAGCCTGGGACCGGGGGCCAGGGCTGCTCCCTCCTCCAGGGAGACTTTTCCATGAGGCAGCAGCTGCATCTCCGCTGAGAGCTACAGTTCCTGCCCGGGGAAGGGGAGGGACTTCACTCGGGAGACAGGGGAGAGGACGCCTTGGCAGCAGCATTAGTGGGATTTCGACTGCGCACCTTGAGCTCCTATTTAGGCCATCACATTTCATTCATTTAACTGATCTTTGACTCCTGTAATCCCCCAGGGAAGCAGCAAACACCCCAGCACCGCTGCCCGGTGGGAAAGGGCCAGGAGACATCTCCCAGCAGAACAAGAGAGGCAGAGGAGCTTCATCCTGCTGCATCCCCCTCTCAGCTCAGCTGCTCCTGGCACACCACAGCTGGGAAACAGCTGCGAGTGGGATGCAGGGACACACACCCAGCCCAGCACAGGTACAACACACCTTCTCAGTTTTCTGCGTCACAGAAAACACCTCACAGCCCTCCACAGACTGATTTGGAGTAAGCTTTCAATCGCTTCCAAGATGGGGTATGCAAAAATCCAGGCCATAAGGTCCTGATATCTCCACTGCATCACAGATAGCAGAGGCATCTGCCAGCACCTGGGAAAGAGGAACCTACAATAAACACCTTCACGAGAAATGGTCCCTGTCAAAATAAACAGATGCGCATTCCCACTTATTACTGCACTGCCATACGCAGCCCAGGACTTATTTCCAGACTCAAATGGTTCGTTACTGAGGAGAATAAAAAAAGGAAATGAAGACAGAGTCGCTAAGGGAGAGCACCTTGAGTGAACATCCTTTGCTTCATGTTTTAACACCTGGGAGAATAACACAAACCTGGCCCACTAGAGCAGCTCAAGGATCCCTGGTATCCTGCACATGAAGACAAAATTACATTAAACAAGACAAACTTTGTTTTCTTCAACATATTTGAAATGAAACTCCATTAAAATGGGAGAATGTAGGAGGTTTTTTTTCAGCTGATAATCTATTTCTGTTTTGTTTGAATTAGGCTTAAAAAAAAGGAAACTCTTCTCCCTTTAAGCCTTGCAAAACTCATCCATCACCCATCTGTCCACCTTGCACCTCATTATTTGTTATTCAATACTCAACAAGCTAGCATGCCAGTTAAGATCTTTCCTGAAGAAAGCTGGCACCTAGACAGACAGCAACTGCTATCAAAATGTTTCTTTTTGATTTCTCTGCCCTCCCTCATTCCATCTCTTGTGGTGGGAATAAATATAAAACCTTTTAAGTAAATAAAACAGTTTTTAATGAACCAGCAAAAGCAAGAGGAAAAACCAAAACTTAACAGAAGTCTGTTTTCTTTAGTCAGACTTTATCAGTGCTCCATTAAATCACTCTCCTCCTGGTCCCTTTCATCCTCCCGAGTTCTCACCCATAAGAGAAAATCTGCTCTCGGACACGTGCAGACTTCTGGATACAAGGCACATCTGTTGTTCAGACCTCAGGTCCAAAGCAGAACTACAGCCACGATGCTTCTTTTCCAGCCATCCCTCTAATGAGATGATTTAGTTCAGTGGATGCTCCAAAAGCAGCTACCACCACCCAGAAGCCTCATCTCAGCTCTTTGCTGTCCAAGCCAGGGCAGCCAGAGGTACTCCCAGGGCTGGGTCCCTCCCCTCCTTCACCACCACCACCCTCCCAGAGGCACAGAGGGAGCCTAAAGGTCACTATAAATGCAGCCTCTGTTCACCAGGGAGTGCCTGCAGGTCACCTGAATGTCAGGGGGAATCCCCAAAAGCAGTATTTTGCTTTATGGCTGGAATATGCTGGCAGCCTCCAGTCAGTTTGGCTCTGCAAATAGGTATTCCAGCAAGAATTCCCCCTGTTCCCATCACACTGCACCCACGGTGCTGTCCAGAGGCCCCTGTCGCAGTCAGGCTCCAGGTGCCAGGGCCACTCACACACTCCTGCTGCCCTCAGGCATCCCAGCATTTGTGCTGCCTGCATGGGCAGCGCTTGGCTCTCGGGTCAATGGGCTCTGCCACACATCTGAACCATATTCAAGGATATCCAGCCCCGGACTTGGATTCTCACCACCCAATGCTCTGAGAGATAAACACACAGCTGCAGCTTCCACCTCCCCCTCTATTTCGGGATTTGCAGAATAATTTAGCAGTGGGCACCACTCCCAGCCTGAGGGTTACAGCCCCACAAGGCAGCTCCACGTAGAGCCTCACACTGTTCCATGCTAAAACATGTACCTTAGAAAGGAAATAAAGCCCCAGATACCTCTGAAATAAGGCCTTTTCCCCCACACTCTTCCAGAGAGCAACCTTGTGGCAAAGACAGAACAGGGTAAACAAAGTGCCTTCCTCTCCTCGATAACACCTTCCTATTTTTGTATCTTGTATCAAAAAACATCCTCCTTTATAACACTCACAGCAAGAAAATTTATCAGGAAAAACAGAAGACAGAAAAGGTGAGATTTTTCTTTTTTTCCTCTCTTATCTCAAAGTTTCCTGCCTGTCAGGGCTTCACACGTTGGCTGATGTGTCTTTCATGTAATACATGAATATAATTTATGCAGGAATGTATCTGCAAGTGCGTGTGTTAGGGGGATCTATCGTGTTGGCGCATACGGGCACCTCTGCGAGTGAACAGCACACACAGAGCCTTGTGAATAGTCAGATTTGATGATTATGGGGAAAAGCTCAGTTAGTTTTCTACACTGGTGCTTCTCCAGAGCCAGCCTCTTGGTGCTCAGGCAGAGCCCAGACAATCTGGGCAGGAACCACACGACTGCGTGACATGAGCTGGGCTTTGGCACAGGAGCTCACACATGGTGATTGCCACCCTCAGCTGCAGCTCAGAAGCTCCAAGCACAAGATAGTCCTGGCACCTCCAGGTCAGGCACGTGCCAAAGGGGATACAGATCCATGGCAAAATCCATAAACACAAATACATTTTTCATCCATTCACGAGAAGGAAAAAGAAAAAAAAAAGAAGGAACAAAAAAAAAAAGTCTTGGAGTTTGGGGTTGGTTTGCTTCTCGTTTTCAATATCCATTGCTCCCCCTCCCCAATGCCTCATTTTTCTTTTGTATTCCAGTAGCTTACACTAGAAATATAATGTCTTCAGTCCCAATATTCATTATGATCATTAAGGTTTAAAGCCCACTGAGCAGTAAACCGAGACAAGGAGTAAGTGATTTCTCTCTCTGCAAGGGGGAGGGAGAAGCCCTGCACACCCACAGGGGCATCCCACCCACCCACCAGTGCACACGTGGCTGTATCAGGCCCTGGAAAAGCACAGCTGCATCTTCCTCAGCATCCCCAGCTGAAGCATCACATCACTTCTCATACCAAGTAACTGAAAATGCTTAAAAATGTGTCATACAAATAGTGCTTAGCTCCACACACACCCCCAAAGTACAATGTTCTGGTAGGGAAATGGTCTTTTCAGATATCTCGTCTCCAGAAACAGCAGCATAATCTAAAGTGTCAGTTATTTCATAAATACAAACTAGCAAGACTTGCAGTTCTCCCTGTTTGTTTTTTTTTTTTTTTATGAATCTGCTTTACTCCTTTAGCTGCTTACTCATTTGCACTTACCTTTTAGTCTGGTCATGTAAAAGGTTTTGGAACAAGTACAGAGGAAGAATAAAAACATAATGGTTTCTCACTGCTCGAGGGCATAACTCTAATTAAAAAGAACATTCTTGCTTTTAGCACCCGGACTTCTCTCTCCAAAACCTGAACTTTGACATTTTCAAACTGAGATTTAAAACAAGAGAATAATTCTCAGTGCCATGATGACGGACTGCCGGCATTGTGCAGCGGGAAAGGGGAGGGGTGAGGGAGAGAGAGGTTCAAGGCTAATAGACTTATCAGGGAATTCGAGTTAGGAAAATGCAGATTTGCTCGTCAGCAAGACCGCGGCTGCCGTGCACGCACCAGCACGGTGGCAGCAGCTCCGAGCGGCGCTGGAGTCCCGCACCTACCTGGAGGATGCGCTGCCCTCTCTGCTTAACCAAGGACGACACAAACACACCAGCCCTGAACAGGGGACATTCTCTGCCACCAGAAAACCTTGCAGGTTTCCAGGGCCAGGATCAAGCCCCGGGGTCAGAGCCCCTCGCAGGCAGCGGGGCTGCAAAGCCGTCTCTGGTTACAGGACGCGGTCCCACCTTGGCAGCTCCTCAACAGCAAAGAGCCGAGTTTTCCCCTGAACAAACTCTACAACTTCACAGTTAAAAGGACCGCGCAGATAACGTTGTACTCCAACTGCAGACACATCCCCCGCACCCTAATCAACCCCCCTTACTCTCTTTCTGCCCTTCTTTAGAGACACCACGTTTAAGTCATCGAGTAAATTGGCGGAGCAAAATGGAAATTGGCAACACGTGCTGCTGAGTCACACGTGTGGCAAACCAGCACCTTCTTTCCTGCACAGTTGTTGCTTACAGCCCCCTCTACTCTTGAGATATATGAACTATAAACTTTAAGAATATTTTTAAATGTGTATTTTATAATTAGCTCCTTATAATCAGCTAAAAAAACCCATCCACTTTCAGATTAAAACTGGGGAAAATAAGAAAAAGTGTAGAACCACGACCTCAGAAGCCAAAAAGACAGTAGACACAAGATCAAGAGATGAACAAATGAAATTTTTCAGGTTGGGAATCAAGAGTCATTGAAAACAGCAATTTGGAAAGGCGCATTACAGTTACAAAATTGATAGCAATATAAAATTAACTCATACTACTCTATTTTAACTTCAACACATTACACATCACAGTTCATTTCCTCTCGTAACAATTCAATCAAGGAGCAATTAAATCATTATCACCTCCATCCAATATTAGTATTAATTTTATTTTAAACATCAATATAGAGGAAACATTTACCAACAGCAAATAAAATCCCACGTATATATGGATTTCTGTGCTGAAAATTAGCTCATCAGCTAATGTGAACGGATGACTAAATAATTCCAAGAGCTCCTATCCAGCACATATTCCTTCACAGTGCACATGTGACTGCACCTAATGTGGCAGAGATGGAGGGGTTCACAAGTGGGAAATCTGCACCCCCATGGGCCAGGCTACCCAGTGCAGTGCCCCTGCAGGAAAGGAGATTCTCCATAACTCAGCATTAACCTGACTGGCAGAAGCTCTGAGCTTGCAGAGCTAATGAGTGTTAGCAGAACAGCACGTGTCGCCCATAGAAACATTTGTACAAGGAGCATCCTTGTGGCAGGACATGCTGGAGAACTCAGGAGCAGCTGCAGGATAATTTATTTTTGATTTGGAGTCCTCATCCTGTATAATAACATTAACTAGCTTCTTGATGATTGACCAGCTTCAGCCATCAGATGTTTCAAAGGAAAATGAAGCCTCTCTGGAAACATTACTGCAGGCAGATTTTTTCCCCCTTTGCCTTTTTTTTGCCTACAGGAGAGGAAATACTTTTTTCAGTCTTCATTTGCAACAGCAAAAATGCACCTGCACATGGATGAAACCTTGAAAGGGTTGGGCATGGACACAGGACATCTGTCCAGCAGCCCTACAGAACTACAGGTTCCAGACTTTGATGCAGCAGTGAAGGAAGAGGGGAAGGAAGATATGGACCATCCTCTCCACCATCATTGGGGGTTTGGCTGGTTTAGGAATATCCATCAAAGCACTGCAGAATTTTGCAATCATTGTCCTGCTGGGGTTTAGCTTATTTGGGATTTAATTGTGTCCAGCAGTAATGTGTAATGAGAACAGAGGCTGTGAAACTCGCCCACTGAGCCAGCACACACAGAGGGTTTTTCCAAATCATTTAAGAGTGATTTAGATACTGGGGGAAAAAAGCCCCCAAACCTCAGTTGTTAACTAAGATATGGCCCTATTTCAATTATTCCACTGATTGATCTCTAAGTGATAGATTTTCAAAAGGACCTGATAATGAAAAGTGTCCAGTTCCCATTAAAATGTAATGGGATTGATACCTAATCTGTTCAGGCTCCTTGGAAAAATCCAGTTTAAATCAATCTGTGGAGAAGCTTTGCCCTTTCGAGACTACGAGTTAGTAGAATTTACTCTTGCACTGCACAAATCTGATGAGTGCTAAATAAGATGCTCCTGAAGCATCTGTCCGTATGTCTCTGTCCTGGACAACACCATCCATTCTAATCCAGTTCTGGACTTGGGCAACAGAAATCCCCTAATTTCCACTAACCATATGTTAGCTTTGCCATATGGAAAAGAATATGCAGTAATGAGAGTAGTGACAGAGCCAGATTTCTTCCCATATGTAATCTAGAGCATGACAGCCTCTCCAGAGGAGAAAAAGCCAGGTACAGCCCGTGTATGTCCTGCAGGGAGAGCCCAAGTTGCCTAGCAAACACACTGTAAAACACTCTCACACAGATTCTTCAAAAGGATGAATTAACTGCATAATTATTTTATAGTTGTACCCGGATACAAAAGCTTGGTTGTCTGCCATGAGCACTAAGACTTCAAACTGCAAGCAAAAACCTGGTTATTCGCTATTACTGAGAATGCCACTCTTACAGAAATTCAGCGGTGTCTTGATGGGGTTTTATGAAGATTTCAGAAAAAAAAGAATGTATCATTTATGTGAAAAAAACCCTTCATGGTTATGAATTTACGTCCTTCCAATGTTAAGATGCTGCTAATAGGTATCTTCGGTGCGACAGGAGCGATGCAGGTGACACAGCGGGGACAGAGCGGATATTTGTCCGCCTTTGCCCAACAGAACTTGGGGCTAAGTCACAGGCAAGAGTCCAGTGACAGCAGAGTGCTCCCTCTCCTACCCATTTCCTCGCAGACCGAAAGCTCTGCAATCAAGGCAAAAAACGTCAGAAATCCAGGGAAAAGATTTGGCAGGTCCCCAGTTGTTCAGCTCAACTATTCATCCCCTCTGTCTCACCTCATCACCTGTGGAAATGGCTGTTCCAGACCAAGCACAAGCCTGCAGGACACAGCAGTGGGACAGGCTGGGATGTCACACCTGGAGTGACCCACAGGGACGTGTGGCCAGGGCTGACACGCATCCTGGTGATCCTGACCTTGGATTAGCTAAGGCAGACCTCAACCACCGTGCTCAGGCAGCTCTCAGGGAAATGAGAGAGGCATAAATTATCTCCTGTGCTAGGCTAACTCCTTCCCTCTGCAAGGAAAACCACGTTTCTGAATAAAACAAAGCTTCCTCCTTCCTTCCGTGGTGCCTCCGAGCAGATGTTCGTATGCTCCCTATTCTGAGTGCTGATACAGCCCAGAAAGGTTATCTAATTACAGAAACAATACTTATTGGATGCACTAATGCTTCTGCAATTTTAATAGCAATATGATAGCTAGGATTTATATTATTTTCCTTTTCTGATTAATTATTTACATAGAGACAAGCATAGATTATTAAGTACGTGTGCGCTGTGCCAGGCTGCAAAGAGATTTTTTAGAAAGAAAAGAGAAGAAACAGACACTAAACTTTTTTGGAAACAGTCATCCAAGTGCTTTGATATCCTGTGACCCAGCAATTTGCATCTAGGTTCCTGGTACATTGGCTCAGAGCACAGACTTGATCCAGGACACCACAGGTAATGTTGTGGCTTCCCAGTTTGGTAGCAAGCTACAGTAGGGAGAGAACACACTGATCCAGGAAAGCTGTGTTTGGCCACAAGCCTAACGAAACGCCTCAGAGGAGTACATGGCACTGGGAAACATCATCAAATTTAGGTTGTTTTTCAGTGACTGTTCGCCTGCCCTCCATGGAATGTGTCCTCAAGGTGCTAACTGGAATCAGGAGAAAATTTAGGAACAACCAAGACTTCAGAGAGAGACATGTGTCATCTACCCAACCCATTTCAAAGCACATCCACAAATTCTTCAGCTAGACTGTATTCTCTTGGAAGCACACATTTTCTCTCTTTTTAGTAAAAAATCCTCCAACATCTGTCTAAAATTTATCGTATTTTCCTAAGATCAAGTAATTCTTGGAGATTTGCCCCAATATACTTTAACAGACAAGTCGGATAACTATTGCTAAATGGCAACATTGAGCCTGGCCAGCTATTCAGGTGGGATGATCTCATTTTCAATATTTCATTTTAAAAAAATTCAAATCAGCTTAAGACACTCTTAAGGCTACGGATAAAATTCTGCCCTTTGTAGAAATCTGAAAACCATGGCCACTGCACAACCCTTCAGCTTGGAACACAAATCACTGTTTAACATCTGTGCAAATTCCTCCACATTTGTTTATCATTCCGCATACCAAAAAGCACTTTGCTAACTTTCTGCAAATCCAGATGTTTCTACGAAATGGTGTTGTGATGCCCTGGTAAAATTAATGAGAGGAAACTCCTGAGGAGGAAAAAGACAAATCTTTATGCTTATGTCATTAAATTAATTCAGGCTGGAAAGAAATTAATCCTATCAAGTTTTAATCAGGTGGTGACTTTGCTTTGATTTGTGAATAACAGTTTTAATAAAGGATATTTCACAGAACAGAAGAATCTCTAGTGCAAAATGCCCCACAGCCTCCTCCTATGACTGGGAATTTCTGGTCATTAAAAAAAGCCAAACCAAAAGCAGAACTATCACTACCTACCTCATCTGCAGCTATGAAAACGTGAGTGAGAGGTCAGAGGAGAGGGGAAAAAAAAGCGAGTCCTTGGAAAAAAGGGCTGGAAGAGAAAAAATCTCATTAGAGTGACTCTAAAATCCTAATCTCTGCCACTGGAATAGAGATGAGCCACCCTTTCAGCTCCCAGACAGGAAACACAGGGGGTGATAGCTCCAGAAGAGGAAGAGATTCGGGAACAGAAACGTGCGTGTATCACACAACTCATAAAGGTCATGGCTTAGCTGTGGAGTTATTCCACAGCCACAGAAGGAGCCTTGATCCACACCAAAGGCTGCAGAAACACAGACCAAGGATGAACCTCATCTTCTCCAAGATCTAGAGGGAAATCAGGCACTCTGGGAAAGGTGCAAGAACGGGGCAGATTCGTGTATCTGGGAACTGCAAGTAACAGTCTTGGTATCTTCACAGCCCTGGGTGCTGGGGAAGGGGACACATACCAAAGGGAAAGCACAAATACTCGTGGATGGAAAGCAGAAACATTCTTGAACGGGCCCAAGTGCCTGTGGTGTTTGCAGTCACGCTGCAGCCTCGTGGGCACTGCAGCAGCATCTTCCTTGTGCCAGGCAGCCCTGCTCCCTCGGCCACCGAGTGCTCTCCTGGAGAGGGACGGGGTGGGAGCCAGCACCTCTCTGCCTGCAAGGAGAAAAGGCAGATCTAGACAGAGCTCCCGCCCGCCTATTTTCTGGTGAGGACTTATAGAGTAAATCTCAGGTAGCAGTGAGCCCTGCTGCTCAGGGAAAAGCTGAATGTGACTGAGAAACCCTTCCGTCACGCTGTCACAGAAAGCAAGTTCCCTGGGGCTTGAAGGAAGGCTGTGCCTTAAACGATTTGCTATTTAATGGGCTTTTTCTTTGCAATCAGCATGTGAACTTTGTAAAAACTACCGGTTTGGTTTCCAGAGTGTGCAGTCCCGAGCCCATGGAACCCACACAGCTCCCTGTTCCCCGCCCCGATTGGCAACCCTGCCAAAGGAGCCTCCCTACAATTCCTACAGCATGTATTGTATTAAAAATAATATGCTCCTGATTTTAAAAAGAGTTTTTAAAAATATGCCATTGGAACATCACCTCGCTAAAAGCTAAAAAAGATGCATTTTTAGTAACAGAAATACGAGAAAAGAAGTCTGGAACAGGGCAGTTTGGCCCACATGAGCACTGCAGACCCAGAGTCAGATGGGTTCCTCTGAAACCAGGGGGATTCAGGGTAGGAGTGAAGGATAATCTGGGGCCAGTGGGAGTGAAGGATCAGGCCTGGCCTTGTTCTTAGCCCTCTCCAGAGAGAGGACAGGAGGGAAGGGCGTTCCTCAGGGTGACCTTGCACAGCTGCTTGCAGGGCAGTGCTGAATGTTCTCCAGTTCTCCACTGCAGCAGGAACTGGGGAGTTCTGCAGGACCCAGCTTCAGCCGGAGAAAAGGGCAGCAGCTGGGTGTGCTGTGCAGGGAGGAGACTTCCCACTGTCTGTCATCCCTGCCCACAGCCCCCTCAGAGCCTGCTCTCCATGAGCAGTCATGGTTCAGGCTCCAGCACACACCTAGAACAGGACAGATGTTGTCCCCCAGGCAGGAGCCTCCAGTGGACCAGAGCACTGAGCCAAGTCACCATCTGTCACCTTCACAGCTAGACCAACCCTATTCCCCTTGTGCCCTGCATCTCCCACAGGGATTTCTTCCTGGCCTCTTTCTCCAGGGGCCCAATTGCCATCAGAATTTCTCATCCTTTAGGAGAGATGCAGAGGACTAAGGCTGAGCAGCAGCCTCTAACCCCTTCTCCTGAGACAAGCTTAGTCTTTGTTGCACTGTATTTACTTCTGTTTTCCAAGAGTGGGGAAAAGCAAACAATGTAGAAAACCTTTAATTTCACATTTTTTCCCAGCTGGTAAAAATGATAGCTGGATATGCACACATTGGTATAATCGTCTCCTAAACAAATGGCACAATGACAAACCGAGGGGGCGGGGAGAGGGGGAGCAGAGCACAAGCTGGTGTTTTCAATTTAGAAAGTATGCATTATTTACACTGCCATTATTCCACTCAATTTGAGTTCACGCTTTAGTCCTAATTTCAGTATAATCAAAGTCAATGAATATTTAATCAGCATTGCTTCCAGAAATTGAGTAATGCCATTAACATAATGTCCCCAGGACTTCAATGCCGATTTTCCTCAAAAGCATGGGACTTCCACTCTTCCTGCCCTTCCCCCCATCACTTTAACCAGCTGATGCTCTGACCCCCACCTTTGCTGGGCTTAACAAGGTGGCACCTGTCCGAAATGCAGTGAATGGGAGCAACACTCCCCAAACGCAGAGATGTGTCCCCACTGACGCTGATCCAGCCCCAGGGTAGGTAATAAAAGTAGAGCATTTCACTTCAATATGGCTCAGTCTGGAAAAGCATCATAATAACAATAATCCATTTGCACTTCTGGAGCACCTTTCGGCAGAGGGGCTCAAGTCGTTCTGCAGGCATTAATTAATGCCTCCACTCCCCTGCAAGGAGGGCACTTATTTGTGTGAGAGCTAATCTACAGAGAGGAAAACTGGAGCATGATGAGGTTAAGTGTCTGGTTTACAGCCACCCAGGAATCCAGTGGCATTTGGGCGGAAGTCTGGAGCTCTGACTGGCTCCAAGCTTCCTTTCCTAACCAACAGACTGTGCTGCTTCACTAAAATGAGATCAAGAAAAGCGGCAGTACTTATGAATATTTATGAACAATACAAAATTACAGCATAAAAAAATTGTACAGACATTTCAGAGCTGCTAAGTGATGGCTCCAGAGCTGTATCTCCATGTGCACAGAGCATTCAGCAGTCAGTGCACACATGCCCCCTCCAGTGGGGCTGCATCTAATCTATCATCTTTTCTAACATGACTATCACTGTAATATCTCAGCAATGCCTTCAGCTGAAGACCTATCACAGCCTTCCATCTATCTGAGCTGGCTTATAAAGCTTTTCTCCATGGTGCTGGAAAATCTGTGGGGCATGTGTTTTAAAATACTGGATAAACTCCGCACTTTCCCTTCTGTAAGTCTAGATAGAGCTTTAATGAAACCTTTATCAGTAATGAACAATCTCTTGTTCTCCCATAAAATTAGAATTAATCCTTTTTTATGTTAATAAGGAAGGAACAAAGTTCAATTTTGTTCACACAACACATACAGTTGGGAAGTCTGAGGTTACGTGTAGGAAGCACTTTGAAAGTTATTCTAACCTGATTTTCAGAGGGTTTTGATAGTTTGGGATCATCACACTTTCATAAACTCTTCCATGAACAATTTCTTATTACGTATCAGTTTACTGATCCCCTATTTGCAAATCTGTGCAAATAGATTGTTCTTAGCAGGCTCCAGCATGGCACAGGCTCACCTCAGTGCAGGTGTTCTCTTCGGTAATGGCATTAAGGATCATTTTCCAACTGCTGAAGATTTCTGGGTTGCACAGGTGCACGTGGTATATGGAAAACTTCAGTCCCCACCTCTGAGAGTGGCCTTCAAAAATATTTTCTCTAAAAGTTTGCAAAGCTCTTCAAGCTCAAAACCAATAATACAAATATGTGCTTATTTTGCTGAATTACATCACGGCTGTGACCAGCTCAAGCGCAGTCCTGCTGGCCTGGCCATGCGTTTAGGCTGAGGTTGGCAAGGATGAAGTAACATCTGACAAATTTACACTCCAGCCCCATGGAATTGCCCTGATGTGGGTAAATATGAAGATCGAGTTTGCAATCATTTAAAAAGCCTTATTCATGACTCGTGCCAAGAGTTTGCTCTTGGAGATGGTATGGAGAAAATAAATGGTGCAGATGGAACAGGGATGGAGGAGTAAAGCCTGTGCCTGCAGAGAGAAAAAGGAGGTACTTTGCTGGAGCAGGAGTGGGAAGGTGTTTGTTATAGTCTGGAGAAAGGTAGAGACTTGCTCAGCTCAGAAGCTCAAGTCAGGAGCAAAGAATAGCTTGTACATGTCACTGGCATCACAGAGTGAAAGCCTCCCTATAATCTCAAGGAAAACACTTCTATAAGCCCAGGCAGCATTTTTCCAGCCTATCTTGTCCTTAATAACAAATATTTTGAAACCAGAAGATTAATGGTTCTGTGGAAGTGACATGTTCTCCTGTCTCTTAAACGAAGTTGTCTCAGCCATGCTCCACCAACACCCCCTGACACCTCTCGTTTATCCTGATGGCTTTAAACATCAGCCTTAGCAACCACCACTGCCATCCTGGCTGAGAGGGAGCAAACCTGGCACCAGCTGTCTTCCAGCAGCAGCAGGAATGAAACGTGGGAGTTCTGCCCTGGAAAATCCCACCTTCACCGACTGAATGGAAACCAGTGACTCTGACAACATCTAGGGATACTTTCCTTTGAAGGAGAACAAAGCAGTCTCACATGTGTGGTCTGCAGCTCACCAACATGCACAGAAGGGCAATCAGCTCTCACAGCGCTGTTGGGAAGGCTTTTCACAGCCCAGTTCCTGACAGGCAGGGTAAGAGTTAAGCTGGAGGGTGGGGGAGAAGCCAGAGGATTGCCATAACATATCATCAGTGGGACTATTAATAGGGTTCAGGTTATAACTTATTCATGAACTTCTGCACTTTTCACTCGCGCAGTATGGCAGGGTAACTCGGGAACACTTATGAATGACACTACTAATGCACCAAAGAGAAAGGAAACACAGCTCTGCTGCTGTTGCACATAAACCTATATATTGCTCTTCAAGACCACAGCAGATCAGCCAAGCAGACACGGATACTGCTGTTAGGAGATCGGCCCTCAGAGCATCACTACCCCCGCTGGGCCTGGGATGCCTTTGGCAGATACACAGCGCATTAAATCTTTTCATCTTGGCAATACTTGCACAACTTGCTGTATGATTCCTGGTTCAGCCAACACTTATGAGCATTGTCAGACTCAACAGGCAGCACCTCTCCCCACGGCCATGGAGGCCCAGTGCCAGCCCAAGGGCATTTCCCTTGCTCTTTGCAAACCCAGTGGAATTCTTCGGAGCAATGGCCTTCCTTAAAAGTGCCACAATACAACTCACAGTAAACTGATGCTGATAAACTGGGCCAAAGCAAAGAGTCCAAAAAGCTTCACACTCTGAAAAATCAGCTCCATGCTTTTTGAAGTTCACCTCCACGGTTTTGAATGGCCCTGAGGGCAATTGAGAACAATCACTGGCACCAGGAAGTTATGGCTGACCAGGCAGCACCTACAACATCAAAACAGAGCTTGCAGAAATGTGATGACTCAAACTCCCATTGTTAATTCGGTTCCTGAAGGAACTGAAGACTTATACTGTGGCACAAATAATTTGGGACTTGATAGATACGGCAAAGGCGATGGGATGTGTCAGTCGCAAGGCTGAGGGAAGAACCTAGCTGTCCCTAAGGACCAGGTTTATTCCTCTCAGCTACACGCCTGGCAAGAGATTTAGCACTTGTCACTGGTCACTGTTTTATCTCCAGTGTCTTAATTGTCTTCCTGCTAGTTAGGGCTCATTGTATGTTCTATTGATTGTTGTTTCCCCACTAACTGACTGTGTGGTTGTTGGCTTCTTTAATTGCCATCCTGAAAGGCACTGTAGATTTTCCTACGACAACATTAGTGACGGTGAGAAAACCAGAGTGGTGCAAGGAATTTCGGTGTTAATACAGTCGGGAAGCACCAAGGTCTTGGAATGCTCTCAGCCCATTTAATGCCTTCTCTCAGCCAACTCATCCTAACCTTGTACACCAAACATTAAAGTTTTCACATTCATATGCTGGATTCAAGTTCTGGTTTTGCCCCATATTCTGGTTCAATCTTCGTTAACCCAGACGATGGATGTACAGAGCCTACAGCACATCCTTTCCAACACACATGTGCTTCCCAGCTCCTCCTCCAGTTATCTGAGTCTGATCCAAGACACAGAATTCAATGGGTATTTTCTTTAGACTTCCACAGACCTTTTGGTCCAGATCTTAAAACATTTAATGCTTCTCACAGACCTAAGGATACAGACAAGGGACCAAGGGAGATTTTTCAAGTCATCTAATTCCTACTAATTAACTCAGCCATGTTAGAGCCTTTGAAAGTTTGACAAAGCACTCACAAGCTTTTTTAGGCAGTTGAATTGCTTTACCTGGCTCAGTCCTCCAGCCCCCATATTTGCAAACACTGTCTGCATATGCCAGCCCAAACTCTTAATCCAGATACACAGGGCAGGATGAGTCAGTCATGCAATACATTTCACTGTTCCAGAGATGACAGAAGACTATGAGAAGAAAGATTAATTAAAGACCTAGACAAGGAAAAACCCCCTTTTTTTCAGAAACCATTTAGCAGTGAAAGGCACCGGGCATTATTCAAGGCTTATTGAATTCATGCTGGCTCTCTCTTTTCTGGAATGGCGTCAATACTGCAATTGATTCCAGGCCTTTTCTTAGAAGAGTCCCAGTTCTAATTTAATCCTATTGAGCAGCAGTCAGAAGCCCACCAAGGGAGGAATTCCACTCATTTTAGCAAAACAGCCAAACCGTGGTGGGTTTGACAAAACCAAAAGGCAGGATGCCTTTTGCTTGTTTTTGAAGGGTAACCGTCACTGCAGCAGTCCCTGTCGCTGCCACTGCCTACTCCCAAGAATGCAACATCCAGGACCTTGCTTGTTTTCCTATTAAGGCAACAAAAGTGCTTTGCTCAGTTTTGGGTAAAAATGGAAGTATATTTTTAAAGAGATAAATGGTCCTTTGGTTCCTGATGATTCCTTCTTTTTTTTTTCCTATTTTGTCTTCTTTTTTTCTCCCCAGTAAGAAAAAACCGTTCCCTTCCTGTGCAAATGTTCACGAGGGAACAGTTAAAGGTTCTTTTTCACCCAGCTTTTCAACCAGTCAGTACAGGAGGTCACATTTCAGCTGATGAGAATATGCTATGAAAACTTGTGTGTGTTATTCCTACATATCCTGACCTTCCTGTTATTCCTTGTCACCCCTCCTGAACGTAAGAAAAGCAACAGAAAAAGAGGAATTCCCCCCTCAACACTTGAAATCTATCCCCCAGCCTTCTCCAAATCACTTGAATAGTTCTTACTGTAAGTGAGGAGCTAGGGGGGACTATGAGTTATCCTGCCACATTTACAGGCCTTTCTTTAATTTCAGGACACTGTTCCTGAACTTTAATGGAATGATTAGTGATGTGCAGCAGCAGCAGCAAGAGGAGGAACACAACTGAAGCCAGGAAAGCGTAGAGATGCAATCCCATCCATCTTTAGATGCCACATCCCCAGCAATATCTGCTGTGAGCACCAATTCATTAGACTGGTGCAATCTCTTCAGTAACAGCCCCAGCCTGTCCCGGCTGCCTCCACAGAGCAGCTCATTAAACCCTTACAAGTCAGTGCAGAACCACTTTTCTCAGGCTTCATTGTTTCCCAGCACTGACCTTATTAACCCTTAGGCACAGCAAAAGGGTTGTTTATTTGCTGAAACACCTTCTTTGGATTGAAGCGATGAGAAGTGTGGTAGGAGCATGTGGAAAAGGGAGGGACACCTCTCAGCAGTTCTGGCCTGGCCTGTCCCAGGCTGCTGACAGGGCACAGGTCCACCAGCCCTGTGAGAACAGCCCGAGCAGGCTCTGTCTCTTGACCTGAGGAAGTGCCAGGTTTCATCGGGCTTTTTTCAGAGGAGACGGATGGAGGAGTTTCTCTTTCCATGGGTCCTGCTGCTCTGTGCAGATGTTCTGTTTGGCTTCACTTTGCTCTTTTATCTACAAATAGACCAACTCACCTCCCTCTCCTTCAGAGTTCTGCTTTTATGTGTACCCAGGGCTAACACTGTAGCCAAACTCAGCCCATGTCTTTAACTTCTCCTAAAACTCAGCCAAACTCACAATTCTTTGGTTGTCTTCTTGCCACCTCTTTTATGAAGCTGTCCCTGTTGTTCCCACACTGCCTTGGATCCACTTGTCTCTGAAACCAGATTCGCGCTCAGCAGCTTGAAAAGGAGAATACACATGCACACACACACAAGCCAACCTAACCCACATCTAATTCTGAGGAGCTGATGGCTACTTGAGGAACAGTTCACTTTATAAATGAGAATATATGAAATACTCAACTGAGAGGGCTACTCAGTATTTCTGCAGCTTTGTCCAATGCTCAGGTATTCTGAAGTATTTCTATCTTTTGACAGTTTAAGCAAGACCAGTTTCTCTGTCTGAATGCCTTTAGCTCTCACCTTCCTCCCAAAACAGAGGCCTATTCTTCCCATGTCTTCTGGTCCAGTCTCATCACCTACCGGAAATCCCACAGGGAGAAACAAGAAATAAGTATTCTCCTTTAGCCATAGTTTTCATGTCCTGTATGTGGTACTTGCCAAAACCATTTAACTGCAAACTTCTTGCTGGAACCTGATCTGATGGCCCATTATTTCCTAGCTCTGCCTTATTGTACAAATAGAGAAGGTGATAGAGGGTCTTAACAAGAAGGGGAACAGAGACAATCTCCGAGAGTTTTATGTCTGCATTTCGAGGTGCCTGACAAAAGTTTGCAAGCATTTTTTGCCTGTGAACAGCACACTACCCACCACGCCTGAAGGTGCCAGAAAAGCGAGCTTGGAACACACACAGGGGAAGCACTGAGTTGAAAAACAGCCAATTCAGTGTCTCTCTTCTCACAACAACCAACAAGCACATAAATGAGTCTTGCACTCTTCTTTCCTCATCTTCACTCTGTGGCCACTCTCCAAAGAGAAGGGGGTGTGATGAGCCAGGGGAAAGCAAAGCAAAACACCCCTGTTTCAAGATCTCATTAACTGGGAAGCTAATAAGTGCACTGAAGCTTTCATTCCTCAAGCTGAAACAGGAGAAGTTAAGAGGAGAAAAAAATACTTTTAAAGTGTCAAAATTTTTTACTTCTCATCTGTAACAGCTCCTCTGTACATCTTTAATAGCTGATCTCCACATGAAACCCTTGGGTGCAAGGTTTAGGGAGCCAGAACTTACTGGAGTGCTTACACCCACATTTCAAAACTCAAAGCCTTTCCACAGAAAATAAGATGACTGAAAAACTGCGTGAAGTCTCTCCCTCATATAATCTAGAAGCTTATTAGCTACTTTTTGACTCTTGAGCCGTTAGAGTTTACTGGGTCCATGCCTTCTCTCTCATCTCCTCTTCCTCTGGGCCAAAAACCTTCCTTAGTTCTCCTGCCCCAAACTCCTCAGACCTTCACCTTTCATCTCTGAAGCAGAGGGGAGGAAGGCAAGGAATCAAGGAGCTCTTTCCTACAGCAGCTAGAGGGGGTGAGAGATTTAAATTTACCCAGAGGACAGATGATACAAAAAAAAAAAAAGCCCCACCCAGAAGCAACAAGTGGGATTCAAGGCTTTGTCTTTGTTTTGAGAACAAGAACGAAGTCAAATGCCTGTGATCGTGACCACGGGATCCTCCCACCTTCAGAAAAACAAAGCACCTGAACACAATGGTAAAGTTTTACACAGGTTATAGTTAGCAAAAGGGTCTTGCTTTTACACAAAAGGAAAAGTAAACCTAAGGAAAGTAGAAGCCTGATTAATTTTTCAAGTCATCCACTATTAAATAAACACAGGACAGAATCAATGGCTTCTGCTGAAATTCAGCAAAACTTCCTTGGCATTTTGGAACATCCCTTTTAATTTCCACTGGCGGTGATTTTTTCTCGTTCAAACTAAAATTTTTCTTTTTTTGAAGAATTGATAATGAAAGACTATAATTCCTCACTTACTACACGTTTGTTTGCTTCCAGCTTCTTAAGATCAATGTACTTACGTCTAAAAATAATCACAAGTGCTACTAAAAGTGCAAATAAATTCTGAGCTGCCTAGCAAAGCAATGCTTCTAAACAATAGTCAATGTTCATAAGCAGTGCTATGACAACAGGTGTGACAAAGAACTGACTATTGCTTGTGCTGTCTTCAGACTTCAGATCGCTACACAGAGTGGACCCAAATCATCTGCACAAGACCGTGGCATATGCATGATCCCACTTTTGAGAAAGTCTCTCCAGTTTGTGTGGTAGCACTGAACCAAAGCTAAGAAAAACTTTTCATTTGTCTAAACTGGAGCCTAGTAGGCTTTGTTTATTTTTGTCTCCTAAAAGTGCCTCTGTTATTTAGAAATCTGATATTTAACTGGGAGCTCAGGCCAACACCCCTCAGTTTCAGGGGGAGAGAAGGGCTGGGGTACCCCTCAATGCCCTAGAGATACCAGGCTGGATTTCTTTCTTTTTTTTTTTCAGCTAATATTTAAACATTTTTCAACTGACATGGAAAGAGGCATTTTTAAGATGCTTGAATTCCTTTCCTTTTCTTAAAGGAAACTAAAGACACGTAAACACACCCATGAAATTTGGGGTCCGGTTATCTGCCTTTAGTCAGCTGTAAAAAGATTTGGCATAAAGATGCTGATCACACAACAAGACAGTGCCAAAGGAGAAAGTAAAACTCAGGGATGGCCAGGTCTTTCTCTCTTAAACATCTCTGTAAAACAGTGAGAGAAATGCATAGCCCCAGATCACCCCAGCCCCTTGCCCAGCATGCCAGGAGCGTGGTTGGGATTGCGATTACTGCCAACCGTGGAATTGCCCGAGCAATGACATCATCACTGTCATGGAAACCCAGTGGTTTTGTCACAGGGAACTGAAACCTGGTGCCTGGGAAGCAACAGCGAGAGCTCGAGTTCCCATTCCAGAGTTCCCATTCCAGAGGTCCCATTCCAGAGGTCCCATTCCAAAAGCAACATGTGCCTCTGGCTCGGCTCCCTGCCCTGGAGAGCCTCCTCTGTTCTGTCCTGTGGCCGTAAAGGTCACTGCTGGAAGGGTAGGCTGAGTCTGTTCCCCTTAGGCCAGATAGTGTCTGAAGCTTAGGAAAAGTTTTACTTTCTCTTGTGCTTTTTCAAATTTTTACTTTGGGTCACTTCCCTTTCAGCAGCAGAAGAGGCAAGAGGATTCACCCTGGCTGATGGAGTCAGCTGCTGACAATACAGTACACTTAAAATTCCTTTTAATATTCTGCTTAGATACACTATAAAAGAAGAATGGATATCCCGAATAATTAAAATATGTTTAATTTGCATGGAGCTCAGGGCATTGTTCTGACATCAAACATCACTGTCAGCCATACGTGGAATTTCAACCGCCAAGTGCTTCATTTATGTGAAAATTAGCTTAAGTGTACAAAGAATGAAAAATTTATGATTATTTCACATTTTAATAAATGCAGTGCTATGCATTAATTTAGACTTCTAAAACAATTTTGACAGTGACGAGGGAATCCTTCACAGACTAAGTGCTGCAGCGTGCCGCGTTTCACATGTCCTGCGGAATTATGTGGTGGAGTGTTAAGGCAGTTAGATTTTTATGTTTTTAAACAAAGATATTATATGACTATATCACTTAAAAAATACTGCTTCACTCTTCCTGCTGCGCTCCCATGAGACGGCACAGAACCCATCAATAGCTTTCAGACAGATCGGCATCTCGTGTTACACAGAAATGTTTGCAGTGAGAAAAAAAGGGCATATATTACATTGTTCAGTATAACAGGCGCTGGCAACTTTCCCCAGACTTTTGCTGTACAGGAAAATCACTTTGGTGGTGACAGGATCTTCCACAAGGTGCCAAGAACTGGCACCAGTGCGTTATTTTTCATGAGCATCTTCTGTTCTTCACGGTAAAACACGAAGCTGCACCACGTCTCACTCCTTACAGGCCATGGGGGATTTCTCCAGGCCTAAATGGGAATCCCACAATGTTTTTGGGTCTGGGGTACCCCGGACTAAGAGAGGAGACAGTGGTAACACCTCACAAACTGCTGCTTCTCTTGGTCCAACCGGATGTCCCCTTCAAATGGCACTTTTCATACAATGATCAACTTTGCATTTTGCATGACAAAATTAATAAAGCGCTTCTGTAAATGTGGAATCATAGAATCATAGACTAGTTTGGGTTGGAAGGGACCTTTAAAGGTCATCTGGTCCAGCCCCCTGCAATGAGCAGGGACATCTTCAACAAACTTCTGGAATTCTGTACAAACCCCCTGACTCAAAATATAAATGACACAAAGACATTAGAGGATTTTTAGCCGTTGTCAGCCCACATAAGTCTGACTTTTGTGCTTTGCAAGATCTGGCATTTACAGACATGTTAAACACAGTACACTCCCCTCTCTGCATGTATTGCACGCTCAAAATCTACATTAAAAGAAGGTTATTAACATCATCCTGCAAGAGTTCAGAAAAGAGACTAAAACCAACTTCATTCTGCCGTTTCCTAAGGTGGGGCTCTTTGAACAAAGCTCTTTGGTGTATTTCCATTTCTTCTTTTCTTTCTTTTTTTTTTTTTTAAAGCAAACTTATAAAAATGGAAATTCTATCACATAGCCTCACCTTGAGCACAGATGAATTATAAACAGGGTTTGATCCTTCAGATCCACCTAGAGCTCTCAGCATGTGAGCTTATCTAGTAACCAAAAGCAGCAAAAAGCCTTCATCCTATCTGAGAATCAGCTCTGAAAGGAGATGAGATCAGACACACGCTTTGCTATTGGCTTTCATGGCTGTTTCCTGACAGCAAAATAGTACTAAGAATAAAGAACCTTAAGACCCATTCCAGCTGCTTTAAACAGGTGTGATCTGGCAGGCACAGCTACTTCTGTAAACTGTGAATCGTGAGTCAAAATCTCCACTTCATGGTCTGGTTACTTCTGGCCTGTGCTGTCCAAATGCCAATCTCAGCCCCTGTTGCAATAACACCAAGAGCAGGACTAACCTCTGCTAGGACAGGAGCAAACTTTTACTCTGTGTCTCTTTGGCACAAGAAATCTTGGCCTGGCACAGGAATGAGTCACTTAGAAAATCTGCTTGCTGGGTATTGAAGGAGCAAGTGTTGCACATGTTTATATTGCATTTTGCAGGTCTGCGACCAGCATGTGGCCTTTTGGGTTAATGTGGGAATGGCCACTCTCTCTGTAGATGGGAGCAGAGCCCAGGACACTGCTGGAGTGCCCCATGTGTCATAGTTTGGTGGTTTGGATGCCACCAGCCAAGCACAGACCGTCACTTCTGGGCTGGGTGGGCAGGCACAGGCCAGTGTGGTGACCTGCCATGGGCCAGCTGCTCTCTCAGAGGGGTCTGCACAGAGGCAGAAGGAAATCGAGGGAGGAAGGAGGTTGCTGGTAC
Organism: Rhagologus leucostigma; assembly: GCA_013397725.1. NCBI lineage: Eukaryota > Metazoa > Chordata > Aves > Passeriformes > Rhagologus > Rhagologus leucostigma. The sequence continues at coordinate 4,671,640 of VZTD01003312.1, read as the reverse complement.
CCTTGGCTTTGCAGAGAGAGCTGGAGAGTGCTGTGGGGAGACGCCTTTCCAGGGAAACCTTCACGGGACCTTGAGGGTCCCAAATCACTGAGAGGACCAGGAGCCCTGCTGGCTCTGCGTGATGCACTCTCAGCCTCGGTCAGTAAGAAAGATGCCTTTCCATGAACACTTTTGGCCTGAGACTGAGGTGAATGCCTTTTCCTGCTCTGCAGCTTGTCCTGTGACCACTGTAAGAAGTCACTGGAGGCAGAGCTGTCTGCTCACACTGCTCCCCTCAAGTGCTCCCTGCCGGCCTGGCACCAAGCAGGGACCAAGTAAATGCCACCTGCTTTGCTTAGTCCTCCCTGCCACTGCTGTAATGCCTCTGTAGCCCTCAGGCTAAGAGTTTGCACTCCTTCACTTAGTGTTTGTCAAAGAAAATGAAAATACAAACAAGAAAATCAATGTTTGGGTTTTTTTTAACGAGTTATTTTATTGACATTTATGCTGCAAGTGCAAGGTGGTGTTTGATACCACTGGCCTACCAGGGCAAGGGAAATATTGGTTCAAAAAAAGCCCCCCTGGGATGAAAAGATCGCCATGGACTTTACACTGGATGGTAGATATCTCATAACTTACATAATCACCTCAAGTGGGATTTCAGAAGTATTCTGCTCTAGTCTTACTGCATTTCCAACACCAACTGAAGATAATTTTAAGCGCTGTTATGAATAGAGACATTTACGAGCCTTAATATTTCTCCAACACTTTTTACTAAGCTTTTGTGCGGTCTGTAAGTCAGATGAGAGTGGTATTTGCATATTTGTAAAATAGAATGTGGATCATTTTTATCTGGAGAATACAACTGAAAACTGCCATCAGAAATTAAAGGAAAATCTGGAAGTATGCATTTAAAAGCAGGTGAGGGGCTGGTCCTTTATTTGGCTATCAATTTGTGTAGAATACAACTGTCTGAATTTACTGGGAGAAAGATTTCTTGTGATTCGAGGATCACAGTGGGATGTTTTCAGCCAGATGAAATCGAGATCATTCTGGTGTTAAATATTGCTGTAGGAGGTTAGGCCTTCAACCTAATACCAGCAGGCTGCCTCAAGGAATTGTTCGTAACTGCAGAATATTTTGTCAAAAGCACTATCATCACATGCAATTTCCAAACCAGTAACACTAAACCAGAGGACTGCAGCTGGGGAGGAGGAAAAGGCAGTGAAAAGGCTGCAAAAAACTGAAGGAAAAGGGAGCTTGCAGCAGCCAGGAGACCAAGGCAGGAGCAAAGAGGGATACCTTTTGTTTGTATCAGGGGTGACCAAGCCTGAACTTCCCCTCCCCATTTTGCAGCACCGAGGCAAGCCAGCCACAAACAATCTTGCCTCCAAGGTCTGAGCAGTTTGAAGTACGTGCATGGGGGTGTCAGTAATGAAACACCCTCTAAGGAGGTTGCAGAGGCAGGGGGAGGAGATGGAGCTGAAGATGGCAGTGGGCTGAGGGAGCAGAAGGGACAAAACACGATCAGGACAGACGGAAACTTCACAAGTGAGACTCTTACTGTAGATGAAAATGAACTGAGAACTTGACAGTCACCTGTCAGATGCCAAAACAGGAATTGTCTCTTCCCCCCATCAATTTATATGGCCCCACACACTGCTCCAGAGCAGTAAAAATATAAGAGGTTCTGTGCAAACAAGGCTTCTGAATGATGATCCTCCTATTGTGGGGTCAGGGTTTCTGCACTAGCCCAAGGCCGTAGTCCAGCAAGACTTGAGAAGACAAAAATCATTAGATGTAAACTCCTCAGAAGCAATCAAAAGGCAGCCACTACTCAGGTTAATGCCTTTGGTCACCACCTTTTTAGTGAGCATACAGATGCCCAAACAACAGTATATCTACAGCTACAAATCTAGCACAGGCATAATGCCTGGAGGAACCCAGGGTGGTTGTAGAACCCGGTGATACAGAATATTCAGCCAAGCCCTACAGAGAATCATTAAGTTTGGAAAAGACCTCCAAGATCATCAGCCGAAAACCACCTTGAACAGAGGCCCAGCCTCAGTAAGGTTGTCTGGACAACTCCTACACGCCAATCTCCACACAAGACACAAGCAGAGGTACACACAGCACAGCTAAACCATGTTTACTACCTGGCAGATGAGCTAAGACCTATTTAAGTTTCCAGGCAGGGTCTGTCCCACCCCCAGCACATCCGCTTCCTGAGTGTGCAAACAGTGCCACGTTTACACTGGGGGAATCCCCGGTGGGACGGTGCCCCGGAGGTCCTGCAGCGGTGACAAAGCTGGGCTTGTGCCCCTAATCCTCCAAGCAGGAGGCAGAGGATAAACTCAGTCACTGGAAAACGGATGTTGAACACATCCTTCCCACACCTCCTGCCAGCTGCTTTCAGCGGGGCTGGCATGAGATTTGCAGCCAGCTGCTGACTTTGGTGGGAAGTACAATGCCACAGGAGCAGGTAGATGGAACAGGGACAATCTGTCAAGGACTTCAGAGAAACAAAAAGAAAAAAAAAAGGAAAGAATTAAATAGAAAAAGGGGTTGGGGGATAATTACAAAACAAGTATTTTTAATGGTTGCTGGCAGAAACCCCAACCCTCGTATTTAAATGGCTTTTTTAATTAAAAAACAGCAGGCTATGAATGCTAATCTCTCTGAGCAGAAAGCTCCTGATGGTTTGCCTGTTTCCAAAAGACTAAATCAATCAGCAAGAAGGCTAACCCCATCTTGGGAACAGGCATTTCAGAAGGGTCTCAACTTTCAGAGTCTATGTGTGCTGCACTCCTGAACACACAGGGCAAGGTGTAAACTAACACCAAATCTGCAACATTCACAAAACATGTCCAACAGTGCTTTAACTTTCTTTTTTTTCCTAGATCTGATCTGTCTTTCCTTGTTACTTCAGAATGTTTTTTTTTCGAGCTAAAAATATCAGTGGAGGCCTGCCAGGCTAAAATGTGCAGTTTGAGTCCCTAAGTGTTTGGGTAGGGAATATTCCAATTGCTCCACATTTTTGCCTATGTAAACTATTTAACTTGCAAATCAGAAAGCAATGTTGTATGACACACTTGGGTTTTTCTTGGAATCTCAGCAGACATGCAGAGAAAAAAAAGCCAGCATATAACCAGCAGAGAGAGTGAGAGGAGAAGAGAAAAAGAGAGAAGGATGTCAAGCATGTAGTACGAAAATAAATTGTTAGCAATTTTTTATGAACTGAGTTTTCCCAAATGTAAAGCAATTTAACAATTTTGTGCCATTGCAATTCGCAGGATCTGTGGGTAGAGGGATTTTAAAGGAAAATCCAGCCCTATTCTATTCTGAGTCAAGAATTATGTGTCATTTTGTTTCTTTCCCACATTTTATATTTGTATAAAGTGTCAGAGAAAAGAAGCCTCACCGAGGAAGGCTACCAGCAGGAAACAACATAAGAAAATCCTGGTGCTGCAAAGCAGTGGAAGGCTTCCTAACCCGGCACTGCCAGGACTCGGATTGACTGGGCTGGAGCATCCTTTTTCAGGCCCCAAGCTCCTGTGCCTGTTTCCAGCTGGGCTGCCCACCCTGCTGCACCTGGGGAAGTGGTGATGGTGTCCAGTGGCACTTGGGGCTGTGGGCACAGGAACAAAGGACGTGCCCTGAGGCTGTGGCTCAGCCCAGCTCTGCCTCTCCTGGGCTCGGGGTTTAGAGGTCTCGCTGTGCTGCCTCTCAGGCACAGCAGCAGTAGCGGGATGTCCACGTGCAGGGAAGGGGAGTTTACAGAGACCAGAGTCAAGGAGCAGCAGCACGGCAGGGCTGTGCTCCACATGTACTCAGGACACTCTCCAAATCCATGTCAGTGAAACCCAACAATAAGCCCTGTTTGTGGGGACACTCCTCCTCCTCCTTCCTTTCACCACACTTCTTTCCTTCGCCTGGGATGTGCTCCCTGCAGTCGTCTCTTCGCCCAGGGATGGATCTGCTGCTGGTTCTCCTTCAGAGCCGTGTCCCCAGCCTGTGACTCTTGGGAGACAATGTGGTAAAAGAGCTGGAGACTCTCTCCCTGCCAAGAGGACTTGAGCTGTGTCCTGCCCACCCTCTCTTCACCGCTCTTTCCATTCTCCAGTTTCAGGGCAGCCTCTGAGCCATCAGTGCTGGGCAGTGAGGCAGCCAGCAAGGAGCAACTCTCAGCCTTCTCTAAAAGCACAAGATCCCCCCTGACACAGGCAAATGCTTCCCTCCCATCTCCAAACAGAGCAGGTGCTGTGCCAGTCTCCTGGCCTCCGCTTCCTGTCCCCACACTGCGATGTCATTTCTTCCTCCTCTGTCATTGTGTCAGCTCCTGCTGATGGAGCTGCCCTGCCTGCTCCCCCAAACTCTGCATCCCGGCCCTCCAGCAGACACATCTGTCTCCAAGCACAGCATTAGGGAAAGCACATTCAGAATTAGATGATTACACAGTTTGCACGGGAGCTGGGGAGTACAAACCCACTGGGTTCCTTGCAGTACCTGGGCTTTTCTTAACTGAGAGTGCCTTGCTCAGGCAAACCACATGTGGGAGAAAAAACCAGCACAAACCCACAGTATGCCAAAAAAAAATTCCAAATATTATGTATATGCACATTGTGTATATGCACTTAAGTTAAGTATACTGCACCACCAGTCTGATGGTCTCATGAAGGACAGAGATGTTCAAGGAACATTTTGTGCCAAGTTGCTGCACAGAAAGAGGAGATAAACAGGACCATCACTGATGTGCACATCTTTTCCAGCATCTGGCTGCATCAGGAGCCATGGTTTCTGTAAGGTTCTTCAAAGGCAGGGAGAGTTTACTTTCCACCGAGGCTGTCACTGAGACAAGTGACAAGTGAAAAGCCCCAAAGATATCACCACTCACTCTGCGTGACCACACTTGATGCGCCTGGATGCTTTGTACAGCTCATGTCATAACTTTGAGGCGCCCTGTAAGACTCAATGATGAAAGAAGCTTTGCAGAGGTGCTATTCAAATTACTGCCTGGGTGCCCTTTCCTTAGATCAGGCTAAGCTTTCACTAGGATCAAGGTAGGGAGCAGCTCCAAGGAACTTTTCTGCAAATTCATTTTGCACGATGCTGATTTCTCATTATGAGAGAACACAAATCCATTTGACAAGAAATGTTCTCTTTCCGTTCTCATTTTGTTTCACAACCTATGGCCTAAACCTCAGGTGCATTTTCAAATAAGCCAGCGCTCGTCCTTGCAAAGGAACCTCTGTAGGAAACAAGCACAGAGAGCGCGTTGGCATCTTTTGTGTTATTGCCCAGTGCAGCAAGAGAGCACTGGAACACCTTGACAAAAGCCATGTGTGCCCCTCATTCTGCATGCAAAAAACAAAAAAGACTGCAGATTTCTGTGAACTATGCCCCACAGCCTTGCCAAGTTGTGCTTTCCCCCTCTTTCTCAGATGGGGGAACCTGAGGGATGGCTGACAGGAAAGCAGGCCTGTGGAAGCCCCTAAAGTGATTTGGGAGCTAGATCAAATGAAATCTCCTGTACTTCAAGACCTAGACCACTCTGTGCTCCAAAACCAATAAATTGATGTTTCACGCAGTGATGGCTGACTTTATACATTTTGCATTCCAGTGTCGCACTGACACTTGCCATTCTTGGCACTGAGGAGCTAAATTTATCACTGTCTTCTTTAATATGCCCCAGGAAAGACAGAATTAGAGACGTCCTCCTGCCTGGGTTGCAGCAGCTCCCCGTTGTTAATCCAGCCACAGAACAGCCACACCAGAAATCCCTTCCAGTCTGATTTGCTCTCTCCATTGAACAGCAGCGTGTGGATCAAACGAGCCCGAGCAGCTTGCTGTCCACCTGCTTCTCAAGTGCAACGAAGCAGAAGAAAACTACTCTGACAATCTGAAAGGGGACTACAACCAATTTAGAAGGAAATGATTGCACAGAGTCCAACCCGGTGCCTTGAACGGTGTCACGGAGCAATCCTTCATCACTTAATGTGCTGGGTCTGTCACTCTGCTGATTTCAAATGAGTTTAGGTAAACCAGTTCCACAACCATGATTCACTTTAAAACACTTCCACTCCAGGGCATCACTCTGCATCGCTGGTACTTTTATACTTTGAAAGAGTATTTCTACCATGCTTTTTATTTCTTGAAACAGACTTATATAGATAAAATATGGCAAATACAGCCACTTTGATGACCAATAATCTTATTTCCTTATGAGAAACAGGAAAAGCTCTGGTATGGATGTAACCACCAATTTGTTTACCATACCTAGACCTAGTTCTCCACCTATAACTGATGCTAGTTAGGTATGGAATAAACAACACTGGGAGCTGTACTTAGCTAAGAATGATCCTTTAACCCCTGGATTTTCAGATGAGAGGGTCACATTTTTATTTGGTTGAACACTGTTGACCTAAACATCACTTGCTGTCATGGAACTGCATTAAGTATTCCTTGACTTTCAGACCCAAACTACAGTTCAGCATTTTCTTAGGTACTTCAGAAAGAAGCTTGGTTGTAGCATTTCACCCTGAAGTCTCTAATGCCATCCATAATTAATTTCTTTGCCAAGAATCAAGTCAGTCCATGTCCCTCTGTGCTCCAGGAGACTGCAGGGACTGTCAGAGCAAACCTCACAGGGCATGGCTAGAGAAGTCCCAGGAAGTTAGTGGAAAGCCAAGCTGAGCTCTATTGCCTTTGGGACAGCATAAACACCACAGCGGATAAAGCAGCCACAAAACAACTAAAAAACAACCCCAAACAAGCAAAAAACCACATAAACAAACAAAACATGAGCAAATATTTCCAGATAAGCCTTGGTGGGGGAAACAGCCTGTTGTCTGTGGGTGCTTTAGGTTAATAATGGCCAAATAACATGACCTGGAAGGGATCAGCAGGAAGGGTAGAGAGATCCTTTCTTTAACACCTATACGGCTACAAGCTGTATAGCTACAAGTTCCGCGGCTAGAAACTTCAAATACTTCTGCAAGAAAACATCACAGATAGAGCACATCCACAAATTATCTTCCACTTTCCATATCCTACAAAGGAATTTTTGTTTAAAACTAAACTGACCGTCTTTTTCCAGGTCTTGCCCTTGCTTCTTAAGCGAAAAGTACCAAAAATCTGTAGAAATAATGACTAATAGTGGTGGGCCTTTTTCCCCACAGAATTTGAAAAGCAGAAGGAACCATTAGACTTCATTGTCCAGCTTATAACAAAGGCCCTTCCTCCCATTAAGTTGCTACACACGTTTTAGCTTCTCAGTGCTTCTCATGGCATTAGGCTAATTATCGACTCATTATGGCCCCAAGTTTTACTTGTGAGTTGGAGAATGAAGTCTAATTCCATTATGGTGCTGCCCCACTTCCTAAAAAAGTCCAGCAAGGCTGGGAACAGGAGTATCTTCAATGTTTTCAGGTGAGAATTGTTTCCAAAGAGAACCAAAGTTAAATTTATTATCTTTTAGTCTGGCTTCTGGAATTTTAATTAATAGAAGTCCATCTTCACCTAACTTTTATCTGCAAATCTGACAGCTGTAATAAAGCAATACTGTACATTTCTCCCAGTTCTGGTGTTATTCAGGCTGGGGTAAGAGGAGAGAAGAGCCAGACTGCAGAGCAGAGACTGAGGGCTGCCAGCTGGATAGGACAAGGGGGAGGCATCCCAGCCCCAGCACTCCCAGGAGCTCTCCCAGCCGAGGGCTAACCAGGTCCCATCCTTTCTCACCTTCCAGATCAGATGTTCCAGACACTATGATACAGGTTTTGGACCGTGGGACTGGGAAATCAGGGGATTCAGACTGCAGGGAGGCCGTGGCACAGAGACACCAGGCTGGAGCCACGGTGGAAACACTCTGCTCCAGGGAAGTGTGGAGGGAAGCACAAGCAAAGCAGCACCCCTGATGCCTTGGAATGGCTACCTGAAAACAGAGGCTAGACAAGATTAAGAGAATAAAAGCGGGTATTTATTGAAGGCCCTTCAATAAAGGTACACTATGGGTACAGAGCCCCAGGGCTACACCCAAAATGGATGCTGGGTCACAGGTTTTTCACACTTTTATAAGTTTGGTCCTTCTGCATATCAAGGTTAATTCTCCAATTACAATTTCGGGTAATGATGTCATTACCCAAAGTTTGTTCCACCTTTCCAGAGGCCCAGTTTACGTTTTTCGGGGCCTGGAACAACAAGGTGTCCTTGAGTCCAGGCCCACAGAGGATTTATGTCTAACAGTAGCTAACAGGTTATGTGGAGGTTTAGAGTTACACACTGAACCAGTGCAGGGTCTGAAAATATAAAAGCTAAATGCTAAGGCATCACCCCCGTGCTTCGGCCACATCTGGCTGTCACTGCACAATGTGCTCCTGTCACTGAGGCACCTGCTCCATGAACTCCTGTGAAGAACAAGAGCTGTGCTCATCCTCCTCCTCAGCACCATGGGGTAAGGAATCCATCCCTGCCCTGACTCCCTGTATGGGGTCAGGCTGTGCATTTCACCTCACAGAAACCAGATGTGCTCCATGGGCTCCCAGTGACTCCCTTTTTAACGGGAACATGTCCCTGCAGCTCCCCTCTGGTGCCTTCCGGAAGCTCTGGCTGCAGCTGCAGAGCTCACTCTGTGCTTCACCAAGATCAAACTGGGCTTTCAATGACATAATTACAGCCCTATATTAAAATGTTGTATTTAAATGATCTCATTCTTCATCAGCAAAGGATATCCCTAACCAAAACAAATTCTTCTATATCATTTATTGTATTTAAGATAATTTAATTCACGCTGGAAGGCAGCAAATTAATAAATTCCATAGCACTTTATTTAAATATTTTTGAACAAATCTTGAAAGATGTTTTCATTTAGCTGAAAGCAGACTAATAGCAATTTTTTCCTCTACCCCAATAAAAAAAATGGGTTTCTTTTTATTGCACTTGTTAAAATAAATGGCATTTTTAATAAAGACTGTCCCCATAACAACATATATGATTTGATCATATTATGAAATAAATGTCATGTGAGATTATACATTTCAAAGCAGACAGTTTATGTTCCTTTAGTTATTAAATTCAATCAGTTTTACCTCTTTTTTTTTCCTGAAGGCAGGTATGGTTTAGATTAAAATGTGACCCCAAAAGCAGAATAATTTTAGTGAGAGTGCATTTTCATTTTTTGAAGGTTTATCTACCTTCCCATAGGAACTTAGAAGCAAAAAAAAAAAATATGGCTTTCAATGGCAGAATTAAAATTTGGTTTTCTTTGACTGATATTTTTATTCCCAAGAAGACCATGCTACAGCACAGTGCCGAGTGGAAAACTTCAAGCTAACTGACTAGGTACTGTGTTTTTAGCCCATAAAATGGGTCTGATGTTACAAATAGTCTGAAGAGTCTCCCAGCACCCATCTCCCTCGTACAGAAACCCAAAGGCAGCCCAGAGCCACAGCCTGCGCCGTCAGACCAGGCTGTGGCAGGAGACTGCCTGTGACAGGGAACCACACTGGTCACTGCCCACAGGACCTGCAGGGAATTTTGATTTCCCCCAGGAACTACCTGGGAACTATTAGATATGAACATGGGAACGCAGGGAACCAACCGGTGGCAGAAGTGACCCACGGGACCGTATCCATGGCTCCATACAGGCTGGCATTTACTCCACAGGCCTTGGATTGCACTCTGACCGACAGCAAACCTCTGTTCCTGTCTCTGATTCTCCACCTCCTGCCCACCACAACCCCACCAGGGACCTCTGTTTGCTGAGGAACATGATTTAAGCTCTAGTCCCTCCTTGGGAGGCCCACAAGTCAGAAGCTGGCCATCTCTTAGACAGAAGTTGGATACTTGAGTGGTCTGGCCTTTCCTCCCTGCATAGGCTGCCTCTAGCACTTATCTCATACAATACATCCATGGTCAATACAGCAGAACGCCTGGCTGGAAAACAGCAGCTTTTTAGTCTGTCCAGAATTCCCATTGCTAATTTCTGGCTCTTTTTCCTCGTTCAGGAATGGAAAAATCAGAGCGCTTTGGAAAGGAAGGCTTTGTGGTGCCCTTGAGGTCTCACTCACAACACCAAAGACACAGAAGCTGGATCTGCCAGCCCCAAGGTGTGGCAATCACTATTTGATCTTCAGACACTGAATTTCTCTTAGGTGTCTTTCTAAAGCCCTCCATCCTTTTCAGACGCTTTAGCTCCACAACCGTCTTGTTTCAACAAATGAAGCTCCTGTTAAAAATCACTGACAACACGGGTGTCGGCTTAATAAAGAAATTACTTTTAATCTAAACATCACCATCTGTCAGGCCCTGAAAAGGAAAAACAAGAAAAAATTGTGCAGTGATGCACAACCACGGAGCAACATTTGAAAGCTCACATCCCAGCTCTCACTGAGCATGAACGCTGAATATTAAACAAACACCTGAAGCTACATGTGCCACCACCTAAAACTATCACTTCATTTTCTGTTACGTGCTGTGACTTACGGGAAGCATCGCAGGCACCGCCACCTGTGTCGCCTTTAATTATCCACGGGGAGCGCACGCACGATATTTCACAGCTCATTCAGGAATCAGGAGATGCCACCAGGGCAGGGCACGTGTCAGAGGAGCTTGTCCTGTGCCCGGGGTCAGGGCCACGTGTGGTCCCCAGGCAGCACAGCAGGAGGGGTCAGGCTGCACGGCGGGGACAGGCACGGCCTCTCCTTGGGCAGGGGGAGCTGAGGCTCCGTGCCTGACGTCTGCACCTGCCCCAGGACCTGCTGAGGGTGACACTTATTAACACCCTGGGTCAGGTGGTGGCTCCTGCTCAGCTGCTGGAGGCAGAGCTACGCGAGGATAAAGAGGGGAGGATGCAGATCAGGATGCAGAGCCAAATTCTCTTTATCAGTGAACACAAAGCATGGAGGAAGAGCAGCTTTCTGCAGCAATACTGCCAGGAATTCTGCTGGAGAAAAGTTTCTGATCACTGACTCGTGCTGAGGTTGGATGAATTGGTAGGAAGCTGGCTGGGTGAGGAGGAAAGCCACTGATAGACTTCCCCACTATCTCCAACAGCTCTGAGCAAAAATAATCCCAGGATTAAATGGTTCCATCAGCAGCTGAGCTCTAAGGAAGCTTGGTGTGTGCTTGTTGTACCTCCCTGTGCCCCTCCAGCAATCCCAACTGCTCTGTGACACTTCCATAAAACTGGGCCTTCTCCACATCATTCCCTAGTCCCTCATCTCGTGCCCACACTGACACGGGCTGGCAGAGGAGCAGCAGTGTCTGCCCACCCCATCCCACCTCCCAGGGGCAGCTGGAGCAGGAGGGAAGGGGCTGGAAAACAGGCAGAAATGCCCTGGCAGTCACCACTGGCAACCAAGGATGGCCGAGAGTAAATCCAGAGTGAGCAGCCCTACGTCAGATGTTTTACAGACACTCAGCCAATCTCCCAATATCCTGCTAAATCTCTCAGGAAATGCTCAGTAAACCCGACTGCCTGTGCACTGGAAGTGACAGTCTTCTGCAATTAAAAATGCCTGGAAATGGCACTCCACTCCTCTGCACAAATAACCTAGACTACAAGAAAATAAACAAAATAAAATCGCTTTCTCGGAAGCAGCTGCATCTGGAAAAAAGATGCTCAGGAAGCCCAAGCAGAAAGTACCAGTGACCTAGACTCACTCCTCTTGGCAGTTCCTACCCCACTGCCTGTCTCTTGTTTTCTGGAGCAAACTCTCCTGCTTATCCCTTGTGGGGAATTTGTACTGAACTGCTCTGAAAAGGTTAAAAAATGCAAAAAATGCACCTTTACCTACCAGCATCCCTCTGCTCACACGGGTGCTTGCTGTGCTGGTGATGGTAGAAATAAAGCCAATTAAAACCAAACTCCAGAAGTCAATCAAATTTTTCGCCCTTCATCCCTTTGTTGTGAGGGAACACTGCATGTTCTCCTCAAGTTACCTCCCCAAGCAACAATCCCATTTACTTTTTAACCTCTGTAAATTAAAACAAGTTTGGAGCTCTCTTGGTTCAGAGCTGTGACTCCATTTACTTGTGAAATTGTTTATTCAAGCAATTCCCACTCTGTAGCATCAAAGTTTGTTGTTAATAGTTGCAGACCACTAATCTACACGATGAATATAACAAAGCTTGTGGGAGAATCCCAAATGGACGGGCATGATAAGAGATGGGAGAAAGAGGCTGGCAAAGCTCCAGGTACGTGATATTTTTGTGCCTGACCTCTTTAATTACTTAAACACCAAACTGACTGGCAGATGAGCTACTCCAGTGACTACCAAGGACTTTCATTTCTGTTAAAAAGATGAGGTTTAATTTTTATTCCACAGTACAGAGGTACCTCCATCCGGAACAATGCACCACACCACAAAGAGGGAATTATTTTAAAATTAAAAAAAAGAACTTCACAGCACAGCAAATGTACACATAAACCCCTTCTGAGTGTCACTGCCAGAGAAACATCCCAATGCTGGCAGGAGATTAGGGGCTGCATTGCCACCTCAAGGTCTCAGATGCAGGAAACGGAGGATGAGGACTCTGGAACGATGTTCTGGCTGCTTGTTTCAGCCCCTCACCCTAAGGGACCATCACGGGGACTGTGTCTGCAGCCACTGTTCCTGGCCCTGGGGAGACCAGTGGCAATGATGTCTGGGTAAAAGATTATTGGTAAATGAAGGTTCTACCATTTCAAAGGTTAGATTCTTGTTCTGTGTTGGTGGGTTGGGTTTTTTTCCCTTTTTTTTTTTTAAGATCTGCAACACTTCAAACCAAAAGCAGCAAACTACAACACTTTGATTTTTTTCTCATTTCACCTGGTGGCTGCATAAAATCAAATATCTATCTGCAGCTGAAATCATCATCAAACTGGAGAGATCCTGACTTCTGGAACTTCTCCGTAAGTAGCTGGGACTTTGCCTTTCCTCTCCCAGCTCATCAGGAGCCTGTCTCCACTCCCCACATCTTGGTGTAGTCCATCACCAAGAAGTTTTAAAATTCCTCAATGATTTTCACCAAATATCTGTAACTCCCTTCACCCTGGGACTGGAAATTGGAGAGGGAAAAAAGATTTTTCAGTTGCAACTTGTCTCAAATCATGAAGCCAAGACAGAATCCTTCACTATCTTTTGTGCTATACACCTTCTATTAAAATTAGCAATATCTGTTTCTCCAGAAATTCACATTTTGGAAGCAAAAAAAATTAACATATCACAATGTAATACTATCTTGCACTTCACAATTGAAAAGATCTTGCAAGAGTGAATCAAATTTCACAAAATACAAAAAGTTATCATTATCATGCGCATTTGCTGAAGAAGAACATTCAAATGACTGAACTAATGTTACTCTGCTAAATGGCAAGAAAATCACAGGAGTTTCTGAAACAGACCTCCCACCCAAAAATCAGTGAAAACTGTCTGGTTCAACACTACTGATTTGGGTGAGCAACTTGGGTTTGAATCATGCTCATAATTTTTTTCACTGCAAAGTGGAGTTGTTACTGACCCTCCAGGCTGAACTGGAAAAATAATTCTTTATTGAAGTCTCATCAATCCAGAAAGTATCAAGACCTGAGCCTGAAATTTCACTCTTAACCTGAGATATGGAAGAAAACTCTGCTGCTAGTGAGAGATCCACAAAATGGATTAGGAAGAATTTTGCTTTTGGTTTGATGTTCAAATCAGATTACTAACTCACAGAGTCCTTTTACTGTTTAACAAATTCATATGACAAGGAAAGATACAAATTCTCACAGTTCTCTTACTACTTAATACATTCAGATGGAAAGGAAAGATAGAGCATAATCAACACGTGTTAATTTATGCAGATCTTTCCCTAGCTCCATGTTTTGAAACGTCTTTTTTAGATAAAAGGCCAATAATACTCAGCATTTTTCATCTTCAAAGTGCTTTGAAAATATTAACTAGCGAACGGGCACAGCACAACCATCAGGGTCCATAAAGATTAGAATCCCTGTTTAAAGAGCAATTCCAGGCAGAAAGGTTATGGGATTTCCCCACTAACCAGAAGCCTGTGCCAAGGATCGGTGCTAATTAGCAAATTCATAACTTGAGGTGCAGCACTTAGATTACAGCCCGTGCTCTAAGTCATTCAGCACATGTGATGCGTGTGCTAAATCTTGATAACGCCGCACTACTTGAAGCTTAAAAGATGCAAAAAATGGGCATCCTGTAGAAAAAAGGTGCATGGGAGGGGATGTTTCAGCAGTGCATCATTTTGTTCAGGAGAAGTGCTGCGAGATAAGAGAGACTGTCACCAAGTGGGGGCTAAACACAGCTCTTACGCTGGATCCAGCGGCTGGCAGCGGGCTGCTGTCAGCTCCTTGGGGCTGTCCATACCCTGCTGCCATACCTCGTGGGGATGAGGTCCGGGCAGGACACCCCACACTGCCCTGAGCACGCGGCTCGGGTAGCACACCCGGGTGAAGCCCTCGATGAGCTCAGCCAGTGCCTCGCAGCACACCGAGCTCCGCTCCCTCCCAGCCCTCCCGGAGCACAGCTGATAAGCAGATTCAGATCTTCTGATCAGTGCCAAGGGTTACGTGAACAGATGCCTGCCTCTCACAGAGGGCATAAACACATTGCAGCCAGGAGTTTCAGCAGTTTGTTTGCGAAGGAAGAACACTTTCTAGCTCTCCCACTGGCAGGTCCTTCCTGTCGCCATGGCTCAATCTGAGCTACGCCGCTGGAAAGACTTTCACTATGACCAGTTTCAACAGTTCTCCTTTCAAGTTCATTTTTTCCTTCCTGTTCGTTATTTTCTGTCTGTAAAATAAAGGCACTTTCCCGAAGATCATCAGTAAGGAAACAGAGACGGGTGCACAAAGATGGGTGTGCGTTAGATTCACCTCAGCTGCTAAGGACAGGGAGTGTGAGAGTTGGGAATATGGCACAAAAAGGCAAAATAACAAAGACACGCAAGAGCAGGCCAATGTGAAAATCATAATGACAGAGGGATTTATGCAAGGACGTAATCCACAGCTATTGAGAAGCCTTCTTTTTGTGTCTTTTTTTTTTTCTTTCCTTTTTAAAAATGGACAGCACAGGGGAGAGTGTGGATCTCTAGGTGAAAAAAAGCAGAACTGAAAACATTCCCAGGCTCTAAGTGGGTCATGTGCAACACCAAATCTTGCTGTAACATCAGCGCACCGAGGGCTCTGCGAATTCATGCAGTGCCTGGGTTTTTTTTAGGCACAGGGTGTTGTTGTGAGTTGTTTTGGGGAGTGCCCCCGGCAGCAGCAGATCTGTAATGGCACTTTCTCCAGTCATTCATAACAAGGCTCAGTTATGCAAGGGTAGACACCGGCATCGCGATGGGCTGCGGGCCAGGAGGTGAAATGCCACAGCAATGTTCTAGCCCAGGGCCTCTAAGACAAACAGCAAAGTGAGAAAGACGAGTTCGCCAGAGTTCAGCGCTCAGCACCCGCCGGCTGGGCCTGCCCTTCCCCACAGTGTCGAACGCCAGGGTCGCGCCTCCACTTTCAAAGCGTCTCCAAGCCATCAGGAGACCTCCGAGAACGGTGCCAGCGGTGTGGCTGGCACTGCTGAGGGCTTTGATCCCAGATAACCCCGTCCCAGAGGAGTCTCCTTCCTCTGCCTCAAGGGCCATACCTCACATCAGATGCAAAACCTCTGCAGCAGCAGCAGCTCTGGCAGGAGGTGTCGGCTCAGCCCCCGGCACACCAGGATCCGGGATGAAGGATGGGGTTCTCCTGTGCCACAGCGCTCCACCCCACAGCCACACCTTCACACCTCCCGTGCCTCATCTGCCCCTCAACCCTTCTGACAGAAGGAGGCCAGACACCAGACCCAAGCACTGGGGTTCTGAAAGAGCTCAGGACTGAATCAAAGGCTAAAAGTCGTGTGTCAGCACTGTCTGTAATTATAACTGCTTCTCGCTGCGTCTCTGAGAGTAAAATGCTCATCTGTTACTAAAAAACAGGCTCGCCACCGGACATTTAAATGCTTTCTGAATACAGTGCCTGGCTTACAACACACCTTATCGAAGGTCTGGGCTATCAAAAGAAGGTTGCATACTCCATGGGAAAAGTAATATCCGCTTTAGCTTTCAAATATTTTGGCTTTTTTTTAAATAAAAATTTGTACAACAAAAGCCTTACACTGTTGTCATATACAAAAGAGATAACAAATGGCGTATACAAAGTAGATAAAAAATGCTAAGAAGTGGAAATCTGTCAGCTCTTAGTATCAAAAGGCCACATGGAGAATGAAAGGCAAAAGAAGTTTTTCCCTACATGAGCAAACCACGTTACTGTGTTTTCCAAGCAGCATGTGAGGGGACAGCCATTCCTACAGAACCGTGCAGGACAGAGGTGTTATCTCAGCTGATGTCTGGGAAAAGTGACACCAGAGCCAGCACAGTGTCGAGGAAAGAGTCGTGTCCACTCCCACAGCTGGTAACGGGGGAGCCCCTACGGCCCACATCAGGCAAACATCCACCAACTCACAGCACCAGAGTGACAACTACCCTCCTGAAAGATGTGACCAGCAGCAGGGCAAAGCTGGCAGGCACAGGAAAGCCAGAGCCGCAGTTCCCTTCCTCCTCCACCCCCTCCCTGCTCCTGGATCCGGCCGCAGCTGTGAGGTGCCAACCCCAGAGAGGCGAAGCTCGGCAGCACCTCCCCTCTCAGGGAGGCATGTCCCAGCTTCCACAAGGTTCTTCTGGCTCTGTAAGCTCTAAACTGGTGCAGCAACTTTGAACAGCTCACTGATTCCAGTGCTGTAAAATCCCACACACCCACTGTCAGATGGCATTAGACTGATCGGCTTCTGACTCTAGTCATTTGCTCTTATACATACAAAGGCAGAAATGTCTGTCTCTGGTGATTCCAGACATGCAGAAAAACAGAAATCTCCACAAATTGCAGTAATTGAAGGTTCCAGGGGATTTAATTAGTCTTACAATACG
Source organism: Rhagologus leucostigma (assembly GCA_013397725.1). Taxonomy (NCBI): domain Eukaryota; kingdom Metazoa; phylum Chordata; class Aves; order Passeriformes; genus Rhagologus; species Rhagologus leucostigma. The sequence continues at coordinate 4,654,720 of VZTD01003312.1, read as the reverse complement.
GGAAAGCTTTGGGCAGAATGGAAGTTTGTTGGGGAAAAAAAACTTTCAATCTGGGTCTAGTGCTTAAATTTCTAATAAAAAAAATAAAACTAACAAACTGTGGCAAACAGAAATTTGCTTTAACTTAGCATTTCAGGTAGCGTAGAAGAGTGATGTACGATTGCCTCTCCAGCCCAAGTTTAAACCTACATGCTGTTTAAGTCTCTAGTTCTCTAAAGGCAGTGCTCTTCACGTAGCACGTCCGTACCCATCACTCGCCATTTAAAGCAAAGCATGAGAACAGAAGTGGAAAGCATTTTTTTAATAGGAATGAAACATTCTGAAAGAGGAAAGTACCAACACAGGCTGCGTATATAATAGATCAGATTTTTTCCAATGGACAGGAAACTGCACTGGGAGGAAGGAGGAATAGGATTCATAGCTCTGGAAGCAACCAAGGCAATGAGTTTAAGAAACCTTTGCCACGCAACTCCTCCGTTTCCAGCTCCCTGGTGAAAGGAAGGCAAGTTCTTTTCTGAAAGGGTTTTGTGAGCACACAAGCACAGAATAAGCATCACTTTTAGATTATTTTACAGGAAGATTATTTTTCCCCTTCATTCAGAAAGATAGATACAACTTTTTTTTTTTTTTGGCCTCATTTCACAGCTTAGCTGGATTTGGAGCTTGAAATTACCCTTCTTTTCTCATTAAAAAAATCTGATGAGGCCACAAAGAATCAGGCATCTATGAAAAATATTTCCTACCTTTTGTTCATCTCTATTCCTGTGTAAAGGACTTACGTTTCCACACTTCAGGATCCTTTAAAAGGTAAATTACTTTTGACAACCTATGCTTCTTTTTCATTAGGGAAAAGATTGATGTCTGCTGGTTTACATCACTATCAGGGAGGATTTGGAGGCCTATAAAGATAGAAAATGAAATGAAGTTTGTTGGTTTTTTCCCCTAAACTGATATTAAACTTTCCTTCCTTTGACCTTTTGGACTGGATTGCACGTGACACCATTTCATTTGCATTCCAGCCAAACACAACACTATCAGTGTCATGCCAGGTAGAACAAAGTCAGACAAACTCAGAAAAATAGGTGGTTTGGATTTTCAACCACTGGCAGTGACGTCAAGGTTGAAAAGATGTCATTTGTTTAGGACAGCACTTGTGCCACAGCTGCTGTGAAAACAATGGCTGAAGGAGCCGGGCACTGGAAAGCTCTTGGCAGAACCATCTATTGACAGAGGAGGCTGATCCAAATGGACACTTCACCAGTTTCCATCTTTCTGCTGGGAAGGTTCGAAGATGAATTTCTTTGTATTTGGGTAGAGAGTTTGCTCAACAAGTTTGCTCAACTTGTTAAAGCACTGAAGGGGGAAGTACACAACAAAACGTGCTCCCATGCAGCAATGTGAGTTTTGTGGGCAGAAAGGAGGAAGGGAGAATAAAGCTGGAGAAGACTCAAACTGGAAGCGTGGGCCATTGCATTCAGAGTCCAAATATTTGGCATTCACAGAGCAATAACTGACCTGTGAGCAGGACACTATTTAGAAGTTAGGTAGGGCTGTGCACAAAATGTCAGCCACAGACGAGTCAATCAGTACCGTATCTGGAGAAAGGAAATACAGAAGCTCATGGCTTTGGGAACCAACATACCTGGAACATTTTTTAAAAATCTTTTACTCGCCACTGCTTCCCTGCAACAAAGGTAAATTCTACATCAGGTATTCGTCATCCTTAGTCACCAATGTAAAGTTCAGTTAGCGACACTGCAGCCACACAACTCCAGCAACTAAAGCTTAGGGTGTCCTTTGCTGCCACGAGCACCCCAGATTGTGGTTTGTCTCATCTCCCAGGGCACCTGGGGGGAAACCGAGCACATGCCCACAGTGTTCACACTCTGGCCACCTCCTCCCAAGCCCTTTCCTGTAGCCAAGCCTGCGTCACTTTGGTTTCATTGAGGGCTACCCCATTCTCTCTCTGTCTCTCCGGAGAGTGACATTTTAATTGCGTGTGTCCTTTTTTTGGTCTGTCAGCTCCCAGTCCCAGCTAAACAGCTGGGTAACTTTGGCTGGAGTCCAGAATTAACATAAGTTGTTTTTAACCTCTCGTTGCAAAGGCGTTTCACATGGTTCCCCCGTGTGACCTCCGGGCACAAGGACCTGCTATTAAAAAATGCCACCACACGCAAACCACCGACGTCCTGAGACAGCTGTGCAGAGCCTTGGCCATGGCCTGGCCCTGGGTGGCATCTGGCCACTGTCACAGAGCAGAAAATTATTCTCACCACTTCTGAGCCAAACACGCCCTAGTACAGCACTGGAAACAGCTCCAAAGGACCTCCCCAGGGCATTTAAACACCGTTCAAGCTTTAGTTTTTACCAGTTTAGTGCCCAAACCCCCTTCCAGTGTCAGACAATCAGGTTTCCTGTCTAAAGGCAGACTGCACTGCATCCTGCCTGCTGTCCAAGGCAGGCAGGGCTGCTGCAGGGCAAGAGCAGGGTTTGAAGCACAGCAGTGAACTTCACCATTTAAGAGCTTGGCCATGGTTATCAAACACAAGCTGCCAGTGATCAGTGGCTCCTCTTTGCTCGGCAGCAGCAAATCCCTCCTCCCAAGTGCTCAGGCACAGCTGTGCCAGAGCTGTGTGGAATTTGCTGATGAAAGGACTTCAAGACTAAAAGTTAGTCTACTTTTCCCAACTTTCCAGCTCTCAAACAGAGGTATTACTGCTTTCTACAAACCCTTGAAACATCAGGACATCTCTGCTTGAGAGGTTAGCCGAGGACTCGGGTACAGCTCCACAAATGTTGACTTACGTAACTCCCGGAGCGAAAGCAGGGAGCGTGGTGTGCACGGGCTGTCTGAGGGCTCCAGGTGCTGTGCCACTGGCACAGGAGGCATTAGTTAGTGCTTAGCAATGCGAGGTAGGCTGCTCCTCTTTAATTGCAGGGACGCGCAAAGCATGAGTAGTTATTTGCTCGCATGAGCAACTCTGTCAGCAAATGGTTATCCAGGGAGCAGCAATCCAGCCTGCCCCACTCTCGGAGCCTGCGCTCCCTGCTTTGGCCATCAGGACACAAAACCTGGGAAAACTACACCCACTTGAGCCTGCGTGCTTGACAGGGCCCCCAAATATTTGTGTTGACTCAGTAATTCAAGAGTTGTAATCCTATCACTAAATATCAGCTGGGCCTTGTCATTTCCCATTCGGAGAGGACAGAATGAGAAACCATTAGTTTGCTTTTGGCTTCAGTACAAAACAGTGCGTTCTCCCAGGCAGCAGCCACCCATTCCATCAATGTTAGCAGAGCACTCACAGCAGCGAGGTCCTGGTCCAGGACGGGGGTTGCTAAGCAATATGGAAATACAAATAATAAACGAATAACAGCCACCTGCAAAAGATTACACAGCGAGCTGTACCTTACCGTGAAAGCCTACGTTTCAAACCTCATCTCATTTGGATTCAAATTTGCCGAAATCAAATTTATAAAGAAGGAATGATTATTGTACAGAATGTTTTGAGAGATGTAAACATTTCCTTTTCTATTACTGTGATTCACTTTGGGTTGTTCTCCACTGTTAGGCATTTAAAGCATGCAGCTCTGTGGAATACAATGGCTGGTTTACTTATTACAGCACGCGCTGGAAACTGCTGAAATACATTTTTCTGTCAACACGTATTTGTGATTCCCATATTTAAGGAGTGACTGCTACTCTGTGTACATGTGTCGTCAGCGTGATTGATGTCAGAACAGTGTTTGCGCAACTCCACATCGGCAAAGATTAAAAGCTGCTCCTAAGAAATCCTCTTTACAATGCCCAGCTATGCAAACACCCCATACTAGGACATTTCACCACAGAAACTTCCTCTCAAGGCCACCTCGCACTCGTCGTATCTGCCCTGAGCTTGAGCAATAGGGCTGCTGCTGTGCAGAGTGCAGATTCCTTCCCCGTAGGCTTGGTTTGTGACCCATTGGAAAGGTTCCCATTGCCTCTAATAGGAATTCAGAGCCGCTCTGCACCACGTCCCACGCTGAGGGCTGGTCAGGGCGGCGGTGGAACCACGGAGAACATGCAGAGATCAGTGCACGCAACAAGGATTCAATTACGCCTTTGGAATGTGATCCAGGGAGTTAAAAAACGAAAGATGCACCCTCTTGTCTAGATCTTTGTTGCCCGAGGACCTGTGAACCAGCACAGGTGTGTGATTCTGTGTATTCCCACAAACAAAGCTAATTTGGGGCTTTTCTGGTTTCGAGTGAAACAATGGGAAATGAGGAAAAATACCCACTTTTTGTGAGTGGAAACCGTGCAACACAATTCTCTCTAAACCTTGGCATCCACCTCAGCCACAGCTGCACTCAGACTCCTGTTCTGGCCATGCGGGAGCCACAGTGACACCGCCCTTTTGTGCACTTCCACAGCAAAACCCTGGAGTAGTTAGACTTTTTTTGGCTCACGGAGAGAGGATTTAGGTTTGCAGCCGCTGTAGACCAATTGCTCTCACACACAAACACAAAGCTATGATTTGCTAAGCTGCAGCAATTTAATTGCAAATTTGAACCTTTGTCATCAAAAGATTATCCTATCTGGGGCTAAATGCTGCTCTCAACCTTTGTACACAACTGGTATAGTCTTACCCTGTACCCAAAACAAACAACAAAAGGTAATTTGCCCGGGTTTGGTGGGGTTTTTATGTTTGTTTGGTTTTTTTTTAAAGTTAAGAAGCTTCCAGTTGGAGCTTCCTCCCTGGCTCGGAGGCAGGAGGGCGGCTGCAGAGGATGGGCAGGTAAAACTGTGTGCAAATCCCAAAGTGGCAGCTTCTGTGGGAACGTGTACCGTGTTTGGGATCCCGGGGAAGTGAAGCAAGGCAAGGCGGTGCTGAGGCGGCAGGCGGAATTAGACTAATCCCGGCTACAAGGGAGGTGCCGTGTTGCACAGCCAGGTGCGCAGCTCGGCGTTCGCCTTCTCAGGAATGCGCTCCCTGTAACTCGCTTACCGAGGAGATTCCACTCCACACTCTTGCTTAAGCTCACAACCACCCCGTGCTTCGAGATTAATCCGCACAATAAACACAACAACAACAACTAGAACTGGGGGCATCGGGGAGCAACATGGACATTTGGGGTGGTTTTTTTCAGAGATAGTACGCATGCAGCTCAAGAGTTAGGAAGTTCAAAATTCATCATGACACAAGTCCTCAAGGCAAGCGCCACTGAAACAGCAAATACAGGTGAGTGTGGCATTACGTACTACCAGCTCACCTGAGCTACTCATCTTTAATAAATACATAAAGAAAAACAATGGTGAAGCTCAGTCTGGTATTGCAACAGTACCCAGGAGAAGTGCAGGTGCAGCACCCAAAGAAATCAGATCCATCAAAATATCAGTGGCTGAAATATCCAAGCTTCACTATTTGAAGTTACCCAAGAACCTTGAAAACTCAGTTCCCATTAAATTTATCTTCCAGATGGCTTTCCACATCCCAACCTCAAGTTTGCACTGACATTCCCCATTTTATAAAAGACTTTGGATGACTTCCTGATAAAGACCACACAGCGTTATTTCACTTTTAGAGCAGAGGACTTGGGATTGTGTCATCAGTGCTCATTCCTGACTCAAGGCATGATGCTGAACAAATCACCAGCTCCCTGTTTCTGAGACCTATCAGTCATTTACTGGAAGGAAAACTACCTGCCCCACTGGGACAATCTGATGCATCATTAAATGTTTACAAATGGTTTTAGAATGGGCACAAATCTATATAAAAGCAAAGGCAGTTCTCATTTATGCACTGGTTAAAGACAGACCCCAGAGAGACAAACTAATGGCACCATACTGAGAGGTAATATCAGTATGGTGTGGCAACAGAGAAATATCAGATGGGAAGCAGAGATCCCTCCAGATGACTTTCAGAAGTGGAATAATGGAGGTGAGATTAAGTTTGACACCAAGTTCCTACAGTGATAGGAAGTCTGGTATACATTACCTCAAAGGAAGGATAACAACCTCAGCAGAGCCATTGATTGCAGCTGAATTATGAGCCCTCAGCATGACAAAGCCATGAAGATATTTCTAGAGAAAGGCATTTCTGGAAAGATAATGTCTCTGTAAAATGTACTGTTACCACCCAAGATAAAACTCAGCACAAAAGCATCACTGATGGAGAAAGATCAGACAAATGCAGGAGACACGGAGCAGGATAACAGCAGATGAATTGGTGAGTGTATCTCCCAAGAAAAATTTAAAAGACAGGTCAGCCTAGCAAAGGTAAAGTGGATATGATCTCTCATAAACTCTTCAAAGACAGGAAAAATGCTCCAACTTGGCAGCAACATTTGCTCAAGAACAAATAAACAGATTGCTGCTCATGAATAAATTCAAACTGGAAGCTGGGTTGGGGGGAAACAAAATAATCAAGTCCTGGAGAACAATGTTCTCAGTTTATCTGCCATTAATGTAGAAAAAGTGAAGTTGGAACAGATGAACCTGTGGAACACTGGGACTTCAACAGCACAGGACCAGTAACTTCAGCCCTGTGTTACCAGTCCAGCAGCAGGTCCAGACACTTCCAGTGCTACAGAACAGTGGAACAGATATTCTTGGAGAACTTTCCAAAACGAGCAAGAAGACCTTACATCTTATAAATGCTTCCTTTCCATAGCACACTGCAATGTTCGCTTTAACTCCTCCGAAATATCATCAACTTATTCCTCCGCCAGCCCAAGCCTTCCAAGTTAAACTGAACTATCTGACACGTTCATGCGGTTAGATTTGACCTGCAGCAAGGCAATTCAGGCTACAGCTGGAATGATTATTTCACTGTTTAGTCCGCCTTTCAAGAAAAAGCACATGTATATTATGATGTATCAACTCCTGGCTTGATAAGGTGCTGTGCTCTTTTTAACACGTCCTTCTCTGGGTTTCAGTGTAGTAACACACCCCGTATCCACAATGCTCAAGACACCACTCACATTTTCTACCATCATCTTTAATACGGAAAATCCATTTGTATCCTTCTGCAGGCGAAATAATGCCAGATGAATTTGGGCAAACAAGAGATTGCCACATAGCTTCCAGCACTGGGAGACAGTGAGGGATTAGCAACAACAGGACTTTGTGTCCTGTGCTCAGGCTCCACTAACCAGTGCGGAGGGATTCATGGCTCTGCAAGGATGTAGGTCATGCCAGAGGGGACACACACGGTCCTGCAGGAGCCTGCAGGCAATTAAAAGCGGTGATGCAGCTGAGCATCACCACAGGCAGTGAAAAGGGACTTCCCCTGAGACTGGAAATCGCAGGCAGGAACGATCTATTCATCTCCCATGTCCCTGACAAGAAGGAATGACTTGGTTATAGAGCCTTTAAAATGCAATGAGTCACTTCTCCAAAGAGGTCACCGGTTACTGAAATTTTGCTGAAGTATTTAATACAGAGAAAACCCTTGAATAACAAATATGAATTCCTTTAATCATACCATATCTGATTCTCCCAGTAATTACATTTGGGGTACCTGACAGTGCAAGCAGGTGATTCTCACATGCAGAGCAGAGGCTATACTGGCCAACAAAGCAACCCTCTGCTAAAAAAGCTCCACTAAAGTTTGTTTCCCAGACCAGAAATGGGTTTATCACCAGCAATAAAAGATCTCAAACTCCTGAAGAACTGCCTCTATATTCCTTGCTCAAGGAAGAGAACGTGCCATGCAGGTGAGCGGCTGCTCACAAAGTACCACCCACCCTGGGTGCAGTTACCAAACACTGCAGGCTGACAGCTGCTGCAGCTGAGCTGCCCTCGGGAGTGGAGCCAGTGGGGCTCTCTGCATCCCACCACAGGTCAGGCATTGATGAGAAGCAAATTTCTCACAAATGGAGGATGAAAATCCAGCAACATCTTGCACCACAGAGGTGAAACCACTCAGGTACAGGTTCTACCTGAGCTCCAGAACAGGAAATCGGATTAGTCAGGTAAGCAAGGAGACCTCAAGAGCAACTTCTGCACCACCCATAACGCTGCAAAACATCACCAAGGCCTTGCCCAGAGTGTTTAATAATCCTGCAGCACTGGGGTAAGGGCATCAACTGGTTTCTGCCCTTGGTATTACAACATACACTTAAACTGCTCTGATCTTACTCCTCCCATCATTAAGCCACTAGTTAGTTAAAACCTACCCAGCCTCCCAAATCGTGTGGGAAAGGGCCACCTTCCACCAGCCCCAGAGAGGGAGGAAGCCCAGACTAGGCAGAACTTTGCCAGTATTTTTTTCTTGAGGTTATCAAACGAGAGTCATCATCTTAACCAGATCAGCTCAGCGATACTGTCCTGTCCATTCTTTGAAAGCTGGACAAACCAGCATGGGAGCTTTAAATTGGCAGAGATATTAATTTCAAATCAATAGGAAGGACAAAAATATCAATAGGCATTTAGGAGTGAAACATTAATTACTTTTCAAAGGGTGCAGTACACAAATTTCCTGGTGCCTTTACAAATAGAAATAAGTCAATAACATGATTTCATAACAGTTTTAAATGACTAAGTTAATTAACAGGGAATCTTCAGAGAGATGATGAAGGAAATTTAGAAGAAGCTTGTCTGGCACTATTCAAAATTCTCAAAGGAAGGAAGTGACTTCTTAGAAGAGATTAATTGTAAGTTTTTTCACTTTACCTTAATAGAATATCTGTTTACACATTTAAGCTGGTTTTGACCTTCAAAATTCTGGCAAAGAACAATTTTCATTAAACCATCTCAGTGGAGAAACTTGGCAGTTCCTCATCTTATCTCTGAGGTCAAGAGAGGATATTAATCATTTAGCAGGAATGGTCAAACAAAATGTGTCTAAATCCTACCCAAAGCAACCTTCAGTTTATCACAGCAGACACAGCAAGGGCTGATGCACAGCAAGCTCTTCTGTCAGGTCTGATTCCTTCACGAGATTTAGCTGGAGGCTCCAGAGTGAAGCAATTCCACAAAAGCTGAAGTCTCTCCCTAAGGATACCCTACCCAGTTCTGAGAATGTATCACAACATAACGGTGATATCTCTTCACCATTCTTCGGCAATTCAAAGGCATCCTCAACCAAGGAAACTCTGCAAGTATCTGGAAAACATATTCTACAGGAGTAAAATGGCTCCAGCTCCCCTTTCTTCTGAGTTTTATTACTTCAGTGTCCTATTTTCTGTGAAACTCTGTTCACCTGCTGCCCTTCACAGCCCGGTTGGACCCCATCACCCACCTGCCTGGCCCAGCTGTGAGTACAGGAATAAGCAGCTGGGAAAGCAGGAAGAATGTGCTCTGTCTTCTCACTGGCATGTGAGTTGTACAGAGCCTAAGTGTAAAGTGTAGTAGACATAAACACTGATTTGAAGAACAGTATTTCCAGGACAGAGCTATACTTAGTAATAGAGTAAAAAGGGAAATACACTGGGACATCAGTTGGTTAAGAATCGAATAATATCAGTTTTTTCTACAAAATTAAATTAAGGTTGGCCCACAAAATGAAATCACTGTTGTATATCACATTCTAATACAAAGTGACACGTGTCCTAAACCACAAGATTGTATCACATTAACTAAACCAAACACTTCTATACAAAGTATTTCCACAAAACTAAAATGAGTTTGGGTAGACATAAAGGAAAAGTATTACTAAAATGAGTTTGGGTAGACATAAAGGAAAAGTATTACTAAAATGAGTTTGGGTAGACATAAAGGAAAAGTATTACAAAAATGAGTCAGACCTAGAAAATGACCTAGAAAATCTCTGGTGGTAGGAGAGTGAAGGCACTCAGTTCGTTGAGGTATTCATGAGCTGCAGAAATGCTGGGGGAAGATATTAAGACAGGCAAATCAAGAACCAGGAATAAGAAGTTAAGCCAGAAAAACTCACAGAGAAATAAGGCACAATTCAAGCAGCGAGGGTAGCGCTAAATAATAAACTGGAATAAACTACTCAAGGAAAAGACGGATTTCACACTTTGATGGATTTTCAAGAATGCTTGGTTTTCTGAACAGCATTGCTGTGGTCCAGCCAAGGTTTCTCTTCAAGGGAGCAGCTGAGCGCAGTTCTGTGATGTGTTCTGCAGGGAGCCACACTAGCTCATGGAACGGCCCAGCAGCCACCACAGCCTGCACAGCTTCAGGCACAGCTAAAAACATCCTTGTCAAGAACCACGCTTAGATCGTAGAATTGGAAATGGCTCTTTCTTCCCCAGTTCACCAGGTGGCTGTTTTCACACAGCAACTGGGAAAAGGAAGTAACAGAGGGCAGATTAAAGCCATAGATCAGAATAAATCTGTCAAGGTGCCCAGTGCTTTCCACCACTCAGCTGGGCACTGCCATTAAGTGGGAAACTTCCAGGCCACTGACCCTCTGCAAAAGCAGGGGAACCTCTGAGAAATGAATGTTTTTAAGAGATACTGCTGAAAGATTTATTTATTCCATCTTACACTTCAAGACCTCCACGTAAGAATGAAATTTTCTATGCTACAGTCTAGGCATTGGCAGGGCAAGGAAAAAAAAAAAGCCAAGAAAATGCTGCTGTGTGAAGTCCCTGAATGGCAAAGTCTGCCTTACGGTGACAGCAGCACTACCAGATCTCCCAAGGAAATGCTCTAGTTCTGTGTCAGTCACCTCCAGGAATAACAAGCAGGTATTTCACTTCAGAGCCCTGCTGACAATTTGCAAGGCAGGAATCATGAAACGCTCCCATCTCGTCCCTCTGAGGCAGGCACAGAGGACAGACTCCCATCTGCAGAAGGAACAGCACTGAGAAGGGAAGACCAGGAAAACGGGCAGGGCTGGGGACCATCAGGAACATTACCAAGTTGTGGATTTACATGGCACAGAGAGATTTACACAGAATACTGGCACATCACATCTGCACACATACAGCTGTGTACCTGCACTAGATAGAGGTTCCTGGCTGCAGAAGAAAATGCTGATTTTGCTACTTGATAAAGGTTAAAATCTGGGAACGTTAAGAGTGATTAGACTTTTTTAATTAATAAAACTTTTCACTGATTGAAACCTTAAATGCCAGTTAAACTGCTTGGGATTTTGCTGTTTGGCTACTGACTTCACCTAAACTGCAGATACTCTCTGAAGGAAAGTGGAAAAGGCCTACATGACCCCTCCACAACCTCTTCTTTGGCTTCCTGCACCATCAGACTTAGGACACTCCTCCACATTAGACTGGGTGAGTGAATCTCAGTTGCTTTGTAAGTTCAGGAAAGCCACAGAGTGGAAGTTGCACACATCCATCAATGTGGCAATGAACAACCTTTGTTGGATGAGCTGCATTAGGGGACAATAACTAAAGAGAAGCCAACCCCCAAGGGTGTCCTTCCCAATCCTAGCAAGGCAGGTGGCTCCTTGCATTGTTCTCTAAAGCAGAGACGATCCTACAGCAGCACCTTCAGCCTTGTTTAACCCCACATTCCACACCCTTGATTGCTTATTCCTGTAAGGATCTACAGCAAAAAGCACAACTGGGTCCTGGAAGATGAAAGTGTCCCTGCAAATGCAAAGAAACCAACAAATGTCAAAGAATTTTAATATACAGTGCAGGAAAAAAAAGCAAAATCTTACTTTACAGAGTTTTAGTTTTTCAGAAGCTAAGACTCAAAGAAATGAAAACACAGAACATTAACTTGGAGGCAATGCTTTGCCCCATCCACCTCCCATCCTTCACATTTTGAGAATTATTCTCTAAAGGTACTTCCATAAATCCCACAGAGGACTCCGTAAGGAAAGGTAAAACCATAGTTCATCTGGCTCACAAATCCAAAATGTCCAAATGGACTATTTTCAAGTATCAGTGGCTTAATACCCCAACTTAAACATGGAGAAAGACATCTGCCAGAACACTGCTACTCAGTTAATACAAGAAAAATGGGAAACACATGAAAGTACATTTTTTTTTAAACTAAACTACAATTCAGTAAGATTTATATAAACATTTGGGCAGACATTAAAGGTATATTTGAGTATGAAAGAATATAAAATTCCCACGAAAGCTTTTTCATCTGAGTCTCCTGCGGAAGGGGCTGGTACCAGCGTGGTATGGCACTATCAAGGCACATTCCCTCTGCTGCTGTCCCAGGACATCGCTCACGTTCAGCACGCTGAACACCAAAGGGTGTTCACAGCCAATTCTTCTGATAATCAGCCTGTCCCATGAAACCTGCACCTCTCTCCACTCCCAAAGCATGGAAGCTCATGCCAACTATAAAGGATACACAAGCACCAACACACATCATTTATTATCTTCTGTTTCACAGAACTTTCAGCAATTGTTATACTACAGTAAAAGCTAAGTCACCCCCAGCCTACCCCTCTCTTGGGTTGTTCAGGAAATTTTCTGCGACTCTTTAATTTCAAATCACCAAAGACCAAAATTCAGAAGGACAGCAGGTAGCCTGATGCAATAAACATATATATCCATAAAGACTTTAGTTCCATTAAGGCTTTACCACCAATAAACAAGGAACATAAAGTTGATATTCTGCTAAATGTGAAGGAAACAATTTCCTTTGTAGGAAGAAGTTTTCTAGCCAGAAGGCAGCACAGAAAAAATCCTTCAGGCTCAGCTTTTTCCTCTCCTCCCAGACTCACTTTCACCTTTGCTCTGATCCAACCATAATGCAACCTCATCTGATGCCATAAGTGAGGTATTTTCCTCTTTATGGTAAACAAATGATCTCACAGCCACAGGACCATGATTTCACTGCAGGACAAGAGGGTGTCTGACGCACGGAGTGAAAGTTATTGTTCAAACATAAACAGGAGAAATAATTGCAAAAGTAAAACAAATGAATAACTACATAAATTAATTCCTTTTTGAATCACTGTTCCTGTTTTCCAAGTCCAAATGACTCTCTTTTCCTATTTAGGAACCCTGAGGGGATGAAAGAATATCCAAGATGGTGAAATTAAAAATTAGCTATTGAGCATGAAACATGCAATGACTGCACTTCATAACAATTTTATTGCCTCAGTGTTGTATGAATCACTTCAGAGTTCCACACTGTTATGATGAAAAAAATGACACCAATAAAGTCTGAGCAATTGATGTTATGACTTCATCAATCCGAGACTAAAGGCACGCACAGAATTACAAATATTTTCAAGAGTATGGAGAAAGCTGCCACCTCATTCTGAGGAAGCACAAGTTGTGTCTTTGTCTCTTTCAGAAGAGCATTCTCATGTCAAAAAGATGGAATATTGAAATAACCCTCAATACAGCTCCATGTGACACAACCTTGCTTTCCCTTTCTGAAACCAGCCAAATTTGGTGTTCTCAAGAGCTACGAACACAGCTAATACACAGTGTTCCCAATTCACACAATTCTTACTCCTCTGAGGTTCTGCATCAAGGTTGTATCATTTTAACAATGACCTGCACTTAGCTTTAACAGTCTATAGATTCTGGAAATATGAAGTAGAATTATCTTTACAATTTCACTAAATCCCAAAAAGTTCAATTTATTGCTACTTAAAACTTCCAGGAGGACAATAATCTCTGCTTAAGACAACAAAGCAGCATCACAGTAATCTCTCAGATACAACATCAAAGGTAGGGTGCAAAGAAGTGACCTCCCACAGGGAGAATGCACCGGCTTTTGACAGCCAACAACAGCTAACCAATGCAACCTTGAATTCCTACTTAAGAGTTCAACTTAACTATCTTACTATTTAAAGACATAACTATCTTACTATTTAAAAAAAAACCCCTCCCATCTCTATAAATGATCAGTAAATCCAAACCTGTTCTGGAACAGCAGAAACTAACAGGTTTTTCCCTCTCTAATAAATACAAGCTTTCTTTTTTTAATTGAGTGGCCAGACTTCCTGACTCAGGTATTAAAGTCCCTGGCAGGATTCTTTCCTTTAACACAGCAGCTCATATCCCTTATAAAATCGCTAATAGAAAATAAAGCCCTTTTTGTTAACTCTAATCTTGCTTCCTTGCAAGTGTGCCAGAGGCACTTTAATATGGATCAGATCATGAATATCACAAATTACGGCAGCAATGTGTGGCAACAGAAGATCAGATTATTCATATAACAGTAATACCTCCTTCCTGCTTTGATTAAAAAAAGAGTAAACAGTCACTTCCTCTTAAATCTGTGTCTTTCTGATCCTTACAAATCCAGGTTTACAGTATGAGGTAATGGCGCAGCACAGACCTTAGAATGACGAACGAGGGGTATTACAGGGTGTAATAAAACCTACTTCATTTTCTGTCAAAACTCTCTCTTGTTTCTCATGATGTATAGGTATGAAGTTACCCTAGAGTAGGAAAAAAGTTACTAGTGACTATTTTCTATAAAGTTTCCTATGGTAGATTCACAGCAGACGCAATATGAACAAACCAAACTGTACAGGCAGGCACAATTATGGAAGAATTAATGTACCAACAAGAACAGCCCTGGCCATAAATGCGGTGTAGGAAAATGAAACGAAACTCACAGTTTATTTATACATCAGTATTACAACGCAGAAAAGCACACCCCATTAAAGTTCCTATTTTTCTTGGGTATTGCTGGAACACGTAACTGCAGCCTATTTCCCTCCTTCAAACAGACACACTGGGAAACAACTGTACAACCTTGGTACTGGCTCATGGGGAGGGAAAGACAAGAGAAATGACCAAATATAAAGATGTTATTCACACCCTCATTACCCCCTGCAGAGCCCCCAGCACGCTGCCATACAACCACAGCGTGCAAAAATGGCTTATTATTAGCAGACTTATTCCCGGCATCCAAAGATTTAGTTCAAGTTATAAATAATAAAGAGCTGTTCTACCTTTACTATGTCCTGTTCCTTTAACATAACAAAGTTTCAAGTAACACATTAAACGCCACTTGCCCAGTCCAATGGACACATTTCTTAGCCCCCACTGACACCACGTTTCAAAGGGAACTGAACTTTTTTGTGCCACCCAAATACCCCTGTTGAACACAAATAAAAACCAACCTGGGCTGATGAAATCTCCAGGAGAAACTTAACGAAGACTTCCAAGACAGCGTGCCCAAGGACATTTAAACTCTTCAGCAAAATGCAGTATTAACATCTGATGGGACAAGTATGTCAAGGAGAAGCCTTAGAAAGATGATGCTGGTTTTGCAGAAAGAATTAACACCTCTGATTTTTGGGGCCAGGCTGAAGTCCTAACTAATTAAATTCTAATCTGCTTTTTTTCAGGTTTCATAAAATGCTGTCTCAAATAGGCTTATCTTCTAAGAAGTACAGCATGATCTTCTCATTAAAGAATCTGTTACAATGGAAACACATTAGTACTAAAGCCATAAAAGAGTGAGTAAATTATGGGCCTTTTCCCCAAAATAGTGGGAAAATGCCTTAGTATCACTTAAAAAAAAAAACACCCTGTACATTCACAAGTCTGCTTGAAAAGTGGGAACTTCCTGTTTAAATGTTTCTTCAGTGTTACCTCTATTTTGTTCTTCTAAATTAACACAAGGATACATGCACTGATACATTTTAAACACTAATTTGCTATTTAGCATCCCAAATTAGGAAGCATAGACATTCATGCACTTATTAAACACTACCTAAGATCACTTTTGATATTAGCAGGAGACAAGGGAGACAGTTCAAAGAAACTTCAGGGCACACATAAGATGCTGGAAAAAGACACTTCTGCTCCTTCCCTCCCTCACCACAAAAGCTCCAGCTCCATCCTATTGGAAGCAGCTGTTGTGAAATGAACCCTGGAAATCAGTGGGATCTCATACACCGGTGCAAATGCAAGTCGGGGGTAAGGGAAGGGACAGGAATGCGGGGACACCAGTGGTAAAAGTGGGGTGTTCCTGCTTGGCAGCACAGCATCAGGTCGGTGCAAGGCAACTGTGAAACTGGACTTTAGAAAGCACAGAGCAAACACTCACACCCTGAGTTAAGACATTATTTACATACAGGGGATGTACAGGAAGAAACAACCTGGTGTTTTTCTCATCTCTCCCAAGAGAGGCACAGCAGTCCTGTCACACTTCCTCCTCCTTCTCTCCCCTCCTCTTTCTCTTCTACCCACCCCAGCCCTTTAAAGAACTATGGAATCATTTAGGTTGGAAAATACCTTTAAGATCATCAAGTCCAGCCATTCATCCGGCACTGCCAATCCCACCACTAGAGCATGTCCCCAAGTGCCACACCTACACGTCATTTAAATACTCTCAGGGACGGCGAGTCCACCCCAGCAGCTCGTTCCTTTCCAAATTATCTACATTTACAGCACACTGAAATAGGATTCACGTTAGGGTGGACCAGTGCTACAGGAAAGTGGTAAGAAATGGGAAGTTTTTCAAAACTACAGGAAACAGAATTGCAGGGGTAGAAAAGAAACAAATCCTGACACTCGGGAATAGGCAGCCTGAAGGGCAGGTAATCACATCTGTGAGCACAGAATAAATGGAAGGTTAATCGAGATCACTAATATAACAAACCCTCAAAATTCATCAATCCAGACCTCAAGTTAGCTCCAAATCCTTCGTGAAAAGAGGCTTCAGGTTATTTTGTTTCACTTACAGACAATAAGGTATTGTTCAGATGACAAATTATTTCTAAAAACTTTGCATCGCAAGTCTAACTTCAATGTAGAAAATTATTTTTATTTGTAATTAAAATTTGTGCTAAAAGTGTCCATTGTTAAATTATGGACCCAGACAAAATGGTACTAAATTTTCTACTGTACATAATCTTGCCATAGTGTGGCAATTTTTAAATTGTTTAAAAATACAAATACACTAAAAAGATAGTATTTCAGGAACAATAGTATGGACACATTGAAGAGCTTTGTACCACAACCAGAAATCTGAAGTGTTTTGGTCCCTGAAAAAGAACTGCTTTTAGATTTATTTATTAAAATGAATTATGATGATTTTACAACTTACAGCTTTGGGTTCTTTGTTGTTTACTGGTTGGTTTTTTTGTTCTTTTTTTTTTTTTTTAACTGTGATGGTAATAGTAATCTACCTACAAGATAATTGAAAAAGAAACGTTCTTTGTGTCTTTTTGATCAAATATATTGTTAGAGATCAAAACAAAGATTTATAAAAACAAACGATTGAAACTTCAGTTCAGAAAAAAACACTTTGTAAAATACAATAAAACCCTTTTCAATAGCAAAGTGGATTTTGTACAGTTCTTCCTTCTAAGCAGATGTTTTACTGCAGCTGAGATCCACTAACTCCAGTAAAACTGAACGCAGGGCAAATGTGTCGGTGTCCGCAGAATCACAGCCTATGTACAACCGCAGGTACCAAACTGCAACTCGCTGAAGAAACACCTTGGAAACTTCAGTTTTCACCGTGAGTGAACTTACAATATATCTTACATTAGTTAAAAGCAGTTTACACCATGACAGAGCCGCTCAAAAAACGCATCAGTTTTAGGAAGAGAGCAATGCTTCAAGTCAGCTTCTCCCATCAGCAAAAATGCCACACAAATCAAAAAACAACACTTAAGTAAAACACTAAGACTTTATTAAAAATCCAAAATTTATTGCAAATTGTACTTTGCAATTTCCCTCCTTTCTTCATTTTTACATGATTTATTGATATCCATGATTTTTTCACAGATGTACTTGTTGACTTTGGAGAGTCTCTGTGCAATTTCAGTTTCATCCACAGTTTCTTGTGCTATTCTATCATACAAACATTCTGGGGAGAGAAAAAAAGGAAAGAGTCATTAGGATATTTTTAGAAAACAGTATAGCCCTGAGTTGGGCTAACTACTCAAGAGACAGCAGTGAGTCTTAGCACTGTGTATATTTGTTGCAAGACAAGAGACCGGCTATCTTGTTAAAGTCAAGATTTGTCACCAGACTTGAATCAGTGGCATGACCAACTTCCAGTTATGCTGTGACTACATTAATAGGCTTCCCATACAGAAACAAGGCTAAACTCAACCTTTTACAGCATCAGTCTTGCCTGCCTGACTCCGGCATTTGTCTGAATCTCCACAGCAGATTTAGTCTCTTCCCAGGTGAACTGTCTCACCAGAGCTGTACCCACAGTCACTCCCACCTGCAGCCCTTCAGGAGGGTATGGAAATGATAATGCTTAGGAAGAGAAGCCATAACCAGCAGGAGAACACTTTAACCCATTTATTTCATTTTTTACATCTCTTCCACACACATTAATATCTGTGTCTTTATCAGCTGCCCTGTCCCTGGGCATATTTCACTTTTACGAGTGGATTATTCAGGACAAGAGCCATCTCCTTGCATGTTTGAACAATAAATACGCTTTGTGAAATACACATTATCTGGAATACAGAAAGCACTGACTGCAAAAGCAATGTGGGCAGTGAAAGTTGAGGTAATTTTTCTTCCCAGATTTGGTAGTTTGGTGCCAGAATCCTGCAGAGGTTACTGAAATCTGAAGTGGTGCAACGTACACAACTCCTTAGTGACAGGAGTTTGAGGTTTTTTGGTTTTCATGAACAGACCGATGTATTTTGTTTTGTAGGCTTCCCAGACTGGTTGAACAAACTCTGTTCTACTTTGCCTAGTGATCTATTCCATTAGCTGTTTATTGCTTCATATACAGAAAGCCATAGAGATTATTGCTTAATTAACATGGTTTACAACATTTCTAATGCACCATATTAAAAAGTTATGAAAATTAAGTACTATGCATGCTTTGTAGTTCATTTGGAAACCTCTGAGAAGTTTTATAAAAGGTTATTTTGCATTAACAAGGTTTATAACAGTGCATATCCATCATATTTTTTATCATTTCTTTATTACATACTACACAGTGGGGATTTTTAAGAAGCTATAGAGATACCAGACACATTAAGAGCTAATGTTGTCGTTCAAAAATCTATTTTAAATAAGTTAGTCTGTGTCCACAGAATGATAAGAACATCTAAAGCAATGTGAATTTTATGTTGTAAGACGTACTGAATATAAAATAAATGAAATTAACCAGCATGCAGCCTGATAGCTGAAATGCTGATCATCAGTAAACTATGATTAGAAATACGACACCTAAGAAGAGGCACATCACTGAGAGCCTGAAGAGAGCCAGTGTGTTTGCAGGACATGAGCTGGCCCTACAGCAGTGTCAGGAACACTCCCAGGCAGATACACCCAGTAAGGTGACAGACAGGCTGCGGTGCTCATTTGGCCACAAAGTCAAGCAAAGAATCACTTGACAGAACTCATTCAAAAGCTGTAATTTTAAAAGTCGCTGTGACCCACACAGATCCTTGCTCACAGTTTTTCCTCTCCATCTCTTCCAGTTTCTGTGAGGGGGTGCAGAAACAGTAGTTTAGTACTCGCATAAGGATACTGGCTTAGGGCTTCCAAGAGTAATTTGGGGGTTCTGCTCCTTTGTCTTTTGGCTTTACAGGAGCACACAGACACCCCTTTGTACTGCTGAATACCAAAGATTCAAGTAGACCTCAAAGGCTAACTAGGAGCTTCACTACTTTTTGTGATGCCTGATCAAAATAATTTGAAAACTCCCTCACATTTCACCTATTTGTCCCCTTGCTGGTCATTTTTTTGTTTTGTTTTGCTTTCTTCTCCATCATGGGGCAAGACCTGCTAACACTGACGCAAATGCAAAGGACACAACAACATGGAAAATCATGGTTATGAGCTACCCAGTCCCACTGATATAGGCAGCCTGACACCTGCAACACTGGCCGTGCAGCTTAACTGGTTCAAGAAGAGACTGTACAGGCTGGAGTCTAACAAAAGGGAATCAGAGACAAGGTGAAAGAAACACTAAAAAGAGGAACATGGAAAACCAGGGCATGTAACAGTAGAATTCAAATGAGGGTTGAGGCTGGAAGCAAAAGTATGACAGAAAACACAGAAAAACAAGGAAATAGGGAAGAGCCGAATTGCTGGTGAGTGTAAAGGTATGGAAGAGAAGAAAGGGAAGGGCCCCATCTGCCTCTCACCATGTACCTGTTGGAACAGACTCCCAAACTGACTGTACAAAACAAGGGGAATTTGAAGAAAGCTGCCATTTAAATGGCTCAAGCAACACAGAGTGGCCCTGACAGAAGAAGAGGAAATTCTCACAGAAGCAACCTCGCCAGCAGTGTTGAGGAGCAAGAGCCTCCAGGAGGGAAACTGGAAACCACTTTGCAATGGGCCAGTGGAAAATAACCCCTTTTTGCTGTGTGCTTGTAAGCGCACACCAGGGCAACCAATTCTGCTTCCCATTTGGAGCTGACAAGGGGAGCCACCGCCACAGAGTGGATTCCTTATGTGGCCAGTACATCGTTACTCAGCTACATGTGTAAGGATTGTACCAAAGGCCCCAGACAGAACTAGAAAAACAGCATGGAACAGCTTCCACTTCCACATATAATCTTGAAGCAGATTAGTAAAAAAAAAACAAACCCAAGTCTGTTACTCATTTCTTATAAACTAAGAAAGATGACAGTACGGAGATAAGTTTCCAACTTCTCCCCACATAACACAGACACAGACACACGCACACACTCAGAGAGGAATCGTATTTCTTACTCCAAAACATGGTACTTTCATGGCAGATTACAACACCTCTTAATGAGTTCACAGTTAAGAGCACATAGCAACTAAGAACAGGAAATGCAGAATAATGAAGCTCTACCAGTTGGGGAGATTTCTTTCAGCCCTACTGCAATTTAGTATGGACACAAAACCTAAAAATCCAATTTCGGTATGTGTTCCATGAGGAATCAACTCAGTTCTGACTTAAAAGGAAGCCTGAAATACCAAGAGAGACAGAAATGATGCAACACAGGCATGATGATACAAAGGGACTGAAATTCACCATTCAGTTTAAATAAAGGAGAAGGCCTTCTCTCTCTCGAAGTACTACACACATGGACTCAGGCTTGCAGTTACTGAACGTGTCATTGCAATTCTCCCTACCAGATGAGGTCAGCGATCTACACCTCCTGTCCAAATTCCAATTCAACTGCAACAATTAATTTTTACCATTTCCATTTTCTCCACTTAAAAGGGTAAAACTATTCTTTCTTGCCTTTGAAGGTATGCGTATTTTTATAGTCACAGCTATAATGGTTTCTGTGCCTCATGCCAGAGCTGGTTATGTTCTGGATGAAAGAATGTGGTAAAGCTACTCTCAATCTTGTTTAAAGGAATATATGCACTTTGAAAAATCATCATGTTACAAATGAATTCTAGAACAACATGTTGTTCTCCAGGCTCAGAGTCCTGCCCTGCAAATGGTCTAAAGTGATGATCTTTTCAAACCTTACTGAAGTCAATGTACAACTCTTCAGCTGTGGAGGCCTGCACTGTGCACAGCTATTGCAATGTGTTTTACTGTTCCTGGGTACATATGCACTTCACAATGCAATAGCAATCTGAATTACAGTTTTTAATCAGTTAATTTTAAATGAGCTGAAAAGAAGCATCTTTCAACTCGGTGATTAATGGTTAAACTCCAAAGCAGGAAGCAAAAGTTTTCAAATAACCTACCTCTGACAATGCTTAATTTGTGAGGTGAGAGAGGTGGCTTGGGAACGGCATCTTTCTTTTTTTTGGTTGCAACTCCTGTGACACTTCTGTTCTTGAGAACATCTGTTCCCCAAATCATAACCGCTAGATTTTTTGTATACTTTGAATCTCCTTGTGTTACTTGCAGCTGGTGCCATTTCTCCTCATCTACCCAAATTCCACTGCCAAGATGGACCTAGAAGGTAGTAATAATAACAACTTATCTATGGTATGTAGCACACAACAGTATCCAAGTGCTGTAGGAACATTAATATTAGGAACTACAATAACAGTAATTAGGGCTGAACAAATCCATTTTGCCTAACTCTGAAACTTCTCCAACTTTGTGGGTCAGGGAGTTCAAGTCAACCTCAATATATAATATAGTTCCTTTTAGTAATCTCTACTTTTCCCCCCCACATAACCTCTCTCCTGAAAGACTGTGGTCAGGAACAGAGATCAAAGAAGGAAACAGTGAACACATCCAGTATTATAAAGTTATGCACAGCATATAAACCAAGCAGTTGCACCAGCCTAATTCAGGAGCAAAATGAAACACTTCCCTTCGGCTAAAACAGGCTTTACCCAAAGTATACTCCAGAGGCAGTAGAGAGGGAATTATTCCCTAAGCTGTATTCTGTACCTGTTGGCAAAATCCAGCCTGATTGTTTAAAGTAACTGGAAGAGGAGAAAGGATTTCGAGAGCTCCAATTTCAACGTAAGCCAGGAGAGTTGGGAAGCTTTGTAAAACTTCCAATTCTAACAAAAAGTGTGTCTATCATGTACCACATGAATACTGCTTTGTGCTTAGGCAATGACCCATTGCAGCAACATCATAAACTTTCCATTATCCAAACAATGGGAAGTCAAAGTATTTCACTGAAGTAGTAAAGCAGGATAATACGGGTACTGGGAAATGCAGTGTGAAGCCACTGGAGAGTCTCCAAAAGGAAGATGCTCAAGTCTAGTTTTGCATATTAGTCTTGACTGTGCTGGGTTGTCTCCCACAGGGCTACCCTATGTCTCTACCCCAAGATTCCCAGTGCTCCAGTCTTAAGACAAATGCAGGACAAAAATCCGAGCACCGTCCTGAGGCTGCCGCTACGTGTTTGAGCTGACAGTCCTGACACTCAGGACACCTTCAAGCAACAGCACGGAGGTAACTCCACGAGTAACCAGCACAAGTCTGACACCAGTGCAACCAGGACGCACACGCTGGCCCTGCGTGGAACCACGAATACTTTGTACCCTGTACGTCTGTGCTCCAATTCCTGGAGCACAGTGCAGACTCCTGAACCACCTCTGCACACAGCAAGCTTTGTTCACGTGGTGATGAACTTCACTCAGTGGGACACACACTTGCTCATCATCATAACAAGCTAAGGTGTGACCTGCACCTCCCAGCTGCTGACCAGAGCTCACTGCACTTACCTTCAGACCTTCAGACAATCTGGACAAGTGCAACATACCAAACATATCTATCAGTCGGATTGCTGCATATCCAAATTCTAGCTTTGATTAGATCTGGTCCAATGGGGGTTCTTTCTGTAACATTAACACTTAAAAAAAACTTTCTACCTTCTTATGATTAAAAAAAAAATCCCATGGCAAAACAGCATCAGAAGACTCTGTTTGCCTGAACTACTGTGCCCTTAGTTTTCTGTGGTTTTACTCATTTCATCTGGCTTTACATAAACTGTGCCAGCTACCCATACAAATCTGAGCAGTATCACAGAAGTCCCATTAAATGCAATGAAAATTGGACAAAGCTACTGTAAAATTTTATATACCCATAATTTTACTGCCTGTATTCAACTGAATACCATTTTTCCTTTAAATGGAAACCTATTTTAATTATTAATGAGGACTATAACCCCAAGAAATTTTTTATGACGACGGCATTCTTCAAAAGCAACTAGATGTTTAAAAACTTAAATAGAGTAATATGAATAGTTTGGCTACAAGCTATGTTATAAAAAAAAATGAAAACTCTACCTTCCTTAAAGCATAAAACCACACAGCAAGCTGCCTCTCCTGCAGAATCTTCTACACTAAAGGGATTCTAAGAAGCTTTTCACAAGTCTGCATGGACAGAAATTAAACTAGTAATAACCACAACACAAACATCCCTTTTTTTTTTTCCTTTTTCTATGTTGTTGAGCCTCTCCATAAATGATTTTTAAAAAGGCATACTCTTCTGGTGCTCTCTACATATTTTGTAAGGTGACTTCAATCACGAGTGAGTAGTCTGTACTCAAGAAATAATCGTACATTTTTAAATTCAGTTATTTCTGGTTAGATCTCGGAAAGTTTTCTGGGAAAATGTCTGAAAGTTAACTAGAAAATAACTAAGATTAAGAATGTTGTGACATATCAAATTCTGGGTGTCTGTATTACATTAGTTGTAGAGACTTTTGTATTTGATCAAAAATCCAATTCCCCTCTGCCAAAATTAGGGTTTGCCTTTGCCAAAGATTAGTCTCTTAAACTACTACATTATTCATTAGCCTGATGTTACTTAAAAGAAAAGAACAGGTTACAGGAAGTATTTTTAATATTTATCCTTCAGACAGATCATCTCTTCTTTTAACATGCTTCATTTATTAAAAAAGCAATTGCTGGTATGAAACACCTATGGCAACAGCAACTACGTGACAGACAGCCACAGCCACAGAAATCTTACGTCTCCCTTTTTCTATTCCTAGCGCTGTTACGGTGAGGAATTCAATCTGCCCGTGTCTCAGTTTACCTCTCTACAACAGGCCCAGTACTGCTTCCTATCAATCCAAAAGCTCTGGGAAGCTCGCTGTACTCCACACTCAGAAGACATTCCCTTCTTGCTGGAAGAACTGCCCCATGAGCCAGACTCTCGTCTTGATGAAGTCAATGGGAAATTTACTCCCAATTCCAGCAACTGCGAGATCAACCTTCAAGCACAATGCAACAGAGACAGCAGCGAATTCAAAGCAATGCTCACCAGCGTGGCTGTGCTAACATCTGCAATAGATCTAAAACGTGTCTCAGAAGATGAACTCTTTTTTTTTTCTTTTTTTTTTTTCCCCTCTTCTTTCTTTTCTTTAAATGAATGCCATAGGCTCTTTTTCAGTAACTTGGTTTTCCCTCTGGAGGGAAGAGATTTATCTGCTTTGAAAGAATCCTACTAAGATCAAATCTGGTGCCACAAAGGGTAAGATTTGTAAAAAAGTGTTTCAACTACTCTAGTGGTGCATATCAATAAAGGAATACTGAAATAAAGCCATAAATAAGGAAAACTGAAGAAAACTACCCTCCAACACTCCAAATACACTATTAGTTCACATTTCTGGCATCTGAGCTGGCTGTAGTCCCAGTAAATAGGCAAACCAAGAACTAAAATTACAAAAAGAAAATTAAAGAGATACTAATATCTGTAAAGACAGAGAAAACTTCAGCAAAAGAAGTGCCAAGAAGCTGACAGATGAAAAAAGGGTGCAGGAAAAGCTGCATACAAATACTAAAGGATGTGCCCTATCCCACAGACCTTAAGTGGAAGAGAAGGAGGTAAAGCAAACTCACACAGTAATACACCCTGAGTTTTCATTGCACAAATATATACAAAATAATCAAGCAAATGACATCTTTCAATATATTAGGCAAGAAAAGCTATCTGAACCAAACACCTGTCAAACTGTCAAGATTCTACTCTTTTTCACATACATTCTGTCCTCAATGATTATGCTGAATTCATCTTCAAGAAGGACAGAGATTGTGCAGTCAGTCTTTTAACACAAATCTGAAAATGCAGTTTCATGCTCTTCCATCAGTAACTCCACTGTATGGCAAAGCTGGAATGAATGTTTCCTCCCTAAGGGTTCTCAGATTAGGGTACCAAATGCATATATACACCAAGAAACAGGATCTGCACAGGCAATTCTGAAGGCCTTACAGTTTTGTATAAGAAACATCACGTTTATTTAATGATAATGGAAACAGCTGTAAAAGCAGGCCTCGGTAGACGAGCATTT
Organism: Rhagologus leucostigma; assembly: GCA_013397725.1. NCBI lineage: Eukaryota > Metazoa > Chordata > Aves > Passeriformes > Rhagologus > Rhagologus leucostigma. The sequence continues at coordinate 4,629,230 of VZTD01003312.1, read as the reverse complement.
AATGTGTTAAACATGCTGAAATCTGAAAAGCTCTCAGTCAGGTTCTGGCAAACTAGAGCTAGATGGTGTTTCAGCAACTTGACAAATGTCTCTGTAAAGTAGCACTGCATCAGCTCAATTCAGTGGCAATGCTCCTACCAGCATCAAGGGAGCCCATTTTCACTCCAAGGTTCATAATTACCTCCTGCACTCCACTTCAACCCAAACATGAGGGCTTCTCTGCAACATGACTACAGCACATTACAAACATTAAAAACCTTTTAGGAAAAAGTATTTTGGTTAAGTAGACTTATGTAACTTTATAATGTGGGTTACTGACTTTGGTCAATATTTGGTGTATTTATGGATGTCACCAACTGAAGACTATGTCCATTTGCCTGAGCATGCACATTTAATAACTATATTCCTCATGCTGCACAGCACTCAACGCTCTCACCACTGAGGTTATTTTTCTATACTCTTCATATCTATGTAACTTCACAATTCTCCTCAGCATAACAGCACACCTTCATGAAAACTGAGGGAGCTTGGATAAGCTGCTACCATGCAAAACCCCCACAATCATGAAAATTCCACAGGAACATCACCTGACGGACATTTAAAAATTATTCATGCTATATTTAATATAAAATACCTTTCCATTCTCGAGAATATACTTGTCCATTACTGGAACAGGGGCAGGGTAGTATGTTGATGTATTTGCTTCCTCATTGAAGGTCTTCTGTACCTCAGGTTCAGGCTCAATTGATTCAGGTTTTACTTTTTCAACCTCAATGGCAGGTCCTAGACAGTTAAGAAAAGAGAGCTGTCTGCTATCCCAGAGAACATGAAATCAATCCCTTCATCACCCATGATTAGCATAAAATAACACATTAGTCATGTTCATTTTAAAGTTAGAAGCAATCTAAACCAAAATCCTACTTCTGAACATCAATAAGTAAAAGCAGGATAAATATTCCTGCTTTATAAACATTAAAATGTTTAATTTTAATTTAAGTGTTTAATTTTATTCTTAAAGCATAAGGACAATTACAGATTCTTGTAAGATTTCTTCAATGCATTATTATTATTATGAAATTATGTTAAAATGGCACTGAAATTATAAACCAAAAGCAACAATAGTAATTCTTCAAATAAGAATTGCTATATAGTTGCATAGGAACCTGCATAATTTACTGTGATAATTACATAAATTATCCACACAGAATTACAAATTTTATAGAAATCCAAAATCTCTTTAGATATAACAGAGGTGTATAAAAATAGTGAGGATCTGCAGAAATGCTATGAAGGAAACAGACTTAGGCTACTTATGTTGAAGTATCATGCATAGAAAGAATATCAAAGGTTAAAAAACCCCACATAAATTAGAATTTTGATTGTCCAATCCATCCAACACTGATTTTTATTTTTAATGTAATCAACAAAAATTATGCACAAATTAAACAATGGAATACTACTAAGCATATGTTTGAGACTTCAAAGGAGGATAATTATTTTGTCAGTCATCAACTTTTCTTTTCCAGATCCAAGTTATAAAGCGTTCCTAAAAAGACAGAAGAACACACTAAAAACAATTTGTGAACTGGATTTCACGACTCCATTCATTGCAGGGGTTCCACCAGAAGTCTAGGCTATGGCCCCAAGCCTATCAGTGTCCCTTGACGTCTGGCTCTAGGATCCCAAGAAGCTCCAGCAGGCACTGAAGTTCCATGCAGGGCCGGCAGCTCAACAGCACAGCAAGGTTGCCAGCTTAGACTCTGGACACCATGGAAATACCCCAGGTCCAGAACTCTAAGGATAAACTCATCCACTTGCCAGCGTTAGATCGCACCAGGCTGGTGCTGAGAGCACTGCACCACTCTGCGGCCCAACCCTGACATCTTCAGCCAGTGACAACTCAATCATCAGGTCACCCTTCAGCTCCCTGCTCAGTGTTTGTGCACACAGACCCAGCCCTGAACCGATCCAACTCTGCAAGTCACGCTGGCACCACAACTCAGGTCTTAGTCACGCATCTTAAATAGTTCCTGTGCATGGAACAAGCACAGCATCCATCCCTCCTACTTTGTGCAGTTTCATTTAGAGATTATTATACAGCGATAGCAGTGCTTCCTCCGTTGTCAGCATTTGACATTTATCCTATAGCTTATTCTACACCTACATAGCCTGCTAAATGTTCTCAGCTGGCTGCCACTCCACGCTCAGCAACGACTAAAAGTTGTCTTGGCAACTCAGACAATCCTACGCTGCAGTGCCACCAACAAGAGGGTCTTAAGAGCCAGCCCCAATGCAAGCATGGCACAAACAGAGAAATCACAAAAACATCCCATTTGCATTATAATTTCATAGTGATCTTAGTAAGCACCTCTACTACCACGAATATACAACGGTACAGCCGAGACAAACTAAACCCCTAAGCTTGAGACTGTAAAGCTGATTCACACTGGGGGAAGACCTGGACTGGTTAAAGTACCCAAAGCCTGCCCGCAGCAAGGGCACATCTGAACAAGCAGATGCAGGGATGTAATTGCCAGTGTGACCTCAGGAAGTCATCTCTGAAGCTGTTACTTTAAGAAAACATCCTTCAACAAAGGGCTATTTTCTTACACTTTGAAAGTCACTTCAAGGAAGTCACCTAAGTATAACCACCTTCTTCCTAGCAGGAAACATTTATTTCAGTTTAAAGACTTTTACTAGTCCCTATTTAGAAGTCTTTTACTGTTTTTAGTCATATATTGACACAGCTGGAATTTGGTTTCTGGAGCTTTCCCAAGAAAAAAAGCTGATTAAAGTCCACAGAAACCACAGCTCTCACAGGTCAGAATACCTCTGCTGCAATTCATGCTTTACTACTTGCTTAGAAGTCACCAAAAGAAAGCCTTTAAAATCTTTTTTTTATATCCTGATTTTTGACTCCCAAACAGAAACCTGCCTCTAACCAGGCAGTCTCCACAGCCACTCTCACCAACCACTAAACTCTGCATTTTCAACCCCGCATGCTGTGAACTGCACGTGCAACCTGCACTCCTTCCTGCCCGCCTGCCAACGGGAGCTGCGTGCTCCGTTCACCACACTCCAAGTTCCCCCTCTCTGCAGCTCTCGTGCTCTGCATCTTATTTTAAAGATGATGAATGGGACATATAAAAATATATACCTCTATCTAAAGGCTTAACAAGGACAGTAGTTATGTAAAAAGGATCAGGGAAAAAAAAAAAGACGATTTTCGGAATGCAAGAAGGAAACAAATGTTTTATTGTAAAATCTTTCTCCTTCTGACTGCAGTTTTTTTATAATATCCGAGAGGCCAGCAAGTTCAAATCAGGGTGAAAAGGTAGAAGGCTTCCCTTCACCATCCCTTTTCCTCAAAAATGCATCTTAGGCTACATGCTACTCCAAAACTTAGTAAGAAAGTAAAAATAAATTGATTGATAAAGTGGTCAGCATACAATTGTAAGCAGCAAGTTTTTCCACATAGTCTACCAGAATTTGAAACAAAACAACACAAGTCTGAGAAGTGGTAATATTGGTACTTTCTGTACTTGATAGAAACCTTGGGCCTTTTAAATTTTTTTTTAACATCAAAAAGCCAAACAAATGTAGAAAAGCTGAAAAAAAATAATTCCTGACATGTGGTAAGACACAAATCCCATTTCATTCTCCCTACTCTGGTGTCAGTCCCAAGACTCTATAAACTGGATCACTGAAATTAAACTGGGATTAAAAATAATACCTTGAGAGTCTGTGTGCACGTGCTGATGAATCAATGTTTACGAATGAATGTGAATATACTCCCTGAATTTGCAGCAACACTAATTCTCAGCAATATAACATGAAAATGAAGAATTTATCAGTGAGCTAAAAACACCCAGGCATTATCCCTATACAACTTCAGTACTTCTGATCATATTTCCAGCGACAGGAAACTGCACAGATCTTGCCCGGGAGACAACTATTTTTTTAAGAAGTTATTGAAATTCTTCTTTTGCAATCCAAGGGCTATTTAAAGTCCCTACAGGGGAGAGTCAGTTATTTAATTCTTTTAATTATCTTACTCTCTATTGATAAAAAAGAGGGCCAATTAGTGTTTTCAGGTGCAACAAAACAAATTGCAAAGGCCTACAATCACAGGCCTTCCAGTTCCCCAAGAGGGCAAGGCAAGAGGCTGCACACATTATTCCAGGAGCTCAAGAGGGACACCATAACCTTTTCCACAATGGTCATCACATTTTTCCACTACTCTGGTCCCTAGAGCCCTGGTGAAATGCCTGCCTCCTCAGGGAAGGGATCTGCTGGGAAATAACATACTAAAATCATAAAGAAGCTATCAAGCATTTCTCCATGGATCAGTACCGATTTCACTACTGCCATTTGCCACAGCTGCCTCCAAGGCTCTTTCATGACAAAGAGCAATTCGGTGTCACCATGAGGAAGATGAACCTCCTCACTCTCCCCAGAACAGCAGCTCCAGTTTAGTAGCAGAGCTGAAGGCCTGAGTCTCAAGTAGAATACATTGACTTCCAGCTCCTCACTGAATTCAACACGTTGATGGGAAATTAGGAGACTGACTACTCGACTGCACGTTAGCTCAAGAGGCTGTTCTATATTTGATCTGCAAGTTTAAAATGGCAACAGGCACGCATTTCCCACAGCTGCAATTCATCAGCACAAACCAGCTGTCATCTCATGCAAAGAAATCACAAGTCTCTAAGGTGAAACAGAAATGCAATTAGTTTGCATTAAGTCCAGCCTGCTAGAAGTGCAGTGTAACACAAATTACATGTAATTTGAAACTCTAGGTTTAAGAGATCACTGCAACTGCAGATGAATTCAGGATGTAATTTATTTTCAGAACAATTTTCAGAGATTATTCACATACCCAAACATACCTCATTTATAAGCTGGAAAAGTAAGGAAGACTAAAAAAGTCTTTACGTATCTATTCTTGATTAAAAGTATTACTTTTTCACACTGTCATCAGACTCTCTAATTTATAACACGCTGAAGATGTCTCCCTTGCTAATTATTCATAAGTTTTGTATTGATCTTTATAGAACATGGTTGTTTCTCTGCTGTCAATGAGGCTACAAGGAAAAGCAACAGAGTAAGCAACAGTTAATACACTGAGTCTTAGGAAATACAAACCCTGTGAAGGACACAGTCAGCACAGCCAAATTCTACCTTCGTCACCATCAAATGTTCCTTACAAGTAATAATAACAACGGATTTTTTTTGGAAGTGTCCTATAGCTGATATTTTTCCAGGTATGTGTTTAAATTTCAAGAACTTGTCTTCAATGTAATCGGGATTTGTTTTCAGTTGTCAGACTGATACAATGAAAATTCATGCCCAATATTTAGAGAAGATTCAGTATTTTTTCCCAGGGTTTCTTTTCGTCTTTTATTTTTTTTTTTTTCCTTTTTCTCCTAAGGTTTCCGTTTTTGGCTCAAGTAAAAAATGCATCTTCTTTTTCTTAAAGTGAAAGAAATGAGACAGAATGCAGTAGCTGTCTTCATTTCACTGCTGGTCTCACCACTCCAACTGCTGTCAAGTCTACCAACTAAATTGGTACTTTACGCTGTTCAGCCCCATTGCCTACCAACATCTGGCTCGTGCTCCATTCCCATAAATTCCAGCTAACTACTTGCAGATGAAGAAACATCTTTCCATCCAAGGAAAATTTTAGAAAGCTCAGTGGAATCTCCTGCCAACCACATCGTGTTTTTCAGGCTGTGGCAACCTTGCCTATTTAGTTTTATTTAGAAAGTTAACTAGAATGTTTATGGTAAGTAACGACATTTTAATTATGCACAGTGTAACAATGATGAGCATTCACAATCAGACACCCAGTTTAGGTTGTGGGACACTCCGAGAACCTGGCTCCAAGGGTGTGGGCACACCTTAACACATGCTACAGCACAAGGCACATGCTCTCCCAGGTCCAGCTCTGTACGTGAGGGTAACTCAGACCCACATGCAAATTGCATGCACTCGTTCCAGTCCAGGAGAAGAGCCAATATCCAACTGACATGCAAAAATTAAGTTTCCAGATACACAAAGGCAGACATAAGAACGGCATGCTAAGTTTGGATGCACAGATTTCAACCAAGTTTCAGTCACCGAGCAAATCTTCAACACGGCAGTACCATATTCTAAAAGCAAATAAATGTAATTTGTCAAATTTTTGAAGGTATTCCAAGGGTACCATCTTCAGTGAAAAGGATGAACTTTTTATTTTGTCTTTTTTCCCATTTATTCCAACATAATGCTTAAATAATTGTTATAAACCCAAACAAAGGAGCAATTGACCCAAGATATTTAGAACTGAAATCCAAATTACACAAACCTGCATTTTATAACAAGTGTTGATAAACGGGACACTAATATAAAGTTTTTTTAATTATGCTTTAACAATCCGTTGTTTTTCCAATAGCATGGCTGTTTAAAGCCACTGCTAGAAGTTCAGGAATATATCACATTCTAATAAGCTACTAATGGGAAGAGGGGTCAGAAAATGGACGGTAACATAGTCACATAACAATAAACAAAATCCCTAACTGCAAAGGATAAATTAGTTTTAGCCCAGCTATTCATTCCAACGCCTTTTCTTTTCTTTTTTTTTTTTTTTAACTGTAACATACTGGTATATTTTGCAGATGATGCTTTATTAACTTTTTCAGCATATATTGGAAGGCCAGAGACTCTTTATAATACAGCTGCTTAAAATGGAACTCTGATTCAGCCATACCAGCACAAAGACCTCTAGTTTTTAAAGAAAACCCCAGACGTACATAGCATACAAATTCGACACATATTGTACAGCCACAGCAGAAAACCCTTTTAACATTCAATGTCCAGTTTAACAACCACCGCTATTCTTCAAATACGTCTCCATTACTATTGATCACACTTGCAAAATTCATTCAAGCTAGTCCCACTTAAGTCCGGCACTTACCACTACCTAGTCTTAGGAGCAGTACATCCTGGAGCCTCCTGTTCAAGTCTCTGAGCTCTTTCATTTCTGACACGAGTGCCCCATACTCCTTTAGCTTCTTTGCCTGTTGCACAAGCTGTCTCCGCGTTCTCTCCAGCTCCTGTTGAATGTGTCTCATTTCTTCCTGTTGCTGCTGGTAACTCCTCAGCAATTCCTCATAGAGAATCCGAGGAACTACAGCATCGTCCATATTGTTCATGCCTTCTGTAGTCTCCATAAAAGCCTCCTCAGGGCTGGAAGTATTACTGAGACTCATCCCGTTCTGTTTTTCAAGGCGAGCAACAACTGCTTCAATGCTTTTGTGTGTACCTTCACTTTGTTTCCTCCCATCTTGTCTCTGCACGTTACAATAAAAAATAAATACATTAGGAGAGCAGTATGACATAATAAAATCAAAATTCTACAGTCTTGGGAACTGTTAATATTCTTTTTTTCCAAAAAATCAAGACACAGCCAGTCTGCAAAAATATTTTGCCTATCAGATTCTTATGGATATAATATACATCATAACTAACATGCAATTGTAACTCAGCTAAATGCATGTACAAATTTCTGAGGCAGTTAAAGGCCTTCCTGCATTTTTGCAACACTTACAAAGCAGTGTATACGGGTCACTTGATTCTGTAATTAATTTCTTTTTAAAGAAGTGGATCTAGATCTCTTTTTCTTTAAAGTTTACTCTTAACATTCAGATTTCTGACAGCAATTGATTTTCTGATAAGCAAGAGAAAGAACCAACTGTGTGCTCCATTTGTCACCTGTGACGACATCAGAGGTGAAAGCAGCCTAGGCACAAAGCTGTTCTGTGAACTGAGGGCTTGTCCTTCCCACACTTTGGGAGACAAAACCTTCTCTGACTCTCCCTACAGCACGTTCACCCAACTGCCTGATGCAAGTGACTGAGTTAACACTATCAGCAAACACTGAAAGGGATTTGAAAACACTGAAGCTGGAGACAGAATGTATCATCCAGCCTCATCTTGCTTATCAACTGATTCTTTCTATATTAGTACTGCACTGCAGAGGCTTCAGGCCCTGAGAACTCTCAGCGGAATTTTACCTTCAGTCATCTGCACAAACCCTACAAATTAAATCACAGCACTTTCCTGGGGCCTGGATAGTGGGATTATTATGTGACAGTACAGGTAAAGTCACTAAGTTTTACTGGCCAAATATCAAAAGGCATTTGAATTTCCAAGCAACTGCAAGGAAAGCAAATGCTGCTTATAGATTAGAGGTGAGAAGCTGACACTATCAAATTTCTATACCACAATATCCATGAGTAATGTGGCAGAAACAAAATTATTTGATGTTACACCTGCTGCATGTATGTTCTAGAAAAAAAATTTTAAAATTTAAAAAAACCTGGCCCACCACGAGGAAATGTACTAATATCACTCCTGCAGCTGCAAAACACATGAAGCCACAGAGCATTATCTTATTCTGAAGGTTGGCAGACTTTTAAAGAAACTATTTGATATCAAAAAATAAATACATTTCCATAGTGGGTTTCTGGCATTTGAACCTAAAAAGGCAACTGGGAGTTATAACGGAGTGATACAGTCCTGTCAATTCTTCTTGTCAGTCACTGCTGTAGTTGGGCAGTCTCAGAGCACCCCTTTCAATTCCAAACAAGCAGTGAGCAGTATGTCCCAAGTGCCACCAAGAACAGCTGGTACAGTCAGGTAATGGTGACTTTTAAGGCATTCTGGGCCAATGTGGAAGAGCATGGTTCCACCAATCTCAGATGGCAGTTACACTGTGCAGACAGTATACACAGGAAAACGTTTGATTGCACTTAAATCAGGTTTTGAAAACCCATGCCCCACCCCCACACACAATGTGACCCAATTTCACCAAACACAGTGTTTAAAGGGGATCAAAAGCAAGCCTGGAATTCTTAAGCTAAGACGTTTGTATATGCCCCAAGCACTTGCAAAAAAAGATTTAAAAAAAGGAAAGGAGAGAAAAAAACAAAACCAGAAAGACTTCAGTACCTTACTGTGTCTAAGCTCCACATCTTCTTCCCCATAATCTGTAACCTCCCCAGCTTCTTCTATGTGATTGAGAGAGAGTTTGGGGATTTTAATTTTCTTCTGCATCACACTGTTCTCAAGGTCAGTTTTGTCTTCTAAAATGTATATTAAAAATAAGATTTGGTTACATTAATCAGTGTTCTTACTTCCAAATACTACATGACTTAGGCAAGACCAGTTCCAAAATCCCAACCTCCCATGCTGCAATCCCCTCATAATACAATGATCAAATTAGTCCATGGTGTAAATCCACTGATGCCCACTGGCAGTTCTAGAGTTTCAACTGAGGATCAATCTGGCCCAACACACGAATAAATACTGAAAAATGCCAAGCTAAATTCAAGTGATCAAAAGTGTCAGTGAGTGCCTTGTACTATCCCCAAAGTAAGAGCTGAAGAGGCTGTAAATCAAACTTCCTGAAAACCATCTGTATTGCTTTAAATTATGTTTACCAACGGTATTTTCATATTCATAATCCACTGCTGCAGTTCAAACTCTGCTTAGGGTTAAAGTGAAAATAAACTTGGTAATTCATCCCGTACTCTAACCATCACCTGTCAGCAGCACAGATCTATTTGCACACACGGCAGATTCTGCTGTTCTGCAAAGGGCTGGAAAAGGGAATGTTGCTGGAGAGCTTCAAAGTGCATTACACAAAAGTTGCACAAGAACCAAATCTATCATAAAATTACTACACAACCCCTATTTCATTAATTAATGGTAGTCATCCTTTTCCTTTAGATACTACTGGCAAAGCCAATAAATATTTATACGAATCTCTGCATCTCATCAAAAAATTGAAGTAAAATATTTTCAAGCCTGTAACTTTTTGACATATCTCAAAATTAGGTATTTAAAAATATTAATCTGAAAATACATTAAAAATATTTTAATATTCCTGAAAAGGCAGAGAGGGGACAGTGAACTAAGAGTACAGTCTCCCAAAATGTGCCTGTGACAGGTAAAACTCTTGCAGAACAGACAAGGTCTAAAAAGATTCACCTGTTCCTGAGAGTGTCAAGGAGAAATGCATTTAAACTGTCAAGCATTGCCTTCGTTCACTGAGAGCTTATGAACAGGAAAACACTTTGAGTCTTCTTATCCACCTGCAAATTGTATTCTGCAAAGTGTCCCACGAATATTTTTGAAAGTGCCAAGGAGGACGGCCCCTGTGAGTGCTTAGTTACATTGACTTCTGCTTTCTCAAATTAGCATCTCTCCACAGGACCTCAAAATGGTTCGTGTTGACAGTGTAGGAAAGGGAAACAAAGGTAAATCACTGTTTAATGAGGAGCAAGGCATTCATTAGAAATGAATTACACAGATGAATGCAATTCATTTTGTTACAGATAGAAATGGATCTCTTGCAGGCAAATGGTGATATTACAGCCCAAGGCTATGTAAAAAGAATAGGAGAAGAACATGCAGAATAAGACATTAGACAACCTGAAATGAAACGCAGATGGTAGCAATAAATACTAAGACAGATGCAAAAAGAAACAGATAAACAACAAAAAACAGCTAGGCTTATTTTAGATCATTCTCCATTCCCCAGAGCATCGTGGATGCTTATGCCAGTAAAACAAAAAGGCAATCCAACTGTTTCAGTTTTGAAAAATAAACCCCTGTTTTCATTTATCTGGAAAATGTAGGTTCATCAGAAAAGTGAGAGAAGCCAATTCTAATGCCAGAGAGATGATAAGAAAATAAGGCAGCCCTTCCTAAAAAAACAAATAATACAAACTTAGAGACTAAAGGATAGACTGATGGTTATTGGTATTTTCTTGGAATTTAAGAATAAATGAATCCATATTGAATGGGGCAAAAAGAGAAAACCACTGACTTTTTCTGTGTTCATGTATTTTGGGGTATTGGATAGATTGAGGAATTCTTTGCTAAAATATGTTCTTTCAAGTCCTTGGAGGAAGAGCAGTACATGGATTCTGCAGAGCCAGCTTCTCCAGACTGGTTTGCCAAAGCATCTTCCACAGGACATGCAGATGACCTCCTTCTCCATTTAAAGAATTCAGATCAGTTTCTAGCCTCTGAAATAACCCTCAGCCTGACAACCAGATGGACACAATCCATTACTTGACACAGTTAACAAAGTTGTCTGCTGACAGCTCGCTGAGGTCACCAGAAGCCAGAACCCCACACCAAGTGGACAGGGACCTGAGCCATCCTTCCCATGGCAGGGAAAAGAGACTCTTGAAACAATCAAGGACAGGGGTCACAGAGGATTAAGTGCCTGTGCAGACTACAGAAGTCAGCAAATACTTTCCAATGAATAAACCACCACTAAAACTAAAACAATTTGGAAGAACAGTAATATTTATCTTTGATTTTGGCTTTTTAAGTCAATTCATAAAGGTTAAGAACACATTCCATGCACTTAACACTGAAAATGAAAGAAAATACTTAGTTTGGGGTCAAAGAAAACAAATGCAAATTATCTGAATTCTTCATTCTCTTCCCTCTCAACTCAATTTCAGTTTGCCTATGAAATTTATGCTTGCAAAACTTCACTTATTTTGAAGTTTGTTTATACATCTCCTTACAAATGCTTAGTTTGTACACTGCTGGCATGTAACTATCAACACAGCTCTCTTTCTGTTCATTTGACTTTTTGGTTTTACTGCTTATCTGTACATGAACCAGTAAGCTGAAGAAAGCAACTCTTTTCTCCACACACAAAATTTGAAGAAACAGTGAGTTTATACAAGTTAAAGCTCAGGAACGTTCAATGTAGTCAGTAAGCAAATAAATGTCCCTCTGCCCTCCAACAACAATACATGCAATATTTTTTTACATATGCTCTGGTCTTTGAAAGCTTATTTATACCTAACACAATCCATCCAGTGTGTCGAATATGAAAAGGCCTTTTGTTTTGGTTTTTTTTTTAAGTGCATTTCTAACCTCCGTTGTCTTCTGCATTAGCTGCAGACAGAGCCAGAAAAATCTCATTCTGAATTTGAGATTAATGCTGGAGTTCTGGCTCTTGTTCTGTAAATATTAATGGAATTTGGGAAGGGGTGGGAGGGAGAGAGTGGAGACATGGGGGAAGGGTAGGAGAAACATCACCATGCATTTACAGCCGTTCTCCTCAGGATTCTCTGTCTGTTGTGCCAGCAAACAAAAGACAGATATAAAAGAAGAATCCAGCAAAAAACAACACACCTGTGATTTTGAGCCAGAAGAAAACCAAGATAGGAACCAAATATATGGACAAGCTGCAATTCAGTGCCTGAGGCTACAGAAGAGAGAGAAGGGCAGCCTAAAAGCATTGTAGCTCAGAGCCTCATTCTGTAATGACCCAAATCACTTGTCTGGACTTTGTTCCCAGTCATTTAAACCTTGCTAGAAGTTAAAAATTACACCTTCCCCTAGGTGGCTATGATCAGCTTGTTATAAAGTTGTGTCTATTGTTTTCCCTCGATATGCAATGAGTGGTTCAGTGATATCAGTTACTGAGCTAGCACTTAACATACTTAATTAGGTACTTGTAACAAAATGTGCAGCGTGGATGCACAATACAAGAATGGATTCCCTCTGTTCTTTAGGAAGGGACATTCTGAAAGACACATGTAAATTAGGAAAAATTGCTTTTGTTCACAGAGAACCTGGTATTCTGTGATTCAAGATAATGAGTAAAGCATGCTGGAATAACTGCACTCCAAGAAAAGGTCAGACTTGGAGAGATCTTGGCAGTCAACTCCTCACAGTACTGAAGCGCAGGGCTCAAGAGCCAGGGCACGACAGCATCTCTCCTCATCCAGACTTCCACCAAAGCTGAACGGGCAGTCAGAAAAAAGTGAACTGCTGAGGAATTTCAGAGTGCCTGGGAACACATCTGGCCTCAGCAGTGCTCAAAGAAAGAAAAGCCAAAAAAGCAACCCTACATTAGAGAATCTCTACCAACTAGCAAAGGATAAACTGTTCCTGGAATGCCTTCTTCAATGAGGCCCTCATTTCAGTGTCAGGATGGGTGGATCCAGGCCAAAAGGTAACAGCTTCAAGTCTAGAGGGGCAGAGAACTGAGTCAGAGAAAACAACTTTAAGAGGGCAGGGATTTGGTTAAATCCAAGGAGAAATATGTTAGTGCTCTAAAACTGAAAACCCTATTGTGGGATGTAAAATAAAACTATGAAAATCTCGAAGTCTCCTTAAAGCACTCCTTACTTTCTAATTTAGAAATAAGGACTGAACAAAGTAATCCCTTCAAAAAAATAGAGTTCAAATGCTGATTTTTTTCCATCTTTGGAATAAAAGCCGGAAAAATAAAGGAAGAGAGCTCTGCACTCCAAATGGATGAGGGATGGCAGGTCTGGTATCAGTCCAAAGAAGGGGCTTGGCAATGCTATAAATCTTACAGTAATAAAATGAAAGAACCTTGAACAGAATTCGTCCTTCCCCAAAGCCTTCAAAAAAATTCCACTCCTTGTGAAAAATGATATGCTGACAGATGAAAAAACTTACCATCAGCCTTCCCATTTCCAGGCATGTACCCAGCACATATGGACAACACCTGCACAAGATTCCCCACACACTGCTGCACTGAACTGGTTTGCTACCGATTCAGCCAGGCTGCTCCTACAGAGGAGGTAAGATCACCTGCCTTGGCAGGCTGTGCACTGGTTACAGGTCAGAAAAAGTGAAAGATGCATAAGAACCAAAGCAAAGATCCCATAACCAAAGGTGTATGTGGTGCTTTAAAACAAATACACCAAGCACAAGGGGGCATGGATTCCTAAGTGCCACTTACACACAAATAAACAATATTCAATACTGCTGTGACTGAGAAGGAAAACAGCATGATAATAATAATAATAATAAAAAAACCCCACCTAGCTTATTTGAAGCTGGAAAAAAAAAGGACTACAAATTACTTTCTTAGCTAATTTAATGCAAACATTAAAGGAGGACTTGAACAGGAAGAAGGGACGAGATTTCAGAAAATGTAATGATCCTGCAGGCTCAGAAGATATTCAGGATACAAAGCAAAAAGAAATGTGCCTCATATCAAACATGTCTGAGCTAGGCATACACTGAGATTACAACCACTACCAAAGAAGAAACTGAGAATGACAGTAACAAACACAGGGCAACACACAGCAATGCAGCTAAAAAAGGGAGGAATGTGCAAAAGAGGGGTCAACCAGGTGCTGGCACAGTCAATTCAGGATTTGGATAGTAAAATTTACTATATTGTTTCGCTCTTTTTTTTTATTTGCAGACTAGAGGAGAGCTTTGTTGAAAGGACAGAAAAAGATTCCAGAAATAAACACTGGGCACAGTGAAAGCTCTTCAGAAGTATATTTAGTTGGACAGAAAGGTAGAGAAGAGTATAAGCAACAACGCAGATGAGTAGTATGTAAGAGACAGCCAGATTTTGGGTTGGGAATGACAAACGAGATTATTCCTCCTGACTCCAAATCCAAGACAAATGGACAAAAAATTGTAGGAAAATATGCTGGGACATCCTAAGCATAAGCTGAAAAAGATTTCTGCTAAGAGTGTGAGAAAGAGAAGCTGACAAAAAATGTGAGAAAAGTTAGCAATAAAAAGGCAGAGCTGAGAGATGCTATCATCTGGGCTTGTATCACTCCCAAAAATTTAAGAACTAAGTAGTTCTGCAGCACTTCGCCAGAAAGAGAAAATGACAGCAACACACAAATAAGTGACTCGAAGGTTGTCTTCAGAGCATAAAGAAGAGTGAGCAAAAAAGTCTGGGAAGAACAACACATCAAGCAGCAGTGTGACAGGCAGGGCTGATAAGCACAGGAAGGTGAAGACATGCACTTGAGGAACTGGCCCAAAAGCCTGCTAAATCTTGTGAAGTGAATTTCAATAAAGTCTAAAGAATAGGAAACAGAGTGAAAATAATTCTTAATCAAACTGGGGAAAGGCAAGATAGAAAGGTCTTAAACCACTGCTTGACAGGTTTAGAGATGATGGGTAAGAAGGATGATGTGCCAGGAGCCTGAACCAAGACTGCTCACTGACGATGGAGAGAAAGCCACACCTGCTTCGTACAAAGGCACTAAAGAAGGGAGAGAGAGATTAAGGAGCCAAAATCCTACAGAAGCAGAGCACAGATTATATAAACCTCTTAAGTTCTCTCTGAAGTCGTAGATCAAGACTGGCTCTTGCTCATTAATATTTAATACAACAACCCAAGTAAATGCACAGAGCATGGACCTGCTGGTGCTCTCACAAAATCCAAAACAAACTAAAACTAAAGAAAAAAAACCTTCCAAGCTAGCTACTGAAGCAAACAATGCTGAGGTCCCAATGCAGTTTTTCTTCTAGTGGAACATCTGAGATACCCAGTCTAATTCTGGTAGGAGTGAGAGTTATTGATATAGCCACCTATTTGTAGTCAAATTTCTACTGCACATGAAGAAACTCAAGTGTTTTTTAACATTCTCCTTTTGCACGTGCTCACTTATCAGCAGATTGTTCTGATCTACCGTCTTGAGTATCAGCCCAAATATGTCAGACCTGTGCTGCGAGAAAAACTTACATGTATTTTCTTCCTTAATTTCCATTATTAATATGAAATCTATTTTTCAGTTCAAAAGTGGATACAAAGTCTCATCAAAAATAATTAACCAAAGGCAACATGGCTCAAACTAATACAACTAAAAATAGTCATTATTGTTTGTCAGCAAAACTCTCCCTTTCATTTAACTTTTAATGGTACCAGAACTTTGCTGCAGCACAAACAGATGGAGCCGGACAATCAAGTTAAGAAAAGACTATGCTGAGAAACAGGAAATCATGCTCTCTACAAAACTGAGGACAGTTGTAATCCTGGATCCAATATTTACTTACATACTGACCTTGAATAATTCAAACTTTTCATCTTACTGTCCCCATCTAGCCCACTGAAGTGTTGTACAGATTTGTTAATATTTGTACAATACTCTGCACATGTCAAACACAAAGGATTACAGCTATTATGGAACAACTCTCTTAATCCTTTCTGAAACAAGTACACTAATACAGCCTTACCATTACATTAAAAAGAAACTCTGAAAACAAGCAGGATGTGAAAATGCCATCCTTTAAATCCTTCCTTTGCACCTACACACAGTGTGAGAATTACTTTGCAAAAATTGGAACATGATAAATATTTTACAAAAAATCTTTATAACAAAAGCTACGTATTTCTTTAGAAGTTCAAAAGTTCATTCAAAGGGATCATCAATCTCAATGACAGCTACAATGTGTCAATCTGGCTGCCCTCACCACTCCATCTGTACAGGACTCTATAATTATATTAGGACCAAACCCTGTGATGATTTCATGATCGCACAGGCCACAAAGCCATGGAGGTGCGGCCCACGAGCTGTCCAGCAGATAAAGCAGCAGCCTACAGAGCGCACTCCAGGGAGCCTCCACAAGTATCTCTGCCCAAGGAATAAGTTTACTATGGAAATAGTGAGTAGATTTATGCATTTTTTCAGTTTACATACGAAAATTACAAAGTGGTTCAGCCTCTACTATTTTTAAAGGAATTCTTTAAAAACGCAAATAATTGACTGACTGGCACTTAGGCAATAGACTGGAAAAAAATGTTTTACTGTTAAATTATGAAAACAAAAACATTAACTTACATTTTTTCCCTTTTCACTCCTCTGCAAATTTTAGCATATTTTAATTAGTTTTAGTTACCATAGCTACCATAACCATACTATCTTTGAAGTCAATTTTATTAAAATCCTGAAGTTCATGTTTTTACTGTATGCTAGCTAAGCTTATACAACGTTTACAAGCATAACTGGTGTTAAGTGGTGCAACATAAGGTACTAAGACCAAGAAAAACAACAATAGTGTAGGTCACCTGTATGTCCCTATGTTATAAAAATAAATAAGATGACTTCTGACTACTATGGTGAAGCAAAAACCAAATGTGACTGAGGAACAAGCAGGTCAGTTGAGAAGGGTTAAAGACAAACAAACAAACAAACAAAAATGTACATTCAGAATAAGCAGGGTAATACAGGAAAGGAGGAAATTAAATGTAAGTGCAAAATCTTCTTTCAGAGATAAATCCTAGTTTTTAAATTAATTTTTACTGGCATTTTAGCCTGCTGACGACATCACTACTCTCATACGGGTTACTCCAAACCACTACTTAGCAGTTACATTTTGAAAAGTTCCAGAATTTTTTTGCTGCTGCCATTTAAGCTTTGTGCCAATGTGCCATAATAAGACTTCAACACTGAACAAACAGAAATGAATCAAAAAGACCCCACAAAACTGTGCCTTTGTACAAGTCCATCATATCTCAGATATGCCCCTACACTAGGATTTAGAAGAAGGGAAAAAAATCTCCACCCTTCATCTTACATGAGTTAAAAATAAACCAGAAATGGATCAAATAAAAAACGAGTGTGAAATTTAGCTTTAAATATTTTTCATGAATACTGCCACACTTGTGTTCAGGACTATATTTAGGAGTGTGAAGTAGTTAGTTACTCTGTTATACAAAATGATTTGCTGAACCTCTGCATCCAGCCAGCTCTTTTACCTGCTGAAAAGGTAACACAGCAGTAGCATGTCAGCTAAGTATGTGACAAAGTAGGCCATGCACATCAAATATCACATGAAATAATATAAAAATTAATAAAATTGAAAAATGAAAATGCTATTCTGAACAAGGTTACTTCAGCATTGCCTAAACTGCTGGGCTTGGTTTCTCTCAATGAGTGGAGTGAGCCCTTGGCATGGCAAGACCTGATGCACAGGCACAGGAGGTGACAACACCGTTAGGGACAGCTGGACTTGCTGCTCAAGGGCAGTGACACAAAAGCTCATCCCAAGTACTCCCAAAGCAGCCCAGGAAAAATCAAACAAATTAAAAAGAGCCTGTGAGGAACCACTACCAGTACTGGGAGATTTCCCACAGCCTCTTCCTGGCACTTCACTCAGGGCAACCCTTGGGATCACCCAAGAAGCATGTGCAGGTGCTTTGACTTTTTCCTGGTGCCATTTCTCCCCAGGTCCCTGTCACACACCATCCAAGCAATGTATCCCGATAGGGGACAGACCCAGAGATTCCTGGGAACAAAGAGTCAGCTCTCCCTACCACAGTGGTTCATTCACCCTACTGACCGCCCTGGGAAAGGAAATGGGACACGTTACACATGCAGGAACATGGGGTGGAGCATGGGGACAGTGGCCACAGCTATGACCTGCTTTATGTACTCCAACTCCCCAAGCTGTTGGAATGATGCGAGGAGGAGAAAATCCATGGAGAAGCCCAAGACTACAGAAACACCAATAAAAGCTTGGACTTAAATATTACACATCAAGACGATGTCCTGACCTGAATTTCGTATATTCTTGATATAATCTAAAATCTTATAATGCACATTTTTCCCCTATTCCAGAATTTGACAAAAGGTCGTTCCTCCACAAACTATCCATAGGAAAGAAGCTTGGATACAGACTAAGAAGTTGAAACACTCTTAACCTTACTCAAAACTCAGTCCTAGAAACACCCTAATTTAAAATTTTTCTATGAATAGAGATTTTACATCCTTCTGAAATGCACAGTAACTTATCTCACCATGAGCTGCACAGGCTCTTAAAACTAAAAAAAAAAAAATCACCTAACCTACTTCAATAAAAAGCAGAGCATTTTATAAAGGTTCAAGAAAGGATAGGGATGCATACAGGTATTAACACGTTTGCTGTGGCAGCTAAGGAATTGCTGTGAGAATCTGATGGAGATATGTTTGCTATGATAGTGTGGGTGGGAAATGTTGAGGGCAGCAGCTAGAGAGCACAATTATTTACTGTAGTCAGGAAAGAACACCTCCTAGGAGAAGACAGTCATTATTAACTTGTTAACAAACATAGCCTGAAGTAGCGAACTTTTAGAAGTTCCTGAAACTTGGCATCTATTCATTCCAAGACCAATTCATTCCATCTAATATTCAGCACTTTGAAAAGAAAGAAAAATCTCCAGTGGAGTCATCTAAAGATCATGCTCCTATAAGGTGCATGTGCTCACAGACAACATTCTGCCAGTGATTACTGGACAAGTGCAGAAAAGCTGCAAGTGGCATATGTGTGTCATGAAGAGGGACCAGAAAAAACAGCTTTGGAGCATTTTGAGGACAGGAGAGAAAAGAAGAAAGAGGAAGGGTGTGGATGATCAGAAAGACAGACTCAAACTCTTCCTGAAAAGCTGTCTGCTATTTTTGTATTCTCAACAAGACAGACCAGCTAACGTCACCTCAAGAAACTGCTCTGTAGTCAAACTCCAGTCTGCTGAGTTCTATTTTCCTTTCAAGAGGCAAGTAAAATTATTCCTTTATTACTACATAGCATCAGCTGCTGGTAGCCAAATGGTGAACTTGCTAAGGCACAAGACATTCACTTTAATATGCCTTCTGTGGCTGGAAGGTCCAGAACTGAGTCAGGTCAACCTTTCTGGTTTGAGCCCTAGTCTTTGGCTAACTTTTTCAAAAGTGGAAAGTTCCCAGGCCAGCACATCCCAGCAATCTCAGCAGTTCCCAACCATGCATACAGGGACACAAGGGAAGGCACAGCTGCTCAGAGTTCATCTACCACTCTTCTCTAACACTATCACATACTGCTCACCACAGAACAAAAGACAGCAGCATTTATCTCCACAACATACCAAGTCTCTCACAATTACCTGATGCTCTGAGCATGTCCCAACACACTTTCCTCTTTTATTTTTCCTTTTTAAACTTACGATGCCCTTACAACAGCGCTCTCTGCTCTGCAGCAACAATATCCCTCACAACTGCACTGGCTTCCAACCATCCAACCTCGCCACAAAGGATCAAAGAATTGCTTCTAGACTCTCTGAAATGAGGATAATTGTTTTACGAACTCTTTACACAACCAATGCTCCAATAAAGCTTTGCATTATGGGCATAAACCTGTACTTAGGCCTGTGTGAATTCCTAAATTACACGGCTAGGAGTTTGAAAGGTATCTAAATTTCTTTAGACATAATAGGAAAGGAAAACTCTTTTCAAAAGAAAAAAAAGACATTAATATGGGTCTTGTATCTGTGTTCTTTCCTCCTTTTTTTTAAGTTGCTAGAAAGGAAAAAACAAATGGATCTGTTTCTCAAACTATGATTAATTTCCACTGCATGGACAGCGTTTGATCATGAAAAGATATATAAAAAGCTAGAACTTTTCTTACTTGAGCAGCCTTGGCAAGCGGAAGAAAATTGGTCACCATTCAAACTGTAAAAGAACAGGCTCAAAAACAACATTTTCCCTTTTTAGTCCTTCTTTGTTGTTTGTTTAATTTAATACCTGTAGTATAAATTTGATCCTGAAACCCGTTCCTAATGGAGAATTCTTGGAGCAAAGCAGGAAATCTTTAGTCACTGATGTATGATTTGTGCAGTTAAGGGTTCCTTCCAAAAAATTCAAAATCCACTACGTATATTTTAAATATAAAAGCAACTTTATACACATTATTTACCGTATTACTAAGACAGGCTGGAAACCCTTAGAATTAAAAGTTCTGTACTGGTACACGAAACGTTACTGCAGACTCGCAAAATTATTTTCAACTAAATAAGCAATTTGTATAACGTAACACTTGCAACATTTGCCATAAAAACTTGTCATAATCTGAGTTGGTCACTACAAAGCAAAAATTGTGCTACGATGTCTTCATGCAAGACCAAGTTTTCTCTCCAAGGTTTTTAACCACAATAAAATCAAACACCAATACTAACATTTTGGGGAGAAATGACAACTTCAGAAGTAAGTGACCCTTGGTATACAACTTCTGTTGAATTCACCTACAATATTTTTACATGATGCAGCGTGGAAAGAAGCACAGAAGGATTCATTTGGTGTTCAGGTGAGAAGTTTTCCAAGCATGCAAAACACAGGTCTAGTCAGAATATATTGAGATGTGACAGCTGTAATAAAGATAGCTGTGTGTTTCCTTGTGTTCCTGGCTCAACAGGAGAATTTCCTGTAGAAATTGGAATCTCTGGAGAGCAATTAGTGCAAATCACTAATACAGGTAACAAGTCCTGTTCTCTGGAGGAAACGGCATATATTGGTTTGTTCTGTGGTTCAAGTGACATGAAACAAAGAGAAACTGTACAGAAGAATTCAGGACAGCACGTCTTGGATAGGCACAGGCTCTGCCTGGAACAAGGGAATTGGCAAAAATAAGCACTTCCTGCTAGAAAACCAAGGCAACCTGGTGGGCTCAACATGTGACCCAAATGTCTATTTCTAAATATCTTTCTGAAGAACTTCAGCCATGGTGAACATGAGGAACTGAAAGGGCACTGCTGCTGCAGTTCCCCGGTGGGACAGAGGAAGGTGAAGTCCAATAGGATGCTGCCTTTGGGAAGAGGCCATGCAAACCCTGGACACTGAGATTGTTGTCTTCCGTGGATCTGACAGGGAACCTGCAAGAAACACTTCACAAGCACTCCCCGGCCACAGACAGGAAAGAAAATGTGGGCTGGCACAGGACAACAAAAACTTAGCAGGAGAATCCACTCCTCTGCTAGACTGCCTAACTAGTTCTCCTGAACTTCTGGAGTTGCAAATACTCAGAAACTCGAAAAGCTTTACAGGGAAACTCATGTTTGGCTGCTCCCGGTTCTTTTGAGCTATCAGTTTACAGCCAATACTAGAAACAGGATAATGGCAAAAGTCACTGGCTCAGCCAGGGACAAACTGGACCACCACCAGGCTAAACTGGCTTAGGAACTGTTAACTCTCAAAAACAAAATTAGAAAAATACCAGTTTTACGTGACTTTAACACCAAGTTACTCTGTTTTGATGTCAGAACTCAGCACTGCCTTCTAAGAGCTCAACACTAAACAAAAGAGTTTTTAAGCCCATTCCATGTTCAGGTAAATAGACATAACCAATACTTCTCCCAGAGAGGAAAAGTCAGGATGAGAAGCCAGTGTCCTCTTTGCTACCCAGACTGACATTTCAAATGGTCATTGCTGTCTTTCAAAAGCCTATTGGGCAAGTCCACGCTAACCAGCAATCTGCTACAACCACCAAACTTCCTTTCCATGTCAACTATGACTATGGCAGCAAGGAAACCACACTAAGTCTTCAAGGAAACAATCCACCTAAGAGTCACTATCTGGGGGCAATGTAACAACAGTACTATCTCACAAGGGCTGAACTCCTTCAAATGGCCAAAATAGGGGGTTATTTCTTAGTATGCGCTTTAATTGGTCCTCTTAGCTTGGAGACATTTGTTATCTTTAAAACATGAAACAAACCAAATGTAGCAAGCCCACGCTTAACAAGAGCAGTACCTGGAGGTCTGGTTCCACTACTGCCTTCCAATTTGTGAAGTCATTTAAACTAACAAAGCGGACATAAAACAGCACCCCTCAAATTTGGCAAGAACTGCGAAGGTACACAAATGACTCCATGCACTATAAATAAGCCGTGGACAAAAAACTAAACTTTTTTTTT
>VZTD01003312.1:4561954-4606298 GCA_013397725.1 Rhagologus leucostigma | reverse complement strand
GCCCCGCACGGCCCCACGGCCCCGCACGGCCCCACGGCCCCGCACGGCCCCGCCGCCAGGCGTGCCGCTGCCCTGCAGGGCACACAGCCCGCACTGCCCCGGCACCTGTGCCAGCGGGACGGATCCCGGCTCCCAGATCCCGACCCTTGGCCGTGGCGGGCACCTGGCGGGCGCCCTTGCTCAAGATCGGCCCCAGGAAAGGCCTCGAGAAGCTCTTTTTGCCCCCAGGTTGAAAACTCCGTACACGTGTGCCGCAGAAATAGGTTTTTTTCTAGAGAATCATGAAGTTGTTTGTGTTGGAAGAGACCTTAAAGATCATCTTGCTCCAACCCTGCTGCCATGGGCAGGCACACCTTCCACTGTCCCAGGTTGCTCCAAGCCCCATCCAGCCTGGCCTTGAACACTTCCAGGGATGGGGCATCCATGACTTCCCTGGACAACCTGTACCAGGGCCTCACCACCCTGACCACCCTAAAGGACTTTTTTTCCTAATATCCAATCGAAACATCCGCTCTTTCAGTTGGAAGCTGTTCCCCCTTGTCCTGTCACTACATGCTCTTGCAATAAGTCTCTCCCCATCTTTCCTCTAAGTTCCTTTCAGGTGCTGCAAGGCCACAATAAGGTCACCATGAAGCCTTCTCCAGGCTGAACAATCCCGATTCTCTCAGTCTTTCCTCTTTGGAGAGGTGCTCCATCCCTCTGATCAACTTGGCGGTCACTTTTGGAGGGGAAACAGAAGGGTGACACACAGTGGGATTTGTTCCGAGGGCCAGGGCCGAGCCAGCGAGCGCAGGGAAAAGGGGCAGGAGGGACCTGTGTGAGGAGAACGGATCCTTCCTGGCCAGACGACCCAACACAGAACCCCACACTCATCTGCCACTTGGCAACAAGACGTGAACATCAGTTTTTACCTGAAGGTCCTCAGGGTAATGCAGAACCACCTGCACTCCATCATTCTGTGCCCTGGGGATTTCTGGAAGAGCACGAAGCTCCCCCATCCTCCCCAAAAAGAGCACAGGGAGCTAAAAAATGCTGTGCAGGTGTGTCAGAACAAGAGTTACAGATGGCGCAAATTTTAGCACAAATTCCCAAACTTTTGGAGACTCTTAGATACCGAGTGTGGAAGTTTTGAGCTTCATATATGAAAAGGGCAACATTGCTTATGGTTTGGAGCAAACTCGTACTGCTGTTTCTAGTCCTGAGGTCTGTTTTACCCAACCAGACTTAGAACAATCATATGTGGAGAGCTATTTGAAGTAAAAATAAAAAAAATTTCAAAAAAAAAATCACAGAATGAGTACGAGAGAGGAGTATCACCAGTTTTTTGTTTGCAAAGCACCAACACAAAATGAAACCAAAATATATCGTCTTTTTTGGTTTTCATATCCCTAGGCATTTGCAGTGCTATCTGTGCCCTTTGCACCGGGTAAAACCACACTGAACATGTTTTTGCTGGTTATCTTTTATAGACTTCCTCGTACATGGGGACAGACCACAAGCTGGAAAACATGGAGTTCAGTTTTGACTGAGCACTGGCACAGGTTCCCAGAGAGCTTGTGGAGTTTCTGTCCTTGGAGATAACTCAAAAGCATCTGGATATGGTCCTGAGCAACCCCCTGAGCAGGGGCTGTATAAGGTGAGCTCCTGAGGCCTCTTCCAACCTCAGCTGCTCTGTGAAAGTGCCACAAACTTTTGGTTGTGCCCAGCAGAAATCTGTCTTAAACAGCACACGAAAACATGAGGAATCCATACAGGTGTAGTTAAGCCAATGTAAGTATTTCAGCAACAAGCTGTAAACTTCCCATACAGTAATGGCAGCTTTACTATTTTAGCAATTACAGAGTTTTGCAAATACTTCGGTTTAAGATTGGGGATTTAAATGGCAGTACTTTATGTTAACAATAAAGTATTGCCAGACTGGTGTGTAATTACAGGCAAATATAAGTCTGCTACAAAGTATGGATGACAAATGTATTCTAGTAGCGAGTCTGCAAGGGAAATGAAATTCCAGCAAGGATTGTGTTGCTGTTCAAACAGTAACAGCTGCTGTAGCACTGCTGTCTCCTCTACCTTGTGTTACAGTGGGGTACAGGGAGCTGCAGAGAGATGACAGGACAGGCTGATGGCTGGAATTACTCCATGGACACTGGTAAAATTCCGTGAAGGACAATTTTGTCCTGCTAAGTTCAGTGGCCAGTGAGGGATTGGGTACACTGCCTCCTGCCACTGAATCCTGCCTTCTGCCACTGCATCCTGCCTCCTGATTGTATTCCCTCCACAGCTGAATTCTATTAGTGGGGTGCAAAGCTGCTGTCGAGGGAAAGGAACTCAGAAAAATGGTAAAAGTGGAAATAATGGGAAACAAAGAGAAGCTCAGGACTCAAAAATTAGGTTGAGTTGGAAGAGGAGAGATCTCTTTGGGTACCAAGGAGGCCTGGGTAATTTGTCCCAGTGAAAGAAAACCAAAAGACTTCACGTCTTCGTGAAAACCAAAAAGACTTCATGTCACGTGAAGGCAACTAGCACTGTAGTGAGTTTTTTGGCTGGTTGGTTGGTTTGGGTTTTTTCAGGGAAAAGAAACACTCTAAACTGATATTTGCAATATTTTACATTTGAATGTTCAATTACAGCAAAGACTGTAAGATCTTTGTATCAGCAGCAAAAAAATAAAAGGTCTCAAATCCTTTAGGCAGGCTGTTTCACAGTTCTCCACTGAAGGACGTTTTTGGGAACAGATAAGGGTTGGGATGATAAATGCATGTTTACTCTTGGTCCCTTGCACACACACTGAGCCAGAACGCATTATAATGCTAAAGAATTAATAATGATCCCATACATTTCTCTTCTGCCTACAAGGAACAGTGTTAATTTCTGGCTTTAAAATCTATAAATAATCTGCACTGGTTAGCTGTGAAGCTGAGGAAAAATCCATTAAAGCACCAAATGAAACACCAGTCACTTGTCACTCCTGTCTTTTGGACCTTTCCCATTTCTACTAATGGTTAGCCAGCTGCTTTAACACAGAGTTGAGCTTGAGGTTTAAAGGTGCAGAGCTATTTTAAAGGTGTGGATTTTAAAACTCATTGTTAAGGGAATTACTGGAACCTCACTGGATTTAAATCTTCGAGCCAGTCCAGCCTTTTAGAAACAGCACAG
This sequence comes from Rhagologus leucostigma, assembly GCA_013397725.1. Taxonomy (NCBI): domain Eukaryota; kingdom Metazoa; phylum Chordata; class Aves; order Passeriformes; genus Rhagologus; species Rhagologus leucostigma. Next base: position 4,603,142 of record VZTD01003312.1, on the reverse strand, counting down.
CCCTGCTGAGAAGTAAATTATCGTACTTTCAAAATGCAAATGAAGCCTCAGCTTAGAAAGTAATACTGTCACTCCAAGAGTGGAGAAACCACAAAGCACAGTCCCAGCCCTTGTGGGACTCATGAGTGGCTCTTTCTTGGAACACTACTTACATTTTACTGGTGTTATTTTTCTTGAAAAGTAAAAAAATGTTCAAGCAAAAGCAGATGCCCGCAGCTTTCATGCGCACTCTGTGTTTTCACTTAAGGATACAAAACGAAAAGCTAATCGTTCCAGTAAAAGTTATGCAGGTGCTAAAATCTCTTTTCACAGCAAAACATTAAAATTAGGCTCATCATTCACATTATTCCATATTTATTACCAAGTTCTCAAAGGACACCGTATTGAATTTAAATCTACTAATGATGAACTTCCCATTTTCTTTTACTGTTCCAGTGGAGGTGCTTCACTACTACCAGACTATTCAGCAGTAACCATACATTGGACTACTGCTAGAAATCCCTACACACTGAATATGTGGTTTAGAAAACTATTGTTTTCTTGTGGATTTATTTGTCCTCCAAGTTCTGCAGTTCTTACACAATTGTTTTCAAGCTTAAATGTACCTTGTAGGAAAGATATATTCACAATTTTTAAAGTAACACCGTATTGGAAAAATGGCATTAAAAGTCGTACAGGTTAAAGAAGAACTCAACTAACAGTGCACAAGAACTGAAGACTCTTCAAAGGTTTATGTATGTTCAGGCATACAATATACTCACAATCTGGTTGATTTTTACCAAGAATATGCTCAGTAGAGTGGTCAGAAGATACCTCCATTCCAAGGTTTGCATTTTTGATTGTAAAATGAGGTGCAAGACGGAGTCATTTCCACGTATAAATGAATCTTCCTCTGGACAAAGTCGTGTACAGCTTCTAGGTGTTTTGAGAGAGAGGGTGGTTGGAAGGAGGGAATCTACTATCCAGACAGAGCAGGGTAGGCATTCTAGAGGGCTGTACCCCTTTATATTTTAAAATAAGTTTTAACTCTCAAGACACCGTTGCTACACTGTGCTTTCAGCGTCAGGGTGATCACATATAAAAATACAAACAAAAAAAAAAGAGGTCCTGTTCCTGTGTGGTCCTAGAAGATGGATAAGAAAATATGTGTCCCTATATAATTCCAAAGGACTCTATTACCAAGAGTAAGGGAACCTAGATTGCACAGATAAATTCTGAAGATTTAGTCTTTTGAAATCTATGGCCTTAAACCATCCTCAGCCCCAGTTCCTCAGAGTGATCTAACTTTTCTCAGGGCTGTGGATAATACTCAATCATCTTTTACAGTAAACTCCCACACCCTCACAGAATATTCTTTCAAAGAAATGAAACCCAAGGAACACTTTATGGATCCATTCACATAGGAGACACTTATTTCGCAGCTGGTGCATTCTGTAGCATGAAAAGCTAACGATTAAGCCAAAGTGACCACAGGGGAAGGCACTTTTCTCGCTGTTAATGACTGGCTGGAGAAACCGAGGACCGAAGAAAAAGCCAGACAGTCGTTAACTGCTGAAAATTCCTGACCTAAAGGTCATTATTACTATTATAAAATTGGAAAATGAAAAAGTAATTATTTTCTTTGGGTTTTTATATGTATTAAAAATATAAAATTCCAGTCTCTGTTGCTGTGGATACTGGTCTGTAAGGTACTTATCTCTCCCACTCTGGCAGGCTATGCAATGGATAGATCTGGGACTGGCAACCCTTCAGGAATGTGTGCCAGACTGTATTTTCTTTTTCCAAATTACAGGTTAAACGTGCCCACAGAAAGTCAACAGGAACCAGGAGACGCTGCCAGTCGGCACCATCTCTCCTCAGTGAGAGCAGCAATTCCCCCACCGTCACCCAGCCTTGTCTGGGAGCTGCAAATGACTCTCAAACATCGTGGCTTTCAGCTACTACCCTCATGTACACCATTCCAAATCTTGCTAAATACCACCACCTGCACTCAGGCACTGTGCTGTTTTCCATGCTATAAACTCCTTGCCTTGAGAGGAAAGTAGGGAAGGCTCTGTGTGAGCTGACTCGTGCACGGACTCACCTGTAAAACGCGTCCTTCAGGTGCCATTGCCACCGTCTGCAAAAACTGCTCTAGACACGATATTGCTCTTGCAGCCCAAATGATCTTTATTGCTACTACCATCCACTGATGGCTTCAGCCTATATATTTTCACTCTAACTGGAAATTTTATTTGAGATTTGCCCTTTCCTTTATAAACCAGACTTTCCCCTGGCTTTTGACAGGCATTTTACTAATATGACTCTAAAAGTAGCTTTACATACATAGATTTTGCACCACTGCAAGAATTTGATCCCTTCTGTACTTCAGATGAAAAAGTGACTTTCTATTGGTAAAGACTAAAGTCTTTTTGTACCCTTTGGGCTTCCGTGTAAAATATCATTACTAGATACTGCCTGTGATTATGTTATGGTTTAGACAGATCCTCCAAGTAAGATGGTATTAATGACCCTTTTTCATAATATTTTCATTTTGGTTTTCTGTTTGCATGTCTGTACAGCACTGTTCTGTCTCGAGCCAGCATTTATGTCTCATACTGACAGGGAAAATGATCCTGCAGCCCTTTTCTGCAGAGACCTATTCTGCTTGAGACGTTCACACAAGTAATGTGGGATAGATACAGAAGGAAAGGAGGTCAGCTACTAAAAATGCAGGACCACATTTTTTCCAGAAAGGTACCTCCACATACTCCCACTTTCCTTTAGAAATCTGATTTTAGCAAGAGTCTGGACAGGCTCCAGAGATGGTTCTTGCTGTTTTGGAAGGTTCTGGACAATCAGCAGCTGACTCTGAGTGAAGTCAGAGTCAAAACTGCTTAAAGAGATGTTTTCACTACACAGTGCTTTTTAATTCATACTCCTGTCATATTCCTTCTAATCCCTTTCAAGACTGGTTATATTTCAGTATAAAGTGAGTTTTTAGAAAATGTTCCCAGGACTTAGTGCTCACATCTCACTACTTCAGAAGGTAGAGTTTTCTACCTCTGGTGAAAGTCACAATCAGAGATGGACCAGCTGCTCTTCTGAAGAACATCAACTAATGTGAGCACATAAAATCCTGTTGCGGAAGGTGAAAGGGAGATAATAGAGCAGGAATAATCCTCGGAATATTTCAGAAAAGTGCCTTCCTCAGCTGTGTATTGTTAATAATCATGTTTAAATTAAAAGAACAGAAAATGAATGCTGAAACTGCTGGCAAGTGAAAGTGCTCTCAGATCTAAAATCCTTCACCATGCTCTCTGAACCTCTCCACTCTAAGTAAAACCAGACATCTTTATCTTTTATAAGTTACAAATGAAGCTGCACCTGGTCTGCTCTAGTAGGTGAATTAAAAAACAACAACAAAAACACCACATGACAAGCAAATGTGAACTGGAAGGAATTGCTGTGACCCAGCTCCCAAAAATTCATACAAGGGGGTAACTGTGATAGACCCCTCCAAGAATTCTTCTAGTTTTTCAAAGCAGAGTAACTCCTTTTATCTCGTAAAGCGTAGATGATTGGCATTCATCTTTGTCCCACTTACAAGGAAGGTGTTCCCTCAAAATAGAAAACAGCATAGGAAACTGATAATCCAAGAGGTGTTTGAAACCTCAAGGGGCTTCTTGCTTTGCTGGTATTTTCCACAAAAGCCTGAGCAACATCTATTGTGCAATAATATTTAACATTCAGGGGAATCAGGATCTTTTTTAAAGTGTGATCAGAAAGAAGGGCCCTTCCTAGGCTGTCCCAGAATTCCTCATAACAAAGAAAGCTTTGTTTCATAAAGAAATACCTTGCACTGGAATACCCTAGGGAAAGCAGAGTTTGGGTTTTTTTAGACAAAGACTGGAATGTTCGAGCTTGAGGTTCCCTTTAAGTACTCTTTTAACATGAATATTTTTAAGGATGCTCTATCAAGTTCATGCATGAAATGTCACCCAGCCGTTAGTATATTTCTATGCAAATACAGCTGTGAAAGCTAATAACTGAAATCTGCATTTTTTCCACATTTCCAGTGTATTAAGCAACTTCTCATTCTTTCCTGTTTTGTAGCTCACATTAGCCTCTTGTATCAATAAAACAAAGCTCAGGTTATATTGCTTCCTGCTTGAATTCCCTGCAAACATCAAAGGTGGACATTTGAATAAGCAATTTAATGTATACATTTTTATTCAGTTCAGTATACTGATTTGCTCCTGGTAGGAATAAGAATTCTGCAAGATGACTGCAGAGAAACACACCATTCAGAATATGAATTGGAATATACTTGCGATGCTTTTCAGTGAGGATGGTGTGATATTAAGATTAGAATCCTGCATATAATCAGATTTTGATGCTTGTACACACAGTCTGGTATTTCTTTTCCTTTACAAGGTTCATATGCAAAAACACAGCAATCCAATATGTGGAACATGCACTGTCTGCAGATACTACACAGTCCAAACTGATGAAAAAATAATGTCAAGGAAAATAAGAAAGTGTCTGGGGCTCTGCAGCATACAAACTTTGCTAAATTCATCAGAAGTAGTTTTACTGTTCTGAAGACAGAAGATATTGCAAAATCACTCCTTCCAGAACAGTGAGAGCGAACAGGGCTTGTGTCCATCCCTGTGTTAAATCTTGGACTAAAGACTGACTCTTTGGGAGCTGTAAATATTTTTATAATCTTTCAAATTCTCTGATACGATACACACAGAATTTTTTCCAAATGGCCTATATTTTCCAAATTCCCTCTTTTATTATTTACCAGTATGTATAAGAGGTAATCAAATAGAAAAGATAAGATAGGTGGAGATTTTACTAGAAGCAAAAGGCGGCACTACTGAGAATATATCACAGTATTTAGGGAACATAAATATAAGGCATACCTTCAGTTTTTATCCAAAAATGCAAGAGAAAGAGAAAGACCACAAAGCAAAGGAAAACTGAATTTTGTTTAGGGGCTAAAAGGAATCAGCCCAGGGCAGTAGCTGAAGATTCTGCTTCAGTAGTTAACCAATTGGGAAAAAAGCTAATAGTGCTTTAGATAAACTTCCAGTGACGAGAAGTGATGAATTGACACATTTCTTAACAAGTAATGACAGTTCAGTAGACACCATTATCTGTCCTGCCTCTGACCTGGAGGCACTATCTAGAATCACAGAATCATGGAATCATTTAGGTTGGAAAAGACCTTTAAAATCATCAATTCCAAGCATTAGCCCAGCACTGCCAAGCCCACCACTAAGCCATATCCCTGAGCACCACATCTACTACTCTTTTAAATACCTCCAGGGATGGTGACTCACCACTTCCCTTGGCAGCCAGTTCCAGGGCTTGACAATCCTTTCAGGGAAGAAATTTTGCCTAATATCCAATCTAAGCCTTCCCTGGTGCAGCTTGAGACTGTTTCCTCTTGTCCTATTGCTTGTTACTTGGGAGGAGTGACCAACCCCCCCAACTGGCTAGAACCTCCGTTATGGTAGTTTTAGGGATTGCTAAGGTCACCCCTGAGCCTCCTTTTCTCCAGGCTGAGCCCCCCCAGCTTCCTCAGCTGCTCCTCACCAGACTTGTGCTCCAGACTCTGCCCCAGCTCCGTTGCCCTTTCTTGGACTCACTCCAGGCCCTCAATCTCTGTCTTGTCATGAGGGGCACAGAACTGGGCACAGCACTTGAAGTGTGGCCTCACCAGTGCCAGGTACAGAGGGGCAATCACTGCCCTGGTCCTGCAGGCCACACTATTGCTGGTACAAGCCAGGTGCCATTGGCTTCATGCCCACCTGGGCACATGTTCAGCCAGTGTCAACCAGCACCCCAAGGGCATTTTCATGGTCTCTCCAAAACTCACTGAAATCACTCCTGACAGCTCTCGTGGGTTTAGTTTGTTTTGGGTTTTTTTTGACTCTGTTAACCAAAAGAATAAGGACAGTAGCCATTCTTGCCCTCAGACAATGTAGCAAAATGAACTCAAAGAGAGGTTGGACCTAGCAAGGTCTCCAGTGGACCTCAGATACCTATATGCAGCTTTACAGTCCAAGAAATCCCACAGAGTTATTGCTTACCCTGCAGGGCTGTCTCAGAACAAGATCTCAAATACCATCTGTGCTCAGTGTGGAAGCTGCCAAAACCCCATCCACAGAAACCGTGGAGCACAGAGTGTTGTAACTCCCATCTTGCTCTGGAGCAAAGATTGAAAAAAGACACCTCCATCTCACTTTAACACCCTGAAATTCTCACCCCTGGTAGGTGCAGATATAAAGCTCCTTTCCAAACATAGGCCAAGGGAGATTTCTTTCAAAATCCACCAACAAGACCTGGAGGACACCACAGTGGTATCTCCCATTTTTCACTGATAAGCTCCTCGCTGGGACCCTTGCCTGGCAACTGAGGTGCCTGGCTTTGGTTCCCCCGTCTGCCTGAAGGGGTTCAGCCCTCCCACTCTGCACGTCCACTTGTAAAATCCTTTTCTTCACCTAAACACACATAGTTTCCTCTAGTCAAAACCTCCAGGAGAGGAATGCATCTGTCTCCCAGTCTCATGCTCAGTGTATTACACTCCAGATGAGTTCTTACTGATCACTTGTGAAGGTAAAAGCACAGCAAGTAACCAAGCTACTGCAGGGTCATGTATTTCTTCCACTGAGAGCAAACTACTTTGAATTTACTCATGTTCATAGAATCATAGAACGGTTTGGGTTGGAAGGAACCTTAAAGATTATCTAAAATCACCTCCCTCGACCTGCTGACTACGCTGCTCTTGATAGGTTTGGCTTTCTGGGCTGCAGGCACACGTGGCCGGGTCATGGTGAGCTTCTCATTAACCAATACCCTCAAGTCCTTCTCTTCAGAGGTGCTCTTAATCCATTCTCTGCCCAGCCTGCATTTGTGCCTTGGATTGCCCCAATCCATGTGCAGGACCTTATTTTAAGAGCACATACATAAGAGCAGTCACTGTAAATCAGCAAATTTGCAGAACACTTGTTATTCCTCAGTAATTTCTTTAGGGGTCTTTATGCTAGAGAGAAAAGTATTGCTGAAGTGGGAAGTAAAAAATGTAAGTAGCAATTAGATTTTCTCTTAAATACTCAAATAGCTCCAAGGTTATGTTTTCTCTAAAAAATATTCTCAGTGAGTGTATTTGGTGCTCTTGCAGCACATGACATGTTTTAGCTTCTTTGGGGACTTAGTTTTTCAAACCTTCAGATTTTAAGACAAACGGAAGTGAAAAAAAAATGTTTACATATTAATGCCTCGCTTTAATTGTTTTGCATTTTGGGGTTTATTTGATTGTGGTCCTTTCCTGAATAGCAAGATCAATATAAATGCCATGCTTTGGAAGACTAAGAAGAAAACTAGAATTCCCTCTGTCTTAAAATTTTGCCTAAAATGGCAGCTATGTCTTTGAGATGCTATTTAATTAACATCAGTGGAAGACTGTCAGTGATCGTTATTGCTGAGTGGTTTATTTACTTGGAAAAAATATGGGTTTCAGTGCGTAACTTTCATCTTTTAAGTTTAGAAGTTTTGGTACCAGCGATATAATTTGCCAAGTTATCTCTAGGCAATTAAAATATATTCTATCGTTTAACCTTTGGATGATGTATAAATATGCATAGACACTCCTACAAGGCAATTTGTCTGCCAATCTGGAAAATGCTAACGCTGTAGTCAATAAGTCAACAGTCTGCAGTGTTAAATTATGAAATCAGAAAGAAGTGCAGTTGGCATTCAATCCAGATATAAATATCCTAAGGATTTCCAATTTTCTGTGTGGGACAATAAATTTCAAAGACGACTGTATTCTGCCCCAATAATCACGATCTGCACAGTGTGTTCAGGTATTGTTGGGGAGATTAAAACCACAAAAACACAGCGGAACAGCTCAGCATCAGATAATCACAAGCAATTCTATGTCAGCAACAGACAGCTGGAAACATATGCCAACAATATTGTAAAAGTGGGAAAATGGAGATTTCGTGACAGCAAGAACGTGGGTTTTATACATTAAGCTAAATCTCAACCCAAAACATTGAAATTGTTGTTCACGAGTAACAGCTCTCTGTCACAGTGTTCAGAAAGTCTACCATTTATCATAAAAAATATGTAAAGCAAAATTAAGCAGAAGAAAGTATTTGTTTCTCTAATATTTTGCATGTTGAGCACCTCTTTCATTTCAGTGTTATTATCACGGACAAAGAGATCCGAATATTTTTTGCCAGATCAGCTGGAAGAGCTGTCCAGTTATGGACCAGACTAATAATTTGTGAGAATCTTGTGTGAATAAGCAGTTAGATGGAATTTGATCTACAAATATTTGTCTAAAGATTTTTTCTTCCAAGTACAGTTTAAAAGAAAATGAACAAATCTTGACATAACTTGCGGTATTCTGTTTTTCCCTTTCCCTTGAGTTTCAAGTCCCTGTTCTTCCCTGATACTCATTCTCATCTATGCCCACTTTTGTCTTTCACTTTTTTAAATTAAACATCTACTAAGAAGTAAGTCCAAGAATAAAGGCTGAAAAAATCCTATTATATTTATTGCTGTGAAGCAGAAGAGAGAACAGGGAAAATACTTAGACTTGTGCAGCAGAAATTAATCTACCTTTCCATTGCTTTCTCTCAGAGCCTCCCTTATAGACACATAAAAACCTTTTCTTTTGTCTTTCTGTAGTTGACAATGTAAAATCAAGATAAAAAAAAATTCAAGGCTCTGAACCCAAAAAACCCCAAATTTCCTATTTTTACAAACAGTTCTCAGAAAACCCTTTGTATGTTGGATTTCGTATAAAAACGGGAAATGGCTTGAAAATATTCATGAGGAAGTAAAAGCCGTTCTGATGAGTTCACTTCCCCTGCATATGAAGAGCAGTTTCAAAGTGGTGTTTTATAGAGCTGGCTGGGCCTGAACATTTTCTGATATTACTGTCGAAGCCCTGCCTTTGTATCTCAAGTGTTTTGTCCTGGGATCTCGCCATGATTCCTGAAACTGTGACTTTCAGGGAGGGTAATGGGACAAGTGACTTGTGAAGGAGCTCAGGCCCAGGTCCCCGAGGTGTTTGTATTTTAGGACTCGGAGCCTGGCGCGGATTGAAGAGCGATGTAATGCTGGAGGCGCCAATGAAAGAGTTTGAAAAACCAGTGCAATAAGAGGCGTCAGCGGGGAATGGCAGATTGATTGCAACAACTAATACCAAAAAGTTCTGAAAAGAAGAAAAGTGTAGTCTGAGTAAAAGAAATAAAGAAGAAGGGAGGGAAAGGATAGTAAGAGCTTGCATGCCTCCGGCAACTTGCCAGCAGATCAATGTGTATCTGGGACAATTAATCGAGCAATTGTTGTGACTGGTTTTTTACACTGGTGTGTAAACCTTGATGATGCTGTTCAGTCCAGATCAGGAGGCTGGATTGACAAGATCTACTCTAACACTCAACTTACTAAAACTTGAGTGGCTTGATGAAGCTCATGTTTTGAGTCAATGTAAGGCCAGCACCTCCAGATGAGAGATCGGCCATCGATTCAGGGGTAGGAAGGACCCTTCCCCTCCTGAAGCGATTATTGGTTCCTCAAATATGTAGCACAGACTGGACACGTGGTATTGGTGTGGCCGAAGAAAGACAGGGTAAGTTTTAACCTCCACCTTCTCCTTCCCCCCCAGATTAATACCTGAGTTTATGTAGTAGCTTTTTTAAACAAACGAGAACAGAAATTCTAATTTTGTGATGTAGTGAACCACTCTGAGCCACAAACCTGTCTGAACAGAGCCAGCATACCCAGCCCTGAGAGGCTCACAGAGATACAAAGATGATACTCCAGCCCCGCAGAGCCCATGCACAGCACCCATCTGCTGTCGCAGTGGGATGTGGCTGCAACAATCCTACATCTGATGATTAAAACCTGCTTTAACTCGTGTTTGGGGTCGCTACTATGCAAAATGCATTACAGCGGCCTCCATGTTCCTCTCCAGCTGGAGAACAGCCCATCAGATCAGCACTACTGGAGGAAAACTAAAGCCACGTCGCAGTCTCACCTTACCCAGGCCAGAACACTGACTGCTGCAAAAAACATGAATCAGGAGTAAAACAGAGCGCTGAATACATTAATCAAAATGATCACCGTTGCAAGATCTGCTAAGAACAAAGAAAACAAATCCAAGGAAAGTTCACACTAGAAACCATTTGCAAGGCTGCACGAGTCAGCTAATGAAATAACTGTCAATTGTAGGCACAAACCTTTTGTGCTTTCACACAATTTAAATATAAAGTAATTTGCATTCAGGTATCCAAGTCTCCCTGAAAAAAAGATTAACAATAGGATTCGCTTTCTTTCTACAACCCTTTTTCTCCCTCCCTTCCCCCGAGGGGTGGCTCTGATAAGGTCACCTTATTAATGCAGATCTCTGTTTTTCAGAAAGCAGCCAGGAGTTTAACTGTTTCACTGTGAAATGATCTATGAGATGAGAACAGTCCATTTTTTATCCTTGATTGATCATTTCAGCATGTATAACAGCAAATCCTAAGGGACACCACTCAAATCCCTGCCTCAGAATGACCTAGAGACTCAGCTCTAAAAAGTGTTGCGCTCCACTACACAATCCTTCAGCGTTTTTTCTAAACTTCGCATTTTCTACTGAACATAATAAAGTTGCCTTGCATCATTACAGTTCTCTATAGAAAAAAACCCATCTTATAAATAAGTAAAAAGTTTTAACGGCTGAGAGTTGAGTGCCACTACAGCTGGCTGAGGAACTGAGGCATCAAGCAGTTAATGCCTTTTCCCCAGACACAAAGGCAGGAGCAGGTCTATGATCTCAATTCAGGTGTCACGGCTTCTCATTTCCTTCCCTGGCCACCAGACACCTGTTTCCCTGCTCTTAATAGCCTGTGATGGGAACTGCCTGGTGCCAAAATCACAGGCTCTGGCTCCTGTATGATGAGTTGAAAATAAAGCGATTGCCCTTTATTTTTTTAGTTATTTACTGTGTCTAAGCTCTATCTCAATTCCATTGTTGGGTTATTCTTCTCCATTCTGTGCGCTTCCAGCCAACTAATCTTCATTTTGCTTTTTTTGATGACTTTATGCTGACATATACAGAGACCTTAAATAAATCATTACGAATATAAATAGCAATGGCTGGATTACAAAGGATTCTGGAACACTTGTGATAGTAAATTAGCAGGCAGGCAAACCTACAGCTGCCAGCAGCTGATGTAATATTTTAGAGAATTGTTTTCTAGATTGCGTAAGGGAGAATTGTTGTCTTTTGAGCTTCGTTCTCAGTTTCTTTCAATCTGTCAAACAGTTCAACAATGTGATGCTCACACAGTTCACAGAGAAACAGCTTATAAATCCCAAATATCATATACACAGACTGGGGAAAATGCAAGTCTGAGACGTAAGCTAGAATTTAGGAAAAAAAAACTCCACAGGGATGTCTCTCTACTTCTAACAGGACCCCTAAACAGATAGATATTATATCCACAGAAAGAGCTTCCACATCAAGGAACATTTGACGCAAATTTCCCCCTCTTTCCTCCTATCCTTTCTTCATAAACATTAAACTCCAACAGGCTGTTGTATTATAATGGTGCAGCCTGTAAATTCCTGTAATCGACTGATGGAGCAACATTAATTATGGAGACTTTGTACAGGCCACACGCATCTTTACATCCCTTTATAAAATGCTGACACATTCCCCATCTAAAAGGGATTACAATCACAGAGGATGATCCTGCAAATGCCTACTATTGAATGTAGCATTTGCTATCATGAGTAAGCCCACTGAAGCTACCAGAAACTCACATGGCCAGACAAAAAGCTCTGATTCACATATATGACTAACAAAGATATTCAGACCACAACATTTTCTATCTGACTATGCTTTTGCAGACTGAGATTTAGAGGGCTGATGCTTTCAGACTTGAGAATCAGGCCGGGACAGCGGGCTGGCTGTGAGATGACGCAGGTAAGAGGTGCAAGAACAGGATGTGGTCCCCCTCAGAAATAAGCTTAAAGAAGGAAGATAAAATTTGTGAAGCTGTGTCAGGAAGGCATCAGGTATTTGTGTTTTAATGATGATGAAGATGGGAGGGGTACATGACGTAGAAGGGATACAGGAGATAATAGCAGAGATGTACTAAAGACAAGATTTGGATTAGGTGGGATTTAGCCAGCAGGGACAGAAGGCTCGGCGCTAATATCGAAAAGATGGGGAAGCAATAAAAGGATTCAAAGAGCAAGAGGCTTAGTTGTGAGCAGCAGGAGACGTGATTCTTAGCCAATCCATTGCACTTTGGTAGTAGCTGTTGCTCCAAAGGCAGCATACAGAGGGTGACGTCCACAAAAAAGTCCCATAAAACTCCCTGATTACAGCCAAGAGTCGGGTTCCTGATCTTGTGCCGGTTTGGCAAGCGAGTCTGTGGTGTGAGTCATGCAATGAAGCAACCTTACAAATACCTTATAAAAGTAGCTCATGTAGTGAGCACCCTGAGCTGGAATGCCCTTGAATTGAAAGGAATACTCTCTTCCCTGGCACAACATGTAACTGCCTTTCACTTGTCTCATTTGTACAGAGTGATTTTAGTCTTTGGCAGCGATGAGTGGCACATGTTGGAGGTGTTTTGCCTAAGGTGTGCTATTTCATTAGCTGAATGTTGCTTAACAAAGTCTCGTCATTTCAGAAGGCACACTATCATGAATTATTTGCAGGTTATCACTGATGGATACATAAAATCCACTGAAAGCATCAACTGCCACTCAGCAGTAGTATGGCCTGAATATTTATTACCTTTTATTTACTTTATGTCTATTCTATATCATGGACAGGTAAGAATTCTAAGACACATTAAAAATCATTTCCTCTGATAAACATCCACAGTGTTAAAATCAATCTCTTTTCATCCCCACCCAAAACAATGCAATTCTCTCTCCTCCTATGCCCCTCTATTAGTAAAGGCCTGAGTTTAGGGAGAGTTCTTGCTACAGTCCCTGGCGTTGGTCAACTCATATCCTTCCACATGCAATAAAAATCTCCCTAAAAACTCACCATTAGCATGCAACGATCCAGGGACAGAGTAAAGCAAGAAAGCAAATTAATGTAACAATGACTAACTTTAGTGTAGAGCATTATAAGGTCAAATTTCTGGTTGCTGGTCTGGGCGACTATTTTTACAGCAGTGTAACTGAGAAAGGGGCTGCTGACTATTCTCAGGTTTGTGTTAAGGCTCTTGGTATGCCCAGTGGGAATGAGAGCCTTCCCAGCAGTGTGACACCACACAGGGCTGGCTTTACCTTAGTTTTCCAGAATAAATTCCTGCCTGTTGAATATTAAAGATATACCTTCAATTGCAGGCTATGTAATTATTGGTGACATTATTCTGAAAATCTTAGACTTCCCAAAGTGATTTTTTTAAAGGCTATTAGTACATTACTGAGGCATGGGGGTCTTTGGGATTACACAGTTTATGCACATCCACTTTCGGATGACACACCAAAGAGAAGTATGTCTGGCAAATATGTAAAAACAACAAAGACAAAAATATTTTTAAATTACTGCAAAATACAACTTGAACCACAGACATGTCCCTTTTAAGAGAAGGAATGAACGCTTGTCTTCAATTTTGTTTTTTAAAGAATAAACTAAATGAGAAAGGGATTAATTGAGATTTTGAGGTAGTTCAGAATAATTGTAATACTGCAGCTAAAGGGTTCTTACTCTTCACTTTGCAGAGACATGAATTTCCATAAATACGTGATGACAGGTACAAACCCAGGAATGGCAACAGCTCAGAACACAACAAGGCTACAAATGGGGAGTGCTCACAGCAAGCTTGGATCATGAAATATAAAGCCCTCCTGCAGAGACAAGGGAGGTGGAATGGTTGCACTTTTTGTAATAAAACACATCATCTGATTCACATTTCTATCATCAGATTGTTTTTTGGTTTTGTTTGTAATTTGCATGAAATATCTTGAGTTGAGCCTGGATTTCATCTAAGTAAATAGACTAATTTTTTTAATGACCTTCACCTGCTGCTTATATACTGGTCTCTTAGGTCCAAAAGGGATTTGAGGATAAAGGAAAAAATAAAACCAAACCAAATCAAAAGAACAACCCTAACTGGATTAAAATAAATAAGCCTACATATACTGTCCTCAATTATTGACAACTCTTTGTATTATTACTTCTGAATTGAAGCTGACATGCCCCCATGTGATGCACTAAAGCAGTTTAAAGCTGATCCAGTAATTTAAGGGCTCAACTCCCTCCTTAACATAAAACTAGAGTGTTTTGATTTGTTGGAACTTGGGCAATTAGTAATGATACATTTGCTGACAGGTCTTGAGCAGGAACAATCACAAACACTGTACACTTGGTACAAGATTTATTTGTCAGAGTGCATGCTTTTTAAATCTGAGTAAAAATGGATTTTGTAAACTGATTGAGATTAATTAAAGGTATAACTCGGGGAAGGAAAAAAATGACTCACTGCACATTTATTTTCAGATCATTTTTCACTGGAAAGTTTGCAGGTCTAACGAGCAGAAGCTACTGACACAGCGTGCAAATGGTTCTGCTTTCACATCAGAGAGAGAGGGATTTTTTTCTCATTTTTCTTTTCTTGGCGTGTCTGAAACCAGGTGTCCAGTCCGTGAAGTTCCTGCTGAGGCATCAGGGAAAAATGTGTATTTCTGAGGAGAAGCTGACCTTACCTACTTCAGGAAAGAGTAAGAGTATGATTCTGGAAGATTTGGGAAAATAATCTCTGTATAAAATTTCTCAGAAGTCAGGAGGGAAATATAGAAAAGCTTAAAATATAAATTTGCTCATGTATTTTTTTAATGCTTGAGTCTATAAATACCAAAGAAAAAAAAAGAAAGTGATGTAAATTATATGGGCTTCAGCAAGCGGTCGCAGGCTGCAGTGTCCCAGTGCAAGCCTGTGGCTTTAGCCACTTCCCCAAAAGGCTTTTGGTACAACTGCAGCTTTTATTGTAATTTAAAATGAAACAAAAAAAAATGAACCCAAATATATTTGTATTTCAGATGATTCAGCTGCTGTAAATTGATACTCCAGGAAGGGGCTGAAGTGACACCAGCTTACTGCATGTGGATCTGTCCCATATCACTGCTCCAGTACAGCCTGGTGCAGCTGGTGAGCAGGGCCCAACCCCTGAATCCTTTACCCAAACCCCTGCTTTTTGCCTGGAGAAGCTGGGGAACAGCTCTCATACAGCTCACACCTTTCACACAGGTGGTCAAGACCCCTCAGCCCCAGAAGCAATAGTGCCCTAATACCTCATAGCAGCAGCAACCTGATCTTTTTCTTGCAAGCAAGAGCAGACACCGGCCCCTTCCTGAAGGAACATTTTCTGTGGGACAACAGAGGGAAGTTCAGTGAGGTAACTTGGAGGGGTGAAAGGCTGGGACATGGTCCCTGGGAGAGATGCAGTGGGAAGTGAGTACCAAACCACTCAAAACATGATTGGTTCTCTTATTATCCAGTGTGAAACTCAGCAGAGATTTCAGGGCTTACCATGATACTGTGAAACATCAAAATTATCTGTTGTGTCCAAACCTAAGGACAAAATATTATTTGTCAAAATACTGGGCAAAACTTCAATGTTAGAATAGGCAGCTAGAAGCAAGGTAAAAGGACATTTTTTAAATGCGCTGTTACTCCAAAAGTTCCTTCAGGTGTTTTTATTCAGTGTCTCAAAGAGCTTGTTAGCAGAGAGACTTCTCAAAGCCTGCACCATTTCCATCCACACCACTGCCCCTGCTCAAAGGACCAAGTCCAAAAAGCAACGTGTTTGAACAACAGAAATGAATGGAAAGTGAAAAGAAAGTTCAGTAGCCAGAGCTGCTGCTCGTGCTTGGTTATTCCGGTACTGCTCTCCCAGGAACACTCTGCTCCCAGCCAGCATCTGCAGAAAGGGACTCTTGCTACCTTCAAGCCAGGCCAGAAAGGATAATCTATCTGAGTGCCTGTGAAAATCACATAATCCTTTTCCATCAGGATTAATATCCAATGTCACACTGGTCTGATACATACAGGATGAAGTCTGACACTTCTTGTTATAAAGGTCACACAAGGAAAAAATCGCTGCCATCCCCAAAGCAGAACCCATAAGTGACAAATTTCCATTCCCCCTCTGTGTGTGTTAAAGAGGCAATCTCCATCATCACCATTTTTATTTATTCCTGGGAACAATTTCCACCTGGCGAGCCTAGAGCCTGCATCTGGGTAGGTTTGTTCCAGCTGCAGCAATAGTTTAATCGGAGTAAAGCTAACGGCAACATCCCTCCTTCCCTGTGTGGTTCAGCTGCTGCCTGTCCCCCTGCAGAGATACCTGTTGTGATTCTTGCAGGAGAAAAATGACCCATTTTCAGGTACACACAAAGAAGCATTACAAAATAAACCAAACTGCTGCCTGCACTTCATCACAAGTTACAGCAACCTCATCACCTGCAGAAAATGTGTTATTACATATATGAGACAGATCATAACTGGAAGTTGGAGGCTCAATAGTCATAAATTCAGGCACGACCAGTAAGGAAATGTATTTTTCCTCATTCATTTTTAGCCAACAGTATGTGAACAGCAGTTTGAAAAGCTGGTGAAGCAAGGAGGCTTGGAACAACTACAGCACGTTCAATCGACATAAGGACGGGATCAGGTCTTGTTATGTATTCATCTTATTCTACATTGTTAAAATCTAATCCAACTTGCACCATCTTCAAGACCTGGAGCAGGCCCAGAAGAGCAAATCAAGCTTTCCTAGATGGCATAGAGCAGGCAGGTCCTGCCTTTTGGGATTATTAAAAGATCCCATTTTACATCTTAACCCTGCAGGCAGAAACAAGTCTGCAAGTCACCTTACATGGAGAAATGAAGGAAGGTGTTACATCATTAAAAGCTAGGCTAGTATTTCTAAGTGGAGGCACACACATTAACTAATTGAATCACTATCTTCTTATCTTGGGGAGCCAAGCTGCTGTTACTCCAGATTAAAATGCAAATGTTCACCATCTTTCAAATAGTAATGTAAATTTGAAGTTGGGGACTAACCTTTTCGTAAGGTTTAACTGCTCTTTCCGCTCTCCAGGCTTGCAAACAGACAGTGTTCTTCTGATCGCTCAGACTGCTGAACCCAGAATGTCTATCCATACTGGTATTTTGCCAATTTTTGCCATCTTCAGCCTCAATGTTTCATAATTTTTCATAACAGTTCAATATTTCATAAAAAATGTACCTTAGGATATAATAGGTATACATACATCTTACTGATAGTATAGGCATCATCTTACTAACAGCCTTTCACAGAGACCAAACAATTCATAATAAATTACAGAATTAAGAAATAAGTTATCCAGACTGAGTATCCTGTTCCTTCCCCCTTCATCATTTGCAGGGATTCTTTCACTGGTATCAAGCTGAAAATACCACCAAAAAAATATTGTAGGACAGGATTAAAATTCAGAATGAGAATGACAAATTGGAGAAAGAGCCTGATGAAAACATGGTGACAGACCAACAAGGACAAGGTTATACATTAGGAATACCTAACTGAACAAATACAAGCTAGAAGACGACCTGAGAGAGAGATTTTGTAAGAAACTGTGACATCTCTTAAATCAGAAACTCAACACAAGTCAACAGCATCAGACTTTACAAATGAGGCAAATATGAAATACAGGATTTGATCTGCCCACTCTGTTCAGCTTTTATACAGCCTCAGCTGGCACAGTGAAGAAATTGTTGTGCAGGGAGTCCAGGGCAGAGCAAGGACTTGTACAGAGGTGACACACGGGGAATGGCTGGAAGGAGTGAGGTTGTTTGGTCTTAAAAAAAGGGAACTTCAGATGTTTAAAAGTCTGTTGTGGAAAAGGAAAGAAATGATTTATTCTGTGTTGTGGAAGAAGTAGAAGCAATGGACCTCTTAGTTCAGCAGGGTCAGTTTAGTTCAGACACCAGTAGACTGCTCTGACCTGAGACTGCAGGATGGGGATGGGGAGTCTCTGTCCCTCGAGGTTACAGAAACATCCCCCAAGCATGGTGTGTGTTTGTTTGGCTTGGGTTGGACCAGATGTCAATCCAGGAATCTCCTGGGACAACTGTCCAAGACTTTGTGGCACCATCTCTGGTTAGGATAATATAAAAGTGCTAACACAAAGGAAACAACTTCCAGGTACACTCTTCCTGCAAAATTCCAGAATTACACTGTGTATTCCTGAGCCCAGATACCTGGCATTTCAGCGGAGACCAAAAGTATGACAGAGAGATGTTTGCTCCTGTATTTTGCCTGCAGCAAACCCAAGTACATCGCTGTGCCACACGGCCACGCACATCCTGCAGCATGGGAGGGTATTGTCACATAACCATCGGGCAGAGGAGTTAAACAGGCTCCTCTGGACACTGCTGGGCTTTGCAGGCAGTGGAGTTAAAGACTACTCAGCAATGTGGTCACACCAGTCACAGGCTGGGAATGCATCCCGGGCTTGCTCCCGTGGGAAGTGCAGGTGTACCTCATAGGAGAGAGGCTGCTCCAGCAGGAGCAAACAGGAGGAATATAAGCATGTGGACTGAAACAATAAATTGCTGTCAGATGTGTCAACTATTCCTTTTATTTAGTCAACAACAATCCAACTCAGTATATTTGCTGTGAAGGAAGGAGAGAAAAGCTGGCAAAACCAAAATGAATTCTGGAGGGAAAAAAAAGAACTTTTTAAATGTTTTTTTTTGTGACCCATATTTTTAAGCATTTATTCACATTGACTTTTTAAGGGAGAGAAATACACATAATTTGCACTTTGGGATAAGTTGAAGGTGTCCATGCAATTTCATGGATGGCAGAATACCAATTTTGCTTAAATGATAGAGTCCCACCACATGTCTCTTATTTAAATGACCTGAAAATAAGAGATATGAAGGCATAAGCAAGAACAGAAAATGAACCTAAATATATAAAACTAGTGCATTGTGTGATATTTCCCAGTGTGTGTTTCACCGTGAGCACCAAGCCCACTCTTGGACATCGTTATCCCTGGCATTAGCCCCCTTCAGAGTGGTCATCCTCATCACAGGAAACCAGAGCTCTGCTGGGTGTGTAAAAAACAGACGAACACTTAGGGAAAAGTCCTGACTCACTAACAAAGCCAGGAGATGGAATTTTTGTTCATAAAACCCATACTGTGTTGGAAGAGCAATATAGCCCTTCTGTGGGACCCACGGCACAATAAAAGCAGCAAAAGCTGGATGCCATCCAGGATTCCCACAGCATTTGAAATGTTGGCATCACAAGAATTTTATTTCCGAGTTGCAACAAACAAATGAGGACAAATAAAAAATTAAAGAATTTAAGAATGAGGTGTCCTGAGGACAATAATACCAGCTTTTGTTTCCAAAACCTGAAATATTTAGGTTTTATATCTTAAAAAAGTAATTCAAACTTAGCATCATTCCATGTTTACTCTCAACTTCATCAAGTCAACTTCGGCTTCATCTACTTTAACTCCTCTTCCCCTATTTATTTGCTTTGTTTATTATATAGAATAATGTGTTTATTATATAGAATCCTGAGATTCTGCTGTGTCCTCTGTCACTTTTCCTTTTCCCATTTCTCGGAGGAACAGATGGTAGCAAGTTTTAGTACATTTTCCCCCTCTGTCTTTCCCAGTACCTACTCTGAAAGCAACTGTCCATCTGAAATGCCACAAAGCCTTCAAAATCAATGTTCTTTACCTCCACTTTGCCCACGGACTGTCTTCTCCAAGCTTGTACTCTCACACCTCCATGAAAATAAAAAGCCTCTCCTGGTTATTAGGTAACACCTGATTCTGAATGAAGTTCCTTGACATCCAAATCAAACTGGGGTGTTTGGCTCCCAGCAACAGCACCCAATGTGCTGCTCTAATCCAGGAGGTCATTGTCTTCTCGGTCTTTTAGGTCCCAGGCACATCTGTCCATCAGCTCCTTGCCAGCCCTTACACATCCTTCTACCCACATATCCTTCGTGCAAATAACTTCTTCAAAATACTTTTCCGAGAAAGTACATCAGTATTAGTCCAGAGAAATACATGACAGAGGCAAACATGTTTTGAAAATTCGGAGTGAGTGAAGTGTAACGTCCTCTGCTTAGAAATTTAATCATCATGAAATTCTCTTTATTTATTATTCCCATGTAGGATCTCTTCCTATTTCCACTCACCTCAGTGGCATCTGGGTGGGTTATGAGATCTTAACTTCCCCTGAGAAGAACGCAAATGTTCATTTAGCATCAGCCAAAGTGGCAGAGCACGTGTGTTATCCATCACATCGTCAGTATATACTTGCTCCACCTTTGCAGGGGGTCATTCTGTTGTGTGGCAAGTGGAATCCCACTTTCAGATTGGATCATTTCATACACAACACCTTTCTGAATGCCCAGGGGGCCAAACCTGCGTGAGCTCTGACTCAGGATAGGTAAGACATGAAAGATGGTGCCTGACTCCCCAGCCAGGAGGCTGCAGTCAGCAGCTCTCAAAAATGAATCACTGGCTCATTTTTCCCTGCACATTCTTTATTCACTGTGTAAGTGTTTAATAAAAGCTTTACAGTAGTGCTTTTATTTTGTCTAATTCTTTTTAATTTTCCTATGCTTTAATTAGCTGCATTTAATTCACACAAAATAAAGTATTAGGTTTGTGCTTTCCTTTGGGCCAAGTCATCGTACTTCCAGGAATCATTAAAGTACACACGGGCCCAGCAATGTAAACTTACTTGTAATATTAAAAGGACTATTTAACAAGAGCAGTAACTGTTGATTTCCTTTCCAGATTTGTCACAGTTCAAATGCTGAAGGCGAGTAAATAGTATATTTCATTACAGACATTATTCTGACATTTGTTCAAATAATATGCTTTGTTTTGTATGACCTTAAAAAAAAACAAGTGGCTTACTTCAGAGCGGGATACGTCCCTTTGACTTTTAAAGAGCAGCAGATTTCAACATGGTTCAGTACTAAGGCATCCTTGTGCAATTCCACTGTAATTAGTTCTGAGTTTGGGGCGCTTTTTGAGGCTTCTTAGTTTATTTTAACTATGTCATCTCTGTGAGCTGCAAAGGAGTTGCTCTGCTCATACTGGAAGGAAAAGTGTGTTAAGCAGTGAACAGTAGTGTTTTCAAGTGTTCGTTCCACTTACTGAAATAAAGGAATGCATTTGGGAAAGCCACCCTACCAAGAGCACCAAGCATTTCTGCAGCACTGGAACACCTACCCACTCCCGGGATGGGGAAAGGTGTAAAAGCTAGAGGATTTATACAAATATAGATGGGCAATTCAGAGCAAACTAGGACAATAGAAACATCCTGTTAGGCACTGCACAATGAGCGCAGAAGAAATTTCATATGCACGTTCTCTAATTGCTCTGAGGGAAAAATAAAATAACCTAACATTGAATAGTCTCATGTGACTGAGAAATCATTTCCTTTCCTGAATTTCTTGTTGAAAAGGGTAGCGTGCCTTGACTTTGCTGCTGTTGCTGAGTACATTAATTGTGGTCCTTGCACGAAGCCCCAATCCTGCTGCAGCACTCCCTGTCCCCAAGTTAGCACGTCCTCTTTAAAACAAACCAAAGGAGCAGCCCACAGCCCGAGCGAATCGCTCAGTCATACTGAGCAGTGCAAACCCACCCAACAGTAACATCCATCACGTTATAAATATCCCATTCCCATTCTCTAGCAGATGGAGCACAGCACTTGCCTCGCTAATCAGCAGAATATAATTCACCTAAACTCTCAAACCGAATACATTCTCGCAAGAGGAAATTACTCAAATTCACCTACTGTTTTTCTGAAGAAGTACAAACCGCAGAGGGGAGCGTATGCCTTTGCTGACAAAAGCTCAAAGGAAAATACCAAAAATTAGGGAAAGACAATAAACAGAAAACCCCATATGTTGTGGGGGAAAAAAGAATAAGCTGACGTGCTTACCGGCTTACCAAAATATAGACTTAATTTACTTCAAGAATTGAGGTATTTTCTGTATTTTAGTTTAAACAGCACAGAGAAGGTACTGTGAGGCAGATTTTTGAGCTATTTAAACATAAAACTTCTAAAAAAGTGTGAGTTTACCAGTCTGAGTTCCATTTGCATTTTCTGGCTGTTCACATACTCTTAAAATATGCAGCAACTAAAGGTGAGGAGCAAGAAAGGAACGTGGGGAAAGGGAAATGTAAGTAAATTAAAAAAATCCAACACATCTATATTGTTGATTTGGAAACAAAATGAAAGGCAAACCTAGAAAAGTCCAAACTCTGAAAACAGACTGCTAATCACAAAAAAAAAAAAAGGTTTCATGTGGAAGCTTCTTTCCTATTTCAATCAAATTTTCAACTTTTCAATGCTAGCGGTTCATTCCATGGGGTACCATTGTTCTTTCTTCCCTGGAGTCTCATATTTCTGTACCAGGTAACACCAACAGGCACCTCTCAGATGTTCAAGAGAGTAAGTGAGCACCTCAGTTCTTCTCCTCCTGATCAGCAGCTGGTATTTCAAAATTGCCTGACCCAGGCTTCGAGACCCTCATGCAGAGAGAAGTCATCTAACAGTGATAATTAAAACAGAAATTTCTACCCCACTTTATGCAAAATGAGACAGGCCAGGAAGGCAGCTCCCTGTGGGTGTTGCTCAGTATCATCTGATCCCCCCCTATCTGCTGAGACAAATGAATTTCTAGTAAAAATCCTGAACTGTAGCAACATCAAAACATCCTGCAAGTAGAACATTCCTAGAAGTGCAGAAATTGCTTTTGACCTTGAAAGGGAAGTATTGAGAGCAATATTGTATAAAATTCAGAAGTCAGGAAAGAGCCTGATTTGAGGAATCCGTGCATCTGAGTGACTGGCAGCTTTACAAAATCAGCGTTGTAATAAGTGTGCCCACACGAAGGGCTCGGTGGCAGCCTGCAGTGTGCGATCCTCGGGAAGAGGAGGGAATTCCACCTGGAGGTGTGCTCAAGGCCAATTTACAGCCCTGTGTTAAGGACATATTTTATTTAACTGAAAATATGGTACAAAAAGCATTACCTTGCCTTATCCAGGGAACTTCTGTGCAATGATTTCTCCTGCAGTATCTTAATGAAAATTCCACTCTGTCTATTGGCTTATTATCTTACCAGGACTGAGAAATTAAAATGACACATAGGTCTTGTGTGTGTGCATGTGCACTCTTACCTGAATTTAAACCTTTTTGTAAAACTAACATGAAATTTGCCTGTTTCACAACAATTCCTGTAACAATGCAGTTCTGTTATCCTGTTTAACTAATCTTCATACAAATAAATAAATTAAAAAAAAACAAACCAAAAATAACCTGATGCTTCAAAAGAACCAATTATTCACAGACAGACAGTCAGGCAAATTTGAACTGTGGGAAACCTTTAAACTTTTGAAATGAGAACGAGCTGAATCCTCCTTCAGGCAGCCTGCAGCTTTCAGCCACGCTTGAAACACTGGTGGGATAAACTGCCACCAGACTGGAAATGGCTCAGAAAGAGCTGGAAAGTGAGATGCCAGGAGAAAAAAAGGACTGCACAAGGTGGGAAAGAAAGGTCATGCTAGTGTTGAGGAAAGACCAGGAGAAATTTTTGAGAATGTTTCTCTTTCCACATGAGCCGTAATGAGCTGGGTGTAAAGCTAAAGGGCCAAATTATGTATTATGAGAGAGTTCTAAATGACGGAACATATGCGTTAACATATTTCAAGTGATATGTTTTAAAAACATTATCAAGCTTTTATGCACATGTTGCATCGTTCAGCTCCTAAATTCTGCTGCGAGATCTGTGGGAGGAGGTAGCCTGCTTGCTTTGATTCCCAGGCTTCACTTTGTGTGCTGCCTGAACACACTCCCAAATGTGCTTGGAGAACAAAATTAACCCCTGACGTGCAACCGCACAACACAGTCATGTGGTATCTGCTTGTTCAGTGAAACAGGGAGATCTATGGCCTATTGCTTCATCACCAGGTAACTCAGAAATACCTGCACTGCACTTATGGGAGACCCGGAGGTGGCTGTACAGGTGCCCTTTTTGCCTAACTGCTCTAGAGATATATTAGGAAATAACATATGTGCACAGTAATGTTTTAAGGCGTTTTATATTTATTTTCTTTTTATACCCTCTTTATATGCTCAGAAAGGAAATATCCCAGACTTCTGAAAGCACAAAGGGCAGTGAATGTTAACCCAGTCCTGATGTGCAGTTCCTTTTTTGCTCAGTGCACCCTCGACCAGACTGCTCAAGGGCAGGAGCACTCCCCTACAAAAACACTGCTCAAGCCGACCCTAAAGCACACTGACACACACAACTGGTATTCATATCGAGCATTTCAGCATCAATTATGGAGATCAAGGGGTTTGTTTGATGAAACAACTTCAGGAGTCTGACAGGTATTTACTGTACAAGTCAAATAAAAGACATCGGAGAGCTGCAAGAGCACAAACCCGCAGTGACAGTGGGGCAGGACGCAGAAATTGCAACGAAACTTTACAGTGATTTGAAACCCCAAAAATGGTCATTAGGGATTTTAGGATAGAAATAACTGTACAAGAAAGCCATGAATGCCAGCCTTGCTTTGTCTTTAAATGGGCACTCAAAATAGAAAGTCTAATGTACTTGAAGGAAGCTACAAGAAACTTGAAGTTCATGTGTAGTGAATAGGTTCAAAGAGAGAAATTGTGGTTACAGCAACAGGCAGTGGATTTTCATGTTAGCAGTTGTTGCAACACCACGAGATTATCAGTGCTGGGGAAGAGTGATGTGACAACTGAAAATGGGAAGAGAAGTGACGACAAGGTTAAGACATGGTCAATACTGTGGAGAAAGGGGCTCTGGCTCCTGTCTCAGTAATTTCTTTGCTAGCACTGGTGGAAGCAGAATAGGGATCTTATCTGTTATCTTCATTTTCCTAAAGTTTTGCTTCTCTTATGGGTAGGAAATTCAAGCTGCTATGTGGGTGAAAGCAAGAACTCATGAAAATAAACATGAAACAAAATGAATACCCCACATGCCTGTGGTTCGGTCCTGTGCAGCACACGCTGCTAAAGCCTACAAGGAGAAGTGACAATGTGCACAGCCCTGCTCTCCCATCCCTCTCCCTGAGCAGTGCCATTGCCGAGGGCAGGATTTCTCCTTGGCACTGAATAACTTCCCTTCTCTGAGGTTCCATTTTTACCACAGTCCCAAAGAGGTCCAGAAAACCTTTCCCACTGGGCTGCCAATAAAATGCTGAGATTATTAAACACAGACTATTTAATGGGAAGTTTTAGCAGCTGAAGACCATGTGGTTCTTCATCAGACACTGGACATCAGCTACTGCCTTTTAGCTCCAATGACACATCAGTATTTATTGCTGCTGGGTGCTGGTACCCAGCCATCAGGATCACCTACAAGCTCCAGCTTAACACCCAGTCTCTGCATCTCTTTGCTGCTGGATTGAGACCTCACCTCCAGCCTGCTCTCACCACCATCTACAAGCTGCAATATCATTCTCTAACTCTGCCCTTCACTGCACAACTCCACTGGCTCTCTCCCCAGCACAGAGCAGCCACCCACCTTAGAAGAGATGATAAACTTTGCTCTTCACCACAAAACTTCAAAAGGGTTTGTCATTCAGGCGGCTGAATAGTTCATGGCAGCTAAAATTGCTCCTGTGACAGCGTTACCTGTTAATCGTCTACCCACAGATAGAATCTCTCCTTACAGTTATATATGCCCTCTCTTTAGGAAGCAGCCAGTTTCAGTAAAACATCATTAATATAATTAATATATTTCATTACCTTTGTTCTGCTTCAGTTATTTTTCAATGAAAAAGCTGAAGAATTTCAATAGCTAGGAGAAGAAATAATGTCACCTTGAATACAGAATTTCTTCATTATGATTCCTGAATTTGATTTCCAGCATGGAAGTAGAATGTATTTGTCAGGATAATGGCAAAAAAGGGAAACAATAGAAAGCCTTTGTTATTTTAAATAGTTAAGTTGTTACACAATATGATGGACTTCTTCTGTTGTACCTTAATGGATAGTAACACAATCAATAAATGGCTGTAACAATTTCATTCTGCTTCACCTGCTGTAATTGAAAAATAACTCAAGCAGAACTTTGGAGTAGTTTGTGATGTATATTTTTTTCTTCTGCCCTCCCCGTCCTTTTTTTTTTTTGATTAAGATAAAGATTACACTTTAGTGATTGGAGTAGGTGTAATTGTTATTATAAACACCTTTCAACAAGCTGTTCTACCCTGAGAACAATCCTGCAGGGCTACAATAGAGTGAATGAAATCAAGGGGAAAAAACATGGATCTGAGTGGCACGAACAAGAATGTCATTGGTAGAGAGAGAAAATAGGAAGGAATGAAGTGCTGCCATTCACTGCCTAAGACTGTTCAATCTAGAGTGGACACCACTTCTTCTGCTAGAAGCTGACTAACAGAAAACTATTGAACTAAAGTCTATCAGTTCTGCTTGTGACAAATCTGGAGGAACTCTAGGAATTCCAGGCAGAGGATTTTTGTGTTATAAATGCATGGGGGAGAAACTGTTTCAGCTGTATTTTTACCCAGCTGCAGTATTAAGGCACATGTACCGCAATCAGGTACAAAGAATAATTTATAAGAACTTATGTATGAGAATTCCAAATGGTGATGCAGCAATCACAAAAAAAAGAAAAGACTACAAACTAGGGAAATTTGGAATGGAAGTTATATTTAAAAGCAGATATGGAAACAGTTAAACAGTACTCAGCCCGCCATGTACGCTTCAAGTGCACAGGGAAGATAAAAAACATGGTAAAAATATTGCTTGTGTTTTAAAAAGTGTAGGGTAACTTGGGACTATGAGCACATCACATTTTCAAAGTAGGAGCTCCTAACTCTCCTCCCTAGTACAAGAGACATGACAAAATGATCCAAAACCTGACTTTCCATGGGTTACAATGGGTTGCTAATCCTAGAATCTTAAGAGTGGAAGGGACCTTAATGACCACCTAGTTCCAACCCCCACAATACTGGTGGTAAGAGAGAAGAGGTTCTATTTAGTCTCTTAATTACTTCGCAGTGTGATTGGTTTGGGTTTTTGTTGTTTGGGTTTTTTTATAAACAAACACTGCCACTCTACTTTGTACTAAAGAAAATAGGGCTAGAGAACTGTGACCTGAGCTCGGAGCAGACAGAGATGTGATCATCTTGCATTCCTATGGATTTGTTTCACCACCAGCCTGAGAAAGTTCTGCCCTCCACAAACGAGTTCTCCCGTTACCACAGAGAGTGAGTTTTGTTGTGTGGAGAGACTGTCACTGTGGACCTGCTACAAAGTAAAGGGCAGCCTGATCAGGGAAGTGTTTGAATTTAAGGTTTCCGGATATGACCTTCCACCTGATGTCTGGAAGCTTTGTTTGGAAGAAACAATAGCGACAATTGTTGTATTTTAGTGTTTCACAGAGCAGCCATCAGTCATGTAAGGTCTTCAAAGACAGAATAATTTGCTGCATTGTGACATAAAGGCTGCTAATGAGCAAGTCTGAGCTGAAGTAGCCAATGAAGTTACCTTGGTGATATCATAATGGACCGTAACACTAAAAAATGATGAAGTTGTCAGCTGTTAACTGACATAGTTATCTCCTACAGTAAACTTAAATATTTGAATTCCAAAGAAAACACAAATGTTTTCTGTCATATTTGTCAAGCATCAAAGCTGATTGTTTATACAGTTTCCCCTCCTATTTAAAGAATACTTGGGGGAAAATAATCCACTTAAAAAAACCCTTCCAACTTAAACTCTTCTCTTTGGGCACTTCAGTCCACAGCAGTCTCATTTTCTGGGTTCCCTTACTGCTCACTTCTCTCTAATTAGAGCCAAGAGAATAGATCACAGCAAGTAACTTACTCAACAAATTTAGCTTCTTTTCTGCTCTCCAAATGTCTGCAAGCAGATTGCAATTTCCTCAAAACTGTTCATTATTCAAATTTACTGTATATATTTTTTCTCCCTCTGAGTATTTCTCTATGGATTGATCAAGAACAGTTTGCTTTAAGTATTCTGTATTCAAAATCCCAGCTGCCTTCAGTAGTTGTGATTAAATATAGAAGTCATGTGATATCATCCCTGCTTCTCAAATGCAAAAGCATAACTCTTTTTTAGACCTCAATTTGGCAAAGAATTTAAGCATGTGCCTAAAATTAAGCCCAAACGTTCTGCACCACAGAGATGAGACTATTTACCTCATTAAAGTTTAACATGCTTTTAAACACTTTCTTGGATCCAAGCCAAACCATATCTCCTCCCCCCGCCAAGCAACAAAGGAATTTTACTCATTTACTTGGATTATTCATTCCCCTAGCTCCAATCTTTTACAAAACGTTTAATGTATAGGACACTGCTAAGTTCATGATTTGCCTTCACTGAGTCTCTCTCCTGGCCACAAAAGTGCTGCTTCCAATGATCTTCCCAGTCTGGGGATTATTTTAACTAAATTCCATTCTTAATTTTATGACAAGGCTAAGAACACATTATATTTAACATTATTATGCACAAAAGCACAGTCCACATAAGAAACCAATACCCACCTGGTGTTTCAAGGCAAATTCAGGTGGAACCATCACAGGGCCCTACTGCTTAAATCCCACCAGAGGAACCACTTGAAAAATCAGATGGAAATTATTTCTATTATGATGGATAGCACCAGGTCTCCAAGAGGTTACAGGAGAGTCCATTTGATAAAATTTAACACCTTCACGTTGCGAGAGTTCACACATTTTCTCCCGTACGTCTGCATCAGAGACCAGTGTGTTCCTGGTGGCCTGAGGTGTGAAGCTGTCTCCTGTCCCATGGCAACGATATTTCCAGGTGCTTAATAACATGTAAGACTTACGTGGAAGAAGGTAACAAACAAAGCAAAAAAATCCCCAGCAAAACCCCCACCTTCCAGAACGAGAATTAACAACTGTGAAGACAACGTGGTTTATTATTATCTTGGCTTGTCAGTGAGGAGTTTCAGCAGTGATTTACCCAAGCTGTTCATCGGTAGGCTCAGGACTGTGCCCTGACAAACCTCCTTCAGAAGTTTCTTCTGAAATACTTTAGCAGTTGTTTACTGAAAGGCTGCAGCAACATTATGTCAAGACCATATCCAGATTAGGATGCATCAAAACATCCCCCACAAAGAAGTCACTGTTCACGTGGAGTAAATACAGGAACCCATGCTTACAGGTAAGGGAAGCATTTGGGAACAGCAGACGAACTGTAGCTCTGATGTGTTGCACTCAGCTCAAGGAAGAGCAGCCCAGTGAAGCCCAACAGTGCAGCCATCCTTATGTCCAGGACCAGGGGCACGACAAGGATGAGGAAACAGCAGTTTGCTGAGGACGGGTCTGGGCCACAAGGAACTCTCCAAATCCTGGCCTAATTCTGGCAAAAAGCAATCAAACTTTTTATCCTAAGTCGCCTACTGATCTAGTAGCTCAACCCATTCTGGCTAAAGAAACCTCTAACTAGAAATTTAGATTAAACCCAAAAATTGTTAATCTAACAACAGCTCTGGTGTAGCACATCCACTTGGAAGACTGAAGGGAAGACCATGAAGGGGAGGGTGGATGCAAAAGAGACAGATTTTCCCATTAAACTGTTTTTTTCATGACTTCCAATAGCAAAGGATGCCATAAGAAATCAGACCAGCTGAATGCTTTGAAGATGTAGAGAGATTACATCTAAACAATGCCCAAGTGGTCCAAACTATAAACATCAATGTGTTACGTGCCCAGCACTATACATTTATTTTTAAACAGTGTATATATTCTGAGAGATTTTGTCGTAACTAATGCACCCATGCTGTATGTGACAGATGCACAGATTCTTCCTGATTTCATGTTGGTTTTATATATTTATTTCAAAACAAGATCATGCTCTGGCCAGTGCACACCTTGACAAAACAGCAGTTGATTCTCTTTGACTCAAGTTATGCACACAAGGGGAATTCTGAGGGTTTATGCTGGATGTCATATGGGAAAGAGCTGACTGTGTGTTTTGAAATGGGCTGCATAGTTCATAGCAGGCAATTTCCCTCGAAAGTACAAGGTTCCACAAAGTAGAAGATGTGAAGCAAAGTGCAAAAATCTCTCTGACTTTTTCTCATGCCTCCTGCTGCAACTGAGTCACTCCCGTCATTACATCTCACATCTGGTCTTTCAGGTGCTGTCACTGTGAGCAGGACAAGCAGTGGCTGCAGGATTTACTTGGAGGGGAGATTGCAAATTGACTCAAAACAAAAACTCACTGACAGACTGCAGGACATAAAATCCCAACCCAAACCAAAGCTTTAAGGACAGGCAGACCCTGGAGTCACTCAGCTTTTGATGTTGGTGGCAATGTGCAATGCCTGTTACACAAGATGTTTCTCACTGCATGGACCAATGTGTCCAAACTTATCATATCCAGCACAATTTACCTGGACCTGGCATCTGATCCACGTGCTGAAATAATTTGAAAGAGATGTCTCACGTCACTGTCTCAGACTCTAAGTTCAAATGAGCACTAATTTCCAAATGTATCCTTAAATAAACGCACACATAACACAAATAGGACTTGCAAGCTCATTTAAAAACAAATTAGTGCATTCAGTGGATGACCAGGAGAGGGTGTCTTCAATGCCTTTCAGCAGTTCTATGAGCTACCCAGACATTTAGCAAGAATTGCAGTGCTGAAACAGAAATTCTCATCTGGCGGAGGTTTGAATAAGTAGGTAAACAATTTCAAGGTAATCATTTAATGAGGAAAAAAAATAAAAACTATTTTTTAGTAAATATGAAAGAACAGGAATACACAGACTAACAAACCTCACATCTCATCATTCTCTTGAAGATCGGTGAGGGTACAGTGGTGCTGGGTAGTGCTAAGCAGACTGTGTCACACGAGGCGCGTCGCTGTGGTGTGAAACGCAGATTCTGATTACACTGTCAGTTCTGAGAAGAGCTTTTTCTGTAGCCTGTATTTCTAGATCTCAAAAATATTTATATAGCATCCATTTCTGTCGCACCTTCCATCCCACAGAATCCCAGAGTGCGAGCCAAACTGGGAGAACTGGGGATCGCTTCGCCCAGCACTGAAACGCAGCAGCTGTGGAGCTGCACGTGGCAATCCCCCAGACCTTTGTGTGACAGGGAATGGCACCAAGCTGTGTGCGACGGGAACGGAGGGAGACCAGCCCAAATGCCATTGCTGAGGCTGTGACCTGGTGCCAGCACCCTGGGGAAGGGGCTGAGCAGCATTGCTGCGTTAAAGTGCTCCAGGCCGGCTTAAAATTCTGCAGGTAACTTGAAGATTTTGAGGATAGTACCCTAATTTATCTTCCAGTGCCTTTTCATCTCTAGCCTATAATTCCTGCGTATTTTGGAGCAGTTCTAACCAAGTGCACATGTCACTTTAAAGCAAGAACTAATGAAAAAGCAGATTCCATTGCACTGGAAGGCACAGTTTCCATGATGTATTTCGGTGAAACCTTTGGCAGCTAGAGGTCAGACTGCTTTAATTGTACATCAGCAAAGAACGGAAGGACTAATAGATGTATTTGCACCTGAAAAGGCCACAAAAGAAAAAAAAAAGGGAGAAAATGCAAGTGTGAAGCAGTAAATTTTTTAATGCTTATCAGCTGCAGAAAGGTATCCACATGATAGACTGCACAGGACAAATTTATGATTCTGCAAATGTTCCCTTCATTTAAATCAGCATCCCAGTGACTTGATATCTGCAAATCACCCTAAAATCCTGATGGTCTGAAATACTAAATGCCACAATGGACCATCTCATGTTCATTCTTCCCAGTAAACAGGGAGGAGGATCTATCATAATGACACTGAGGCCTTTTTGAGGAGCCCAAGGTCTGGCAATTATGCATATTAGGCTGAGTGTTTAAGTCCAATAATGGGGTTTTAGTGATGGATGGATCATCCCTTCCTGTACTTCTAAGATGCTTGTGATAGCTGAATTGTCCCCAAGTGGCACCCATAAATTTTGGCCTTTCAGAAAAGCCCACATATTGTGTAGGTATCACCCAAAGCCCTCATTAGTTAGACTGTGACCTTTGGTGCGTGACTATCAGGCAAAAGCCTACAAAAGGCCTGTGTTCGATTAGCACTGCAATTTGTTCATTATCTCCTGACAGGAATTTGCAAGTGTCAAAGACAATTCTGTTATGAAAAGGTCAAGATCTGAACGTCAGGAAGAGAGGGCATCACTCTCAGAAATTCTGCCCCAGCAGTAGAAACCACTACCTGATTCTCACCCACCTCATTCTGGGTACCAGGAGCCAGGAGCAGGTAAATTGCAATTTCACATAATTCATCATCACAGGAGTTAAATCACTTCAGGATAAAAACGGGTTTTCTGCTTTTTTACTTAAAATTATGGAAATTGTTTCTGACAGCAAATTGCTCCTAATTAATTTACGGTCTCTGCTGGGAAAACGCACTGTACTGTTGATTTCTACCTTCTACAGACTTAATTATTAAAAAAGCAAATTTTTCCTAAACTATTAACTTCTGTGCTGCCAGAATTAAGAGTTATAAGAACTGGAAGAGAGGCTGTGTCTGGCGTGCAACCAGTCTGAGGTTACACAGCACACCCGCAGATAAATGATCCCTCCAGTATCAGCCTGGTAATATAAGGAGGATTATCGCCATTTTAGAAGACTCGATTTTGTTTCATTTTGGAAAAAAGTCAAGCTTCTACAATTGCAACTTTGGCTGTCACACCATTAAGCTGCCCTGTAGCCCTGGCATTTCTTGACCATTGCCTTGGATGAACTGAGACGTGCAGTGGATGATGCACACCCAGCGCTGGTTTATCCTTAGCTCTCGGTTTTCCTGTCCCCTACCTGAGGCTGTGAAGCAGTTCACAAGACTATAAATACTCCTCTGATGACAAGCTGTCATGCCACTAATATGGGAAGGGGGAAAAGTGACTGTGCTGAGAACTCCAGGTTCTCAAACTTGTAGAAGCTCTGAGACAGAGCAGAGTGGACAAGATGGAAAAGATGGAAAGATGCAGGCTCATAGTCAGGGGAAAGCCAGACTGCTGTGATACAAATTTCATCAGCTGTGCGTCACTAGAGGGGCTGCAGAGGAGAGAACCATTACTACTTCGAGAAAAGTGGGCATTGGATCTTTAGGGCTGGGGACTGCAACCAACCAACAAAAAGGAAAGAAACTGAAGGATCATAAAATCTCTGTAATTAAAATTAGGGGAGTAAGAGTGAGAGGTGAATGGCCAAGATCAGGACTTGGCCACTCGTACTTGAGGAGAAAAGAGAGAAGAAAAGCTCCCTTTTGAGCCACATCCCATGTTTCCAGTGCAGCCCACCTGCACCTCCTGGACACAACAGCATGGGCTCAGACTAGTGGTACAGAGGACTGAGAGGGCACTGAAATGTTTTCTAATCCACAAGGATAAAATTCTCTTGTCTTGGATGTTTTCACCTTTTCCATCTAGATTCCAGCCAAGCCTCAGTGCCAAACCTCCTCATGGCAGCACAGAGGTGTAACATGCACTGTGATCCATTCCCCCCTGTTATTTTCTTGAGGTGCAGGACATTCAATTACACTCTTTATTGGAATTCAAAACTTGTAGTTATCTGTTTGGCAACTGATGATGACACCTTTGATAGTGTATACTGGCATTGGCAAAATGTCAAAAGACCTACTGTACAAGCACAGAAAATTTGACCCACTTTTGTAATACTGCAAGGGTCAGAGTCTTACATTAAATCCAGTGGGAAAGTTTGGCACAAGCCCATTTGATCCATGATATTTAGTTCTACGAGTCAGATTCACTCAGCTGCTATCATTTTCTAAGCTGTCGCTGCCGAATGATTCCCATCACTTGCTGCGTGAGAGAAAGTAGCAGCAGATCACAGAAGAATCTAGAAAATGTTGTTCTGATATTTTTTCATCACTCCTTTGCTGACAGCTGTGACATTTAAGAGGAGAGAAGGATTGGTGAATGAGGATTCACGGCGCTCTTGGTTACCATCAGGGAAACAGCAGCACTTGCACAGAGAGGATGTGCATGTTATTAAAGTACAAACAAATACACTCAAGCCTGATACACTTTCAACCTGAGACTACACGAAAAGGGGCATTGTTGCCATCAGAGAAAACACTTCATATTATCATAGAGAAAAAAAAAGAGTAGAGTTTGAGAGTTTGAGGGCAAACAAACCCTGCAACAATTTGCACAGCTATTAAAAAAACCCAAAACAAACCTCCAAACAATTAAAGGAAAAAAACAAAAAACAAACGAAACAAAACTTCACCACAAAATCAAGCACTAAAAGGCCAGAAAAACACAAAATTAAGCCTGGAGCTAGTAGAGAATTACACAGCACACAAGGCAACCTTAACTCTACCCTTTCAGCAACAATTTGAAAAAGAGTCAAAATAAAAAAGGAAAATTGTTAGAAATCAGGATATCCAGGATTACTGCAAAAAACAATGCAAACACCATAAAATATTAATACAAAATTGGTCACTCAATAGTCTGCATTCTTTCCTTTGTTTCTTATAAACAGACATTATTCCAATTTGCTTGGTATAAGGAGAGTGGCCAATTTCAACTTGCGGCAATAGTTTTTCTTAAAAATGTCAACCAGTGATCAATACTGCTTCCTGCCCACAGAACATTTAATCGTGTACCTCATTTAGAATTGTAAATAAAAATTTATGATGTTTATGAAGACATGTTTGATGTTCTTCACTGTCTCCTGAAGTGGGCAAACACCACAGTCTGAGGTTATCTAAGAAAATTATAACCTGTGAGTACAGGCAGCTCGGGCTGGAATGTTACCTGAGCTTACTGCTGCCATTAGAGACAACACCTGAGCTGAATGACAATAGAGTGTCACACCGAGAGCCCTGCCAATTCAGCTGGGAAGGGAGCACTGCTGGGCTTGGTGGTTAAGACAAAGAGAAGAAGTTAATAATTACAGAATGTAACGTATCATTTTAAAAGGACTTAAGGGAAATTCCCTTCTTGATAAAGGGAAGTGTACTGTTCCTATGGATAAAATGCATGATGAGCAAATGATTCACTAAAGATAATAATCTAAAAAGACATCAATGATAGCTAATGTGCTATCTCATCAGATGGAGAAAAATAAAAATTTAACATGCAAGAGGAGACTTCAACCTCAAAACAGGTCCCCTTTATCCTGAAGGCATTCCCTAGGAGGCACACAGAATTATACTGGGAGTCTTTTACTGACAGGCTCAGGTAGTGACCCTGGCAGGAACAGTCAACAAAAGCAAGCAGCGAGTAAAACTCTTGACTGCTGCAGTGCATGTGATGTGGGACTGACCCGAAGGACATCTGGCAGCTTCAGCTGGTGCAGGAGGTGGCTGCCTGCCACAGAGGATGAGTAAATGGACAAGAGCATACTGCACCTGCTCTTGGGCTCCTGCGGGCTGCCAGTCTCATTCCAGGTGCAAGCTGAAGTGCTGGTTATTAACTATGAAGTCCTTGGTGATGCAGCAACTCAGCGACCTCAGAACGTCAAACACAATGGCTCGATTTTCTTGTGCTCTTTATGTGTGGTAAAACTACCGTCCTAAATGAAATGTTCCTTGATCACCACCCAACCCAACTGCCTGGCATACCCTGTGGCAGCCTTCTGATGCAACTAGTGAAGGTCGCTGGACACTCTGGACACACTGCTCCACCTAATGGTCCATCAGGTCATCTTCCTGGCCAGCATCCCTTGGTGAGGCATCCTGGATCTGACCTGTGACAGCAGTTTTGATCCTGTCAGGAATCTTCTTGATAAAAATCAGTTTTTCATCAAAACTTCAGCATGAGCAACAATTCTAATGGTAAAGCAGATGGTGTTGAGTTTTCACTATTTATTTAGAGTTAAGGTTTTGCCTGTCATTTAATGCTGTGACACTCGAATGCTTTTGTGATGGGCTTATAAATGTCTGCAACTACAATCCTGCAGCAGGTAAGGTGGAGCATAAATCTTTACAAAAATGGAAGTGGAAGGAGCAGAAATGTACTCCTGTGCCACAGTTTGCTGGGTAGAGGTCTGGAACAGAGACCGTGACTCCCACAGCCTGTTCTTGAATGTGACACTGAGTGACATCGTGGGAGTCGTGTATCTCTGCCAGTTAATCATGAGAGATGAAAAATCCCTGATTCACACATAAAGACTGAGATCGTGAAGTGACAAGCTACAAACTATACCGCTAATATTACCACCGTTAGCATTTGTGAATAACCAACTTTCACGTGAAAAGATTTCCAACAACCCAAATCCCAAGTGTCAAAACAAGAAGTCATTTTACAGACAGAAGAGAACAACCATCAAGTCTTCCCTATGCTCAGAAGAGAAACAATCATCAGGCTTGCAGAAAATTCCCCACTTTTCCAAATGCACTCCCTGAGCATGGATAGGGGACCTGCTGGCCAGCTGCATCTCCTTTGCCACTACGGCATGGCTTTATAAATTAACTTTTAAGTCCTGAATTCTCGTAGGAGCATAACGTTTCACAGGTACAGTGAGTGAAGACAGCACTTTTCATGGTTATTTAAGTAAAATATCCTAAAATAAAGTGTTTGGCTGCCAAATTCACTAACTTTGTCAAAATCTTCCAAAGGTGGATCTTTATTATTTGTTAACAAGAGGAACATTTAGCAATAATTAGCATTGGAGAGAAATCATTGACGGGTATTGCTCTTTGCCAGCACAAATGCTCCAGGACAGTGTCAGCTTGGCAGAGGTCAGAAATAGCATTCTTGATTGAATTTTTCCTGACTATTTTGACAGATTAAGGAAAACTCTATTTCCTATTCGTTTTGTTTTTTGATTTTTTTTGCCTGGAGAATGCGTGCTTACAGTAACTCTTGAACCTGCTGAACAATTTCAAGCTCTTAGACAAAGGGTGGTTGCCTGCAAAATCAGAGGTTCCTTCACTTTTAATGAAAACAGGCAGACCATTCAAGGAGAAAGAGACTATTAAAGTGTCTTCATCGGGGGAAAATTTGTAGTATGAGCTCACTACTTATTAAAGATCGGGAAACCCGTACTTGCAAGCAGGCATTATTAATCCTTCTGCTCAGAGAACTGCTTATTCTAAAGGAGTGCATGGTGCTTCTGTGCTTCCAAGATATAAGATGACAAATTCATTAAATGTCAAAGTAACTGTTTATACATCAGAAATGGAGCAGACACGGGCACTAATAGGGCTCTTTGTGTGCCTTAGGTGAGCTGCTTTCTCTCCAAACCCCCACCCCGTGCAGCTGAATTCCTCACGCTTGTTTGTGGATCAGAAGGTGGTACACGTACAGAGGGTGAGGAACAAATCTTGGGGAAGCAAAGCAGAGCCAGGCAAAATGCAGAGCCTGTGCCAGAAAGCTTTTTACACAGACCTCGCATGCCTCTGCTGGAAAAGAGGCGAGAGCTTTGCATCTGGCCCGTGCAGCTGCCAAAGCCACCCCAAGAGTGAGAGAGAAAAACAGAGCTGAGGAATGCCAAGGGCAGCACAAACATCTCTGCCAGCACGAGGACGTGATGCCAAGTGAGGAGCATGATTGCCTGCCTCCACCTTGAAATGCCATGCCATTTTAATAAAGGAAATTTGGACGGAGGAACAACTTGCCTGGGCACATTTTTTACACGTTTTTAGACTATGTAAAAGGAATAAATGACCAAAACACTCGTGTCTGCACCTATAGCAAGCCCAGTGGTAGCGTGAAAGCTGCCAGCATAACTAAATGAAATCTGCGTTGATGCCAACCACAAGCCTCAGCTGAGCAGAATATTGCAGAGCTTGGCAGCTGGGGTCTCTGATTGCCATTCAAACAGGTGGAGAGGAGTACAAATGAGACCTCACTATCTGGTGATCCCAAAGAATCAATGGATTGAAATGATAGTGCCAGAGATTGCAGGAAACAGTAAAGAGAAAAAAAATGGACAAGAGTGAAGCTAAACTAGGACATGAAAATCCAGGGTAGGCCAGAAAACCTTGCATCTCTCAACAACAAAATAGCAAAATCATACTGTATTTCCTATTTGTATTTAGGTCATGGACTTTTTTAAGGCGTAAAAGCACATTAGTATTAGAATAGCCTCTGAAGCAGATGAAGCACATTAACTCTGCAATTCACTGATGATATGACATCAATGTTGTCATGTATCCATTTGCAAAAATCCAGATTATTCCTTCCTTTGATCCCTGAAAAACAGAAGCCTCAGATGCCTTTGAGGAAATATCCTCATCAATACCAAAGTACTTACAGAGCAGTCTGCCACAGGGAGGGAAAAGACTGAGGCTGGAAAAATGAAACATTTGAACTTCAGCCTTCCAGTATTTATTCTAAAACAAAGGAATATGGGAGCGGTGCAGAGTCCATGTGGAGTAGCAATAAATTAGACAACTTTTTCAGGCCTGCCATGTCTTCAGAGCCCAGGTTGGTAGTGAATGAAAGTCATGTCCATCTGTGCGCTGTTTGCTGGCAGAGTTGTTTAGCAAATGCTTTTGTGGCACCGGTCCTATTGCTGGCTGTCACAATTGACGCTAATTAACACCCTTGCTGACAGCCTTGGGGGGAAAGGCCAGGGGCTGAACGGGCGAAAAGGCTGGATTGGTCTCTTCCTCCTCCAGCTTGTCTCCTTCAGGGGAGGAGTGGAGGCACACTGGGACATGCTTGGCCTGACAGGGCCTCGTTGAGTCTTTTTCGGGCATGAACACACCAAACTCCGCTGCTGGAAATTTCTGGACTGCCTGGATTTCTGCAAATCCATTCAGTAATAAGAGAAGAACCAGAGGGCATATTTTACTAACAGAGCCTAGAAGAGACATTACAAAGGTAGCCATAATTTAATTGTTTGTCAGCATTCAGCATACTCTCCATTAAAATTCAAAGAATAACCCAGACCCCAGAAGAATTATGGATAAGAAGCATGGTTTATGTAATGTTATTTCTATTTCTTATGCACAGGAGCATCTTTCTTCTAACACCATGCTGGAAGTGTTAGGTTACCCTGTCAAATTCTTCAAGTCTGCCACTGAGAAGAAAAGACCAGTGCTGTGATGAAACTGAAGAAATGTTCTCAGAGGTTTTTAGCGTACCAGTTTTTTTCAGAAGACAGTGACTTTGGTGTGTCATTGAATAAGGCCTTCACACTCTAAGAGCTGATATCCAGTGTGTAAAAGTCTAGAGCCCTTATACAAACACAGAGTAACCCTGGAAGCTGGCCCTTGTTTCTACTAACTAGCAAAAGACTGCTACCAAGTGAGAAGTCATACAAACAAATCTGCTAAACAGAGCAGTATTTCTGGGGTAAATTAATCTCTCATTTGGCTTTACTTCAGGCTTCTGTCAACTAGATGCTCTCCTTACAGATCATTTAGGGTATCAAAACTAAACAGATGAATGAATAACACAGTGTAAAAACCCCCACTTTTCATTGTATGCAACCCACTCCCTGGTCAAATTTCTGACCATTTCCCCCATTGCAGGCAAAACAAAAAATATCTTCACACTGTTCAGTAAGAATTTGTACAAGTTCAAGGGGAGAAGAGAAAAAAGTGCTTCATAAAAGGGAAACCTCTAAAAGGAATTCACAGAGAAGAAGCCAAGACAGTATCAAGGATACTTATCAAATCGTTCTTGAAGTGAGATCAGTTGATTACCGTGAGTTCCACAAAAACAAAGCATTAACATTAGGGAACAGACTCCACTTATTGCCTCATTTCCAGCACCAACCCACGTCGGTCCTTTCCCAAGAAGGAAAATGCATTTGGCAATGGTGAGTTGTGGTATGCTGGGGCACTGTGTGTCAAGCCCTGGTGCACGGAATGTGACAATTCTTCATGGTTTTCATCCTTGGCTATAGAAAATATAGCATATAAAAATGTGATATTAATTCAAATCAGAAAACTGAAAAAACCCCCAACAACTTAGAATCTTGTTTTGCCAGTTTTAAGAGGAGACACTGCTTCTGGACGCTCAAGGATCCACCCATAACAGGCTATTACCATACAGATCTCATGGCAGGCTGAAGCCTTAAATATTGCATGCAACTTTCAAGGCTTGCAGCCAAACTGCAGGGTAGCAATGTGTAAATTCTTAGAAGGCTAGTGAGCTTGTTGTTCTGATGTCATTTGTCCATTCTGATTATTATTGGCCCTTTTAAGATGCTAAAATAGTAAAATATACTTCCAGGTAAAAGAATTCAGGACATGAGCACCTATTTCATTAAGAGAAGTATTAATTAGCATTTCTGAATGGTTTCACATTCAATGGCAACATCATTTTGCTCATCAAATGCAGAAGTCCAACCCTCCAGCAGTAAAGATAACAACTACTAAATATTGTTCAAAACATAAAGCGGCAAATACTTAGATGCTTGCCTTGCCTTTCCACATGATGCATTACAATAACAGCTGCTATTTTACTTTGTTAACAGCGATTTTTCTCTCACTAAATTAAACAATACCCAAACCGATTCAATTCGAGTGCATTTTGCTGTTGCCCTGAGTTAAAAATAATTTGGGAGAAACATGCTTGACAACTAGTAAGTTAATGAAACATTCATTTGCTCCGTATGACATCCCAAGCATTTTAAGTTTTGAAGCCTGTCTTCTGAGAATCTCTGCATCTCATGCTTTGGTTCACATCGCAAAGCAATCCTGGGGAACACAAAACGGATTCCCCTTGGATGAAATTAAATTAGAAGATGTGCTCCAATCACCAACAGGTGTTCCAGCCACAGGAGCAGACTAGAGCTGATCCAATGGGAAAACCTCAGGAATGCACAGAATAGGTATGGTCATGTCTTCAGTGCCAAATGTTCTGCTCCAAAAATCCAGTTCTGTCAGTCCACACACTTCGCTAATCTAAACACAGCTTGAGCAACAGGAGTTGGGATTAGCTCTGAGTATTTATCTCAACTGTCTCCACTCCAGAGTTTCTTTGCATGCTCAAAGTAAATGTTTTCCGATATTTCAGTTGCATGGGGCAAAGAGGAATGAACATTTTGGTACTTTTCACTTCTTGTTGCAGTGACATAAGTAGTGGCTGATGGGAAATAAAACAAATACTGCAGATTGTTTTGATTCCTGTCAAGGCTGTTATTACACGGTTCACATA